>JAJGOT010000076.1:600000-780000 GCA_022457155.1 Cladopsammia gracilis
TCGTGTTTACGCTGCCTCGTACCCAGACGTCTCTCTGCTGAAAAACAATGGGCGCGCAAGGGAGGAAGGGAAGGAGAAAGAGCGCGTTCGACTCCGTTTCTTTCTTCTTCCCGTGGTCCCTCGCGCTTCGCGCTCATCATCACTCTCTCGCGCCGTCGCGCTCGTCACGCGAAATGCCTGAGGAGGAGGCTGGGTCGGAGGCTAGCGTTTACGAGAAATCATTTCAAGTCACACCAAAAAATCACTCTGTACATTGTGAAGAATTTCGTAGCTGTTTCCTACAAAAAGCTAACGTCACGTGAACAAAATTCACGGTTTTATTAAGCACTTGAATACCTGAGGGTCAAATTTTCATTTTTTATCAACGTAAACGTCATCCTCTTGAATTT
Organism: Cladopsammia gracilis; assembly: GCA_022457155.1. Lineage (NCBI taxonomy): Eukaryota > Metazoa > Cnidaria > Anthozoa > Scleractinia > Dendrophylliidae > Cladopsammia > Cladopsammia gracilis. The sequence continues at coordinate 600,390 of JAJGOT010000076.1, forward strand.
AGTTCTTGGAAACAGATGGGTTGGAATAACCAAACAATCGCGAAGTATTTTAAAAGAACGTAAATCATTACTAAGTAAGAAAACGTTTGCCTTGGCTGAAGTTTTGCCATCTTGGATGGTTCAGATTTCTGATGTTACGAGTCGGGAGCATAATAGATAATTAATGTCTGAGTGGGAGGACCGGATGAGAAAATATTTGGCTCGAGATCATGGCGTACGGACCGAACGCAGCGAGGTCCGTTTGCCATGTCCGAGAGTCAATGATTTCTCACATACTGCTCGACCTAACTTAGTCAATAAGTATTTTATAGTGTGACCAATTAGGAGATAAAATTGTTTCAAAATTTTAACACACGAGGCCGTACGCTTTTGTAGTAAGGCTGTATGGCTTTTTCCGGCCCCGCTTGCGCAAATGCGTAAGGCCCTCTGAGTGCGGGTACATTGTTAATAGTTTTGAAAAGATTGCGCGCGCTGGGCCGTGCGGGTCATATGAGAAATAGCATTATGGCAAACACAAGCGGAAAAAAGCTTCAGTTATGGTGTGGGATTTTCCTCGCTTAGAGGAGCTCAACTGCTATAGCCATGATTTACCTATAGAGCGTATGCACTCACGTGGCAAGCAGCTATGCAAATTTATTGGAACAAAAGAAAGTGTTAACATAAGAAAAGCGTTCAAATCCCACAGGATTGTTTTGGTACACCAACATGGCCGCCGTTCTATTGTTTTGGTACACCAATATGGCCGCCGTGACGTCATGTGCATACGCTCTATTGCATTTTTTTATTGTTACACAGCCCGACGGGTATCATTGTGGTTGCACAAGTGGTTACGACTGCAAAAGGTACTGGGGATCCTACTACTGGGGAAAGTGTACTCAAAAACCTTGTTCCAGCGACAACAGTTGTCAGAAAACACACTGCTGCTCTGGTGGCCGATGCAAACCACGAAAGAAGGCCAACGAATACTGTCCTCTAAAAGGGGTAATACTTTTTCATTTGAAATACCTTTAATCGTCCCATTCACAAGTGGCACTCAAGTGTAAATTAAAAACAAAAACTAATTCTGAAAAATTGGTATAAACGTAAACCAAAGTAATAGGCCATTTCCGAGTTACGTTACGCCTCGCGTTGTCAAAGGGAGGCTAGGTGCAAAACCTTTCATATGGAAATGAGTTTTTATTCAAATGCAAATAAAACTCATTTCCACATGAAAGGTTTTGCATCTAGCCTCGCTTTGACAACGAGGCGTAACGTAACTCGGAAATTAATGGCCTATTACTCTGGTTAATGACAATAGACGCAGACAATCCAATGAACCAATCAGGCCCCGGTTGTTTAAACGTGGATAGCGCTATCCACCGGATAAATCACTGTCCAGTGGATAATTATTAACAAAATCCTTTGTGTTATCCGCTGGATAGTGGTTTATTCTGTGGATAACGCTATCCACCTTTTAAACAATCGGGGCCAGAACTCAAAGCAAATACATGGAGAGGCGCCAAGCGCGGGAAAACGCGTGCGTGCAAGTCACGATTGGATTTGGTTTTATTTCTGCTGCTTCGAGCGCTAGTTCTCGTCAGAGCGAATCACTCTGAATCGTGTAACATTGGGAATGCTCAGAATTGAAACTGTAGTTCTTAAAAAATGAAAAATTTACCAGTCTAATAATGCTCATTATTATACATTGGTGTCACTAGCTCGATTTTGATTGGCTATAAGTACGCAGCTAATTATTGCTTGCTGTTTCTGTTACGTCATACCTACAGACAATGAATTTTATATATGTAGAAGTGACGTCATACCTACAGACAATAGTTTTATGCATGCAGAAGTGACGTAAGTTGTTTACTTACAAGTTGACTGCTGTGCATTGATCACTTTTTTGTGCGCGCTCTTGTCTTTACAAGTGCAGCTCAGAAATATGCATAATAAAACAATTATGATGCAACTCGGTAAAATATTCGCGCGTATTATCTGTCAAGCCATAAAATAAGGTGTAAATATCACCGATATTTCTTTACTGATTTTTATTGTTATTGTTATTGATGTTTATGCAGGCTGATATGTACCACTGTGGCTGCGTCGATGGCTATCAGTGTAAGCCAGCGAATGTCGGCAACTATTGGGGAAAATGCATGCAGATCGTCCCACCAACCGAGGAGCCTGGGTCGGGACTCGGGGATATAGTTTCATGATCACGTGTCTAACTGCTGAGCCTGCGATACACGAACATATAAAAATTGGTGTTAAATTCATTTAGTTTAAAGGGAAAGTCAAACAAATAAAGGTTTTCTGATCATCGAGTTCAAGTTTTATACTTTAAAGGTTTTTATTCAAAAGTGTTAAAAACTAATAATTAACAAGGCGTCTTTCTCCCATTGCCGTATGATTCCCGGGGGATTTTAGTGCATTTATGAAGAAACATAAAATTATTTTTAAACAGTAAGACCACATTACATTCACTACACATTTAGTAGCCGACACTTGAAACCACGATCGATTGCTAAGCAATTGGCAAGTTATATAAAACACAAAACTTACCAGGACAATAATCCCACAACAATAGGCGGCGAACATAATATCAAACGGTCCTATCCATCCATGAACACCTTGCATTGTCTTGAAAACTTGTACGCTGTAACTCTTTCTTCTGCTTCCCAAGTCACCACACGGAGAGATTTTGCCGCCATCTTGAAACCAAGAGCGAGATCACGGGGTCTCGTGTCAACCAATCAGATCAGTGAAACAGAAATATGCGTGCATAAATTTGCATACACTAATGTGACACGAAAAAAAAAATAGGAAAATTCAGAGCTGAAAACATATCTCATCGGCTACGCCACGAGTAACTAGTTCTTTCCTCGAACAACCGTCTCTTTTCCTTTGGAGGAGAAATACCCTGAGCTCATTAAGTTAGCACATGCGCAACATAATGCGATAACGGATTCAATGTTTTTTTGGTTTATATTTATTCCCTTGCGCAACCTTGGCATTTATTCGTCCTATTTCAAAATAATAAAACAAGCTTAAAGCAAGCTCCTGGCTATACTCACAAAAGCACGATATATCAGTCTTGCTATTCAACATTTAAAGCAGAAGAGAAGATTGTGAATGAATTTGGTTATGGACTGTGAAGATCTGTTACGCCACGAGAGAAATATATCACAGACATATTCCCGAGGGACAGGTCAATAACTCTTACCAGAAACGAGTTTCTGCTCTTACATAGAACGTACTTACACAACTGCTGCCTTCTGGCACGCCACGAGGGGAATATATCGCAAATACCCGACGGACAGGTCAATAGCCTTTACAAAGAACTTATTTACGCACCTGTTGCCTTTGAAAGCTGTTAGCAGATCTGCAAGTTAAATTTGTGTAATCGGGTCTTTGTATTCTGGTCGAGGAAACAAAAAAGGCGTAAATTTCTCAATTGAAGAAAGAATTGAAACTCCCGTGAACGACCGAAAGTAAATAATCTGCGTTTAAATAAAATTGATTCGCTTTTCATTTATCAACGTGACTACGTTGTGTTGTTTACGGAGAATTAATCGAATCACAAATATAAAAACGGACGTATTTATTTCATTCAATATGAAGCTCGTTAGTCCTGTAACGACACCAAACATTTCTTTAAAAACTAGGCTTCTTATATACGCGAGTATTTATTTCGTTGGTAAGCAACATCGTCCTGATCATAATAAAAGCGGTAGAATTCAAACATGGTGCAGTTTTGTTATTTTTCTTTGACTAGTAATTTGTTCTCCATGAAGTAATTAACAACACACTTAAATCGCTTGCAAACTAATTTGAACGCGCTTTTGACGATGGGGATCCTTGCATCGTCCACAGAACCGCGGCACTAGCAAGCAAAGGAAACGGCATGAGAGGCGTCGCCTTTTTAAACGCGAGCCTATCAGCCGCACAGCGTCAATTCAGACTTTTGTTTCTTATGTTAGGTTCGCCCAAGGGTGATTCGGTTTGATGCTGCAGATCTATGCATCGTACACAGACGTACAGAACCGCGGCGTCAAACTTTGCGGCGGTATAGCAATCAAAGGAAACGGAACGAGAGGTGTCTTATTTTTAAACATGGGCCTTCAAGCTGCGAAGCCTCAATTAATTCAGACTTTCGCTCTTTTCAGGTTCGCGCGCAAGTTCTACAGTTACGAAATAAAAGAGATACATGGTATATATACATGGTATGGTTTTACCGAGATAAAATGTTAAATGGTAAGAGGTATTTCGATTGGTCGTAATGACAATCAATCTTGAAGACGTTTTATGGCATTCATTACTGCATCCATTTAAATCACAATGAAAAATTGAAAAGAATCAGCGGTACCACTCATTACACATGTTAAGATCATGACCAAAATCATTGGTTAAGTTTCAGTTTACTGCACTTAATTCGCTACAACATATTAGGAGACTTAACAAGGCCGATTCATAACAGGGTATTTGTTTCGTCTATATTTAAATTTACCTGTAAGCCTACAGCCACTAACTGTAGATAAAACTGGAGTTGGGGAACATTAATAGGAATATTACTTGTTATTAGCTTGAAAGGGATTTGGAATTTGCAATGGAGTTTTGAGAAACGCTTGCAAATGAAAGGGAGACAATTTTATATTGGGCTGGGCACGTTTATCCTTATTTATAGTCTTTGTTTCACGACAAAGAAAGGTCTTCCCAAGTTCAGGTACCATCCGAGTAATACCATGAAGTCTTAGGCCCAGTTCAAACGTCGAACTTCACATGTGCCGAACCTAATGCAAATTAGCAAGAACAATAGATTTTGCTCATTTGCATTAGGTTCGGCACATGTGAAGTTCGACGTTTGAACTGGGCCTTATATCTCCGTCGTCGCTTATCAGAACAAGTTTCGTGGCGGGTTTTGTTAATCAATTAAGTGGTTTTCGCGAAAATCTCACGCAAACTCTTTATATTTCGCACGATCACCAAAATAAATTAAAATATGGAAAGGAAATATTCCCTTTGAAATTATAATGCTTGTTTTGCGTTATTTCGCTGTAAATGAATCTCTCTTACCTATACCTGAATCGGATAGGCAACAAAAAATTATTATACATGGCTCATCGACACTGTGATGATTTTTGTAGTAGAACAGGTGGTTCACTAGCAGCTACAAAAACAAATCGACATGGCACAGAGCTTTAATGCCGGCGGCATAATATAACTGTTCTTTGACACTAGTTCGTATGGCGAAACACAGCTTATTATGATTTATTATAATGTTCAGGAGAGGAGGTTCTCGAAATCCAAAACAGTACTGCGAATAAACTTAATGTCTTGGGTTCTTTAGCTGACAAACTTGACATATTTGCAAGATAGTGTACCGCGTGACCTTAATCCAAAATCAATCTTCATGTTCGAAACACCTTAATGAACCGTTCTTTTTCCAAATTCACGATAGTTTAGAAAATACTGTTCTTCCTGAAATATGCAATCAGACTATTTCGTTTGCGTTTTTTACTTTGTTTACCGGACCATTTAATCACAGATTTGCAACTAGGTTAACTCGAGATTGCACATGATAAGGGAATCAGTAACTGCTGTTTGGCGGACAGTGAGACTGCCGTACATTGCAACTGAGAAATATCTTCGGAAGGGATGCAGTCCCGTCTATACGTGAGAACAGAGTGCAGTTTCAATCAAGCTATGCGTTTTATGTAATTTTTTGTTTAGCTTCAACTGAGAAAACTGAAACTATTCGCAACATGATATAGTAATGTTACCGCGGCTAGCATTACTCGCGGTCTGAGAACTAGGGGTGGCGAATGGTAAATCCGAGACTCGACGAGACGCCGAGACCCTTGTTTCAAAATCCGAGACCGCGACCGCAGCTACGTTATAAAATCCGAGCCCGAGACCCAATGCGGGGAAAAACCGAGCCCGAGACTAAGTGCTAAAAATATCCGATTCACCTATCAAACAACAAACAAGGATGAAGAGTGCGAATGCTTGACAAAAGTATCCGAGACTCCGAGACCTTGAGGAAAAAATCCGAGACTCCGAGACAGAAAAAGCACCAGCCAAACGAGACTTTGAGACCTAAAACAAAAACTGCCAATATTTCGAGACCGGACCAAAATTTTTTCGAGGCCCACGATTTTGAAGGTACCATTCGCCACCCCTAGAACTGAAACAGCACACGCACTCAGCGCAACTGAGTTAAAGAAACAACAACAATAAACAGAAGAAAAATCAAATCTTGTATTCAAACAAGAACAGTTTGACTAATATTTTACATGCAAGTGTAACAACAGTAACATAAGTGGCTCGTACCGAACAACATTTTTTTATACATTCTTTAAAGGCCCAGTATCACCCATTCGGCTTTGCGGTCGTTTGTTTTTGTTTTGAAATGACGAGCTCGCTCGTGATTGGCTCTTTCGGGAATTTTCGACTGCGTTAAATTCAATCGTCGAGACATTGGGCGCGCAATGCATTTTGGGTGATACTGGGCCTTAAGCTATCTCATCTCTGTAGCGTTTTCATACACCTTATCAAACGAATAAAGATATTGCCGTGTGAGTTAGTTATCCACGTTAATTCCACAAGGTTCATGGGCTGGCCAGTGAGACACTGTAGATCCTTCGAAGTAATAGTAGTGTCCCTGCAATTGCAAGTTCGTGAGTGCCCGCGCTAACTTTCAACATTCATAACTTCCTTAATATGTATTCAAACGCCATCAAACTTTGTGACTTTTCCTAAAATTTATCTGGCAACAATGTGATATGACATTTTATTGATTATGTGACGTAATTTTGACAGCCATGTTTTTTGTAATTTGCATATTTTTACCTTTGAATGAAGAAAAACATTGTTTATTGGTATAACTTTTGCATTTTTACGTCATTTAGCATTTATGTATTGGTTTTTATTTATTTTGAGTCAATTTGGACGGTTTTAAAGAGGTTTTGAAAAATTTCAGAAATCCAAGATGGCGGATCCAAGATGGCGGCCGTATAACTAATTACCTAATAATTGTCATCATAAGACGTCATCGTTCCATTGTGCGGGCCGCAAAGGAAAGAGTTTTGGACGTACTATGTACCCTCTAGGTTAAAAATATGTACCCTCTAGGTTTCATTGTCATAGCCTTAAAATTATTGAAGTTACGAAAGGGGGGGGGGGGGGGAGGGGGCACAATGTGCACCCCCCAGGTTCAGGAACTCAAACGTTAAACGTTTTCGTCTATGAATTTGGTTATGAGAGTTCTGCAGGGATATCAAACGCCCGCTATTAAATATCCTTTCACCTCTAAAAATATGGTTATATTGTATGCCATTTTATGTGATATATTCTGTTCATGTATACCTAATGACACTTATAATTTCAACAAGAAAACATTAGCCTTAATTTATTTCCATTGACCGAGGAATTGATATTTGCTTTATTATATTTCAAATACGTTTAGGCATAAATCAAATAGATGATGACAAGCGTTTTATTTCAAATTCACGAGACAGGGTTTACCTGAATTTAAAGGAAATTTTAAGAGGTTTAAAGAAGGGATAGCAGAAAGAAAATGATTGAAACACCAACAGACAGTTGATACCCACGCAAGAGCACCTCAGGTTGCTAGTGTACTAACTTTGTGTCCGTCTATTAACTACAAATTCTAATTCGGCAGTACTTTTGCAAAGTACCATTTTTTCTAACTTTTGAGTCCATTGATGAAATCCTATGGTGTGACTATTCAAATAAAACCTCTTCGGCAGTACTTTTGCATAGTACCATTTATTTTTCAATTATTTTTTGGGAGCATTTTTTAATTGTTATATTTGACACTCTTGGGGGTCAAAGGATTTAAACTTTTGCACCATAACACTTAAAATTGTTATGGTGTCAACCTGAAAATGGAATGGGGAAATGTAACATGAAGACAATATCGATCCTTTTTGGTACCATAGAAAACTCGCTTGTTTTAAAATTCTCTTAAATTTGATTTACGACATAAAATATTAAAGAAAAAGGTTTGCCAAAGGCTTGCAATTTGTAGCAAGTATTGTTTTGAAGCTTCACCGTGGGTTATCACCTTGACGTGGTGGTGAAGCTTGCGAGGTTCAGTGACCTTTAGAGCTATGCTGGCTGGGACCTTGGTCCCTGGCAGGTTCAATCTTGCCGGATTGGTCAAGAGGTAGAGTCCAGACAGAGAAAAACCCCCCCGGTTCCTGCCGGTAACAGGTTGAGCTTGGGGCCAATCACCCCTTCTCGTTAAAAAACAACAGATTACTGAAACCTTAAAGGTCCTATTTCCCCCAGAGGGAAAAGGATATGATGATGATGATTATTATTTTGAAGTGTCTTTTAATTTTGCCATTTAAGTGACATTTAATTAATTAATTAATTAATTAATTAATTAAAAATAATACAAAATAATAAGGTCCTGCCAAAATATCGATAGTTCGCTTGACTAACACTAATGTTATATTGCCAAATTAGATAAAAGGATTATTATTATTTTCTAGTCAGAGTAAAACAGAATAAGCATTTTGTGCAGGATTACAAGGATGGAAGCAAGCTCCTGGCCATAATGACGATATCAAATCACGATATGATTTGATTAGCTGGAACAGGCTGTCCCTTTAAGCTTGGTATTGAGGACCTTAATGCTACTGGAGAGCTCTTTGTAGTTGAAAACGTTTGGTACGGACCCTCTCACTCTAACATATGATACCTTTTAATTCACATTAAGGGGAGCGAGGGGGGTATGTGAAAGAGCCAACAGAACATTGGTAGTCTAGCTGACATAAATGTAAAGAGGGAATGAATATCACTTGAGACAAAACTACTGTATGTTTCCTTATAATTTCTTCCCTTTGGAAAATTGAAGTGAAAAAACAACAAAACACGACAAATCTAATTTTGTTTCAGAGTTTATTCGAATATGATTTTACATGAAAGTATAACTACGGTAACACGAATTGATCGTGCCGAACTGTGATCAACTGTTTGGTTTTCATTCATGTAATTAACGAATAAAAATGTTGCCATGGGGGTTAGTGACATCTTTCAAAGCGTTGTCATCGTTCTTTCCACACGGATCGTGAGTAGGGTAGTAATACCCCATGGATTCATCGAAGTAGTAGTAATGACCTGGCAAATTCGAGGGCACGGATATTATTGGACCAAGGTGAAACATCGTCAACATCGAAGGGGCTGGTAACGTGTCACAGGTATCAGTCACGTGATTAACTATGCGGCAGCTTATAGATCCCCCGTGCCAATCAACCAAGCTTCCACCCCCGGGTTGACAACTCAGCCAGTTGTTGATGTTGCTTTTTACCAGGAACTCTCTGCCAAGTTGTTTCCACTGGAAAAAGCTCATGGCGTTGTAGTCTGTTTCATCTGACGGAGGAGCAGTGGAGATAGGAACATCTGCTCCAGGCCCCACCGGCCAATTTGGTCTGGGAGTGACTGCGTTTGAACCCGATGTGAAATGATGGTAATCAGTGAATGTGTAACTCCACACTAGAGTCCAGCCCCCTCCGTCAGTGTCCATTTCACAGTAAGCCTTGAACGCGTTGTCCTGGGATCCACCGTCAGGATCAATCCAATAGACACCCGAGGAAGGAGGCGGAGATTGGTTGAGGAGGGCCCGGCATGAGAGGACTGGGGACGATTGAGTGGTACCTATATATGAGATGATATCTATTTAAATCAATACGTTTGGTGATTCCTATCAGGAGGAAGACATTGGTTGAGAAGGAATTGCCACGAGGAAGCTGAGGACGATTGAGTAGTGCCTACATTAAAACAAAATTATTTTATGATTACAACCACCCTTTGCCTGGAAATGATCCTGAAAAAATTATTTTAAAGTGAGTCGAAGACGTCGAAGGGCTCCTTGCTTGACGCTCATAAACATGATGAGGCGATTTAATCGCAAGCAAATTAAACAAATAAAAACAACAACGGGACAAAGTCGATACTGACAACCATGATCTGTCATGTTTTCTTGCCCTCTCTAATTGATCCATCCTCTAACATTTCTGTTCTAGGAAATTCGAATACAGCTATTTCAATAAACGTTGTCGGATGAAAGCTTAAAGCCAAGACCGCAAGGTGGTATGGGTTAGGGTTACAAGCCATTGAATAAAAATCCCATACTACCTTGCGGTCTTGGCTTTTCGCCTTTTTCATCCAACAACGTTAATTGAAATAGCTGTATACAACTACTATGAAATAGTGCTCAGGAATGCCTTGTATCTATGTACAGTGATACTAAGGTCAATTGTAGTAATTTGGATGACATCATGGATCCCCAGCAGCACTATAAGCTCATTTTCAATAAGGAAAGGCAAAAATCTCACTCACGTACCTGGTGAATTGACACTGTCAGATAAATCAACCTGTTATTGCAAAGCAAATTCGTAATTATTGGATAAAATTAATTCTATATGAAAATCAGGAGAGAAATCACAAACAAACAGCGATACAATATAAACAAGAAGCTCATCGACAAAGCAATAAAATAAATCTTATTAGGTGAGAAATACACTTAGGGGTGAACCATTAGATTTTTGTTTGAGGTGGGGGTGGGAGTGCGGCAGTTTGGGAGATTTTGAAAAAAGAAATATTCCTGTAAGACAACATGTTTGAAAAAACATCCTGTAACTGCGATCACAGACTAGGTCACTCAACCCCCTCCGCCCACTCCACCCCCAACCTCAGAACTCTGCTGGTTCGTTCGTAAAAGTTGGGACACTGTCCCGCCAAAATAGCAAAATTTGGCTTAGCTTATTTCCACGTTATATCGCCAAATACCACCAAATATACAACTTAGTTGGGTAACAATATTTGATAGAGCGAAACAAAAGCAGCAGGTTAGAGATAAAGTGAGGATTGCAAGGATTGAAGTGGATTTAAGTTCACGAAATTTGATTTATTGACAGGCGGTCAAGAAATTCTTGTGAAATTTTTGTCTTTTCTAGGCGTTATTTTGTCTGTTTATTTCATATTTCTTTGCTTCTATCACTTTTGGCAATGGTTTCTTCCAATTTCAAGATAATAAATTAAAGTAAGCTTAAAGCAAGCTCCTGGCCATAATCATGAAAACATGATATTTCAGCCAGGACATCAATTGGCAAATCATTATCATAACCTGATAATTATTTTAAAACATCATCGTCATCATATTATTTGCTCGAAAGTTTAGGCGGCCCGGCCGGGCTGATTAAAAATCATGAAATTGGTATGGGTCGATAAAACATGATTTAAATTAGGAGCTTTATAAATATGACATGATTCAACACACCTTTTCTAAGTAAAAAGAACCTTTCTGCCTTGAAAGCTTGTCATGGCTTATTGTCTGTGTGCTGAGCAGTGAGCAGCTTCCTTGGTTTTCCATGAAATTTGCACTTTTACAATCATCTCGCCTCCCACACATTAGCGAACATGACAACACGGAGTCGGCATTTCCAGTCCATATCGCATTTTCATCATCAGCATGAAAAGCGTTTTCTTCGATTTGAAAGAAATTTTCATGTTGGTCTGCTTTTATCATAACTGTTAAAGACACCCAAACAAGAAATGTGCCTCGTAGCATCTGGAGATTTTTAAAGCATAGAGAAAAAGGCATACGTTAAAAAAACAAAGTGAAAGCCATTTGAGCAAAATGAAACCGGTTTATGATGATGCACAAGGCGGATCTAGCTTTTGATTTTGTGAATTCAGATGAAAGCAGTATTTCGTATATGAATTTGGTTATGAGGCAGAGTAAAAAGTTAAGTAATGTGCTCCGGATAAACGTAAAACGTTACTCACCATCCTTTACGAAACTTAGTGATAATAATTAAGGTCTGTAGGGATATCAAACGCCCAGCTTTTATACACTTCATCTCTAAACAAAGGTTTATACATAGACAATATCATGTACCGGCGAATTATCGATATTTTGGCGGGACGAAATTAAGTGACATTTTAAAAATATACTACAAAATGCAAGCTTTTGACAAATAACCTTTCTATTTAATATTTTATGTCGTAAATCAAATTTGAAAGAATTATAACTGAACAAGCGCGAGTTTTCTTTGTCTTCATGTAACTGTTCAGTCCACTCCATCATTTCCTGTTGGATCATAACAATCATGTTTCTGTTCTGTCAATTTGAGTTTAAAACTGATATCAGGCACGGGGTCATGATTACGGTTTCTGTTTTTTTTTTTCAGGCGAAGAAAGAGTTTTAGCTTCTGCGACCAATTTCGTGTCAGTCATCAAAAAGAGAAAATCAGGCTAACATAACATTACATTTGTTTTAACTGTCGTCGTTTAGTTTGATTTACAGTCCTTTGATTAAACGTTGTCACTTACCCCTACGCGACCAGACCGAAATGGAGTATGGGTGAATTAAAATGCATGATTAATTATTCTCTATCGCGTTTACAATGGAGAACAAAACTCACGTTTGTCTTCGCGTGCTACGCAAAGACAAGAGTCGCTTCGATACATATTCCGTTAAGGACGTTCCGTAGTTTGATAATGTGCAGCTATTGAATGTGAATTGATTTCTCTCCATAATCCTTTTCGGTCTAGTCGCGTAGGGATGAGACAGATTTCAATGACAACGTTTAATCAAAAGACTGTATGTTCAAGCGTATTTGAAATATAATATATCAAGGAAAATATCAGCTCAGTCAGTGAAAATAAATTAACTAAAAGATAATGCCCTATTTGTGTCTTTTGACATTTTATAATGTGCCTCGTTTGAGCCTTTTTATATAGATTTTACAATGTCCCGTTTGTGCCTTTTCAATGACGTAAAGATTTTAAAATACCAACAAAAATTAAGTCATTGCACAATTCACACACATCCTTTATAAATCGCAGATTTATAGATATACTACGGAATTTTGTTAACTCTGTAAATTATCTTCAGTATTTCATATCCTGAAGCACTAGAATTCATAAAGCTTTCATACGTAATAACAATAACTTAATTATGAAATATCTATAAAACAATAATTTTTAGACATTTTGTTTTTTTTAACAAAATAAAAGCAATCAATTCGTGTGTGATAAAAAGTCTGTAAAAAATAAGATTTACAGAAATTTTGTAAACTCTAGCTCTGTGGAGGGTCCTGACTTTCCATTGTAATGTTAAGTCTTAGGCCCGGTTCAAACGTCGAACTTCACATGTGCCGAACCTAATGCAAATGAGCAAGTACAATAGATTTTTCTCATTTGCATTAGGTTCGGCACATGTGAAGTTCGACGTTTGAATCGGGCCTTATTTAACTTCGTAACTAAGATGTGATAAAATAGCTTTGCGCTTTTTAAAACATTATTAAGCAAAATATTACTTCCTGCCATAAAAACAAATCAAGGATAATGTTTCTGTCGAAAGAATTTAGTGTTGTACGATGAATACAATATAAAACTTGAAATGATATGAGCGCACTTACTGAATACTTATTTATTTAGTTGGACGTTCTGTAAAGGACATCCAAAGTAAGGGGTGGTGAATGGTACCTTCAAAAGCCGTGGGTCTCGGAAAATTTTGGTCCGGTCTCGAAATCTCGGTAGTTTTTGTTTTAAGTCTCAAAGTCTCGTTTGGCTGGTGCTCTTTCTGTCTCGGAGTCTCGGATTTTTTTCCTCAAGGTCTCGGAGTCTAGGATACTTTTGTCAAGCATTCTCATTCTTCATCCTTGTTTGTTGTTTGATAGGTGATCGATTTGGATATTTTTAGCACTGAGTCTCGGGCTCGGATTTTATAACGTAGCTGCCGTCGCGGTCTCGGATTTTGAAACAAGGGTCTCGGCTTCTCGGCGAGTCTCGGATTTACCATTCGTCACCCCTAAAGTATTGTTTCGCCAAATATCTGTTCTGGATATCCATACCGTCCTGAGATTTTCGGATTACAATTAGATGAAATGTAAGGTTCTCCAACACGGAAATGTAAAGGATGTTTTTGCGAGGCCCGTCTGTCATATCGACAAATAGTGTTCAAAAACTCATTAATAATTCATGAGCATATCAGCCAATCACACGACGCAAATCGATCACGTGTATGACCCTTTATACCTGGTAATCTACGGTCATTATGAAAAGCCTGGTGGCGGCTTTGATTTCAGTCACAGGGGAGTTCGGGGCTGAATGGGCAAACAATGCAATTCTCTATTTTCGAATTGCCCATATTGCCCCCCAAATTTTGCATAAACTATTGTTTGTAAATGCTCTTGGGAGGACTGCATATTCCCAAGGGCATTTCAAAACAATAGTTTATGCAAAATTTGGGGGGGCAAACAAAGTGTATTATGGGCAATTCGAAAATAGAGAATTATCGCTGAATTTTTAATGAAAATGATTTTAAAATGGCCGTGATATTTATATTAAGATCACACGTAATCTTTATATAAAGATTACTGATATGGGTAGTAATTGTTCGGGATTCTTAGTGCAACAAATGGTAACTTTAATATTTTTGTGCAGTACTGTTTTACGAAATCTGGTCTTTCACCGTTCTATTTGGAATCTTCTCAACAAAATAAACAACCAACAGTTTAACAAGTGAGCCGTTATTTGAATGACACCAGCGCCCTCGTGTAAATTGCCAGGTTAGGCCCAGTTCTGAGCAAAATGAGCAAAATCTATTGTTCTTGCTAATTTGCATTAGGTTCGGCACATGTGAAGTTCGACGTTTGAACTGGGCCTAAGCGACTGGTTCGCAGATGCAAGCTGCTTATTTCTACTCGTTCTCTACCTCTGAAAAAAAAATTGTCTGCCGTTTTATCTACCGTACCTGACAACTTTAGTATAGCATTTTTCAGTAGATGTTTTCCCTCAGAACTATAAAATCCCAAAACTTTCGACAGGAGGCGAGAAGCAATGGTCACTTCGTCGAAGACGTGGCACATGTGTTGTATGCTAATTAGTCTAGTCTACTTGTTTTTCTCGTATGCTAATTTCCTCTTTGCACAAAAGCGCAATTGTTTTAATTCCGAAGGGACACGCTTTTGAAAGAATGTTTTTGAAGCCGTTCAAAAAACTCGCAGCACGTGTATTATCAGGTGTAAAAACTCTCGGCTTCGCCTCGAGTTTTTAAACCTGATAATACACTACTGCTCGTTTTTTAAACTATACATAAGAAACTTTACCAAAACTATTACAACCTTCGGTCGTACAAGGGGGGAGGGGCGGGGAATGCCACCCCCCTTAAGGTTTTTCTCCGATATTTTCAAGACCATTTATGATTAGCACATGCCGTCTTCAGTAGTTGTTCGTTTATCCTTGAGACACATTTTGGCAAAGTTTGGCGACAACTGGTGGCTATGGTAACGAGATTTGACGTCATAAGTAGCATGAGGTCAAGCCATTTCTGAATAAAAACGCGTGTTTTTCACCTTTTTTTGGAGGAAAAAAAAATAAAATGCTACCAAAAGCATCAAAATGTTTAATTGTATGTTAAGAGGCAACTCTAGCAAAAATATTTGTAATTTCCGTATTTTCCTATAGATTTGAACTTTAGAAACATCCAAGATGGCCGCCATCTTGGCCGCCATTTTGGATGACGTCACGGACCCCCAGCAGGGTTACAACCCATAATATTTACCTTATCTCGTAGAGCACATCACAGGCTATCTATTAGACGTAAAATAATTCCGAATTTGCGTGTACGTCCGAGGGTTAACCAAATTACCAAAAAGGTGTAGGGATAAGAATAACAGCACAACACTGGAAAGTACTGCGCAATAGCATATTATTATCCACAGATTTTAAAGCTAGATCACCTTCAACAGCTTCACAGCAAAATGCAATTTAATGCTACTTCATTAAAATAATCGGCATATTTCATCCACTGACTCAAAACTACAAAATTACAAGACGACAAGACTCAATTCGTCCAACTCCAGCTTAAGTTTTGAAATTTTAAAAGTAGATGACATACAGTTGAACCTTCCGTAAGCCACCGCCCAAAATGTACGGTAGGTGGTCCCTTACGTGAGATGGTCACTTAGGAGAGGTGGTCTCTTACGATAGGTGGTGTCTTACGAGAGGTGATCGCTTAAGAGAGGTGGTCCCTTACGAGTGGTGGTCGCTTACAGGAAGTGGTCGCTTACGGGAGGTGGTCGATTAAGAGAGGTGGTCGCTTAAGAGAGGTAGTCGCTTTCGATAAGTGGTCGCTTACGAGAGGTGGTCGCTTACGGGAGGTGGTCGCTTACGGGAGGTGGTCGCTTACAGGAAGTGGTCGCTTACGGAAGGTGGTCGCTTACAGGAGGTGGTCGCTTAGGAGAGGTGGTCGCTTAGGAGAGGTGGTCGCTTAGGAGAGGTGGTCGCTTACAGGAGGTGGTCGTTTACAGGAGGTGGTCGCTTACGGGAGGTGGTCGCTTACGGGAGGTGGTCGCTTACGGGAGGTGGTCGCTTACGATAGGTGGTCGCTTCAGGACGTGGTCGCTTACGGGAGGTGGTCGCTTACGGGAGGTAGTCGCTTAAGAGAGATGGTCGCTTAAGAGAGGTGGTCGCTTAAGAGAGGTGGTCGCTTAAGAGAGGTGGTCGCTTACGAGAGGTGGTCGCTTACGGGAGGTGGTCGCTTAAGAGAGGTGGTCGCTTGAGAGAGGTGGTCGCTAAAGTGAGGTGGTCGCTTAAGAGAGGTGGTCGTTTAGGGACGGACCATTTAATTTTTGTGGGGGGGGGGGAGCAATTTTTTACCTTAATGCTTGAATGTTTTTTCACGTGCTTTCTTGTGCACGATTTTTTTTTCTCTTAAATTCCTTCTGCAGGAATTTTTTTTGGTAATTGCCCAACACCCCCCTCCCAAAAAAAAAAAAAATTAAATGGTCCGTCCCTTACGAGAGGTGGTCGCTTACGAGAGGTGGTCGCTTACGGGAGGTGGTCGCTTAAGAGAGGTGGTCGCTTACAATAGGTGGTTGCTTACGGGAGGTGGTCGCTTAAGAGAGGTGGTCGCGTACGAGAGGTGGTCGCTTACGGGAGGTGGTCGCTTAAGAGAGGTGGTCGCTTAAGAGAGGTGGTCGCTTACGGCAGGTCAGACCACATGGGGTCTTAACTTTGAATCATACGAACCTGTTTCCGGATTATATGAATCTGTAAAAATTTTAATGTATAAAGCACCTATAAGCGCGCAAAATATTGTATACTATTGAAGTTTTGATACAAGGGACAAAAGATTCAATTTACTTACCAGAGGTCATAAACAATATAAAAATTTAAATCACCAGCGTTGAAAGTGATCGCAGTCGCTTACAAGAGGTTTGGACTATAGTGATTTGACTGGACGAAATTTGGATTTTTGGAAAAGTGGTCGGTTAGGAGAGGTGGTCACTTAGGAGAGGTAGTCCCTTAGGAGAGGTGGTCGTTTAGGAGATGTGGATGCTAAGGAGAGGTAGTCCCTTGGGAGAGGTGGTCGCTTAGGAGAGGTGGTCACTTAAGAAAAGGTGGGTGGTCGCTTAGGAGAAGTTGTCCCTTAGAAGAGGTGGTCGCTTAGGAGAGGTGGTCGCTTAAGAGAGGTGGTCCCTTAGGAGAGGTGGTCACTTAGGAGAGGTAGTCCCTTAGGAGAGGTGGTCGCTTTACACTACTTGTGTGGTTGCTCTGAACGGTTGCGGCAAAAGCGGAGCGACATGAAAATGTTTCAAAATTGAAAAAAAAAACCCTTTTTGGCCGATTGTCATAGGCATTTTTATTGGGGGGGGGGGGGAGATTAAAATTAATAGGGAATAGTATACTATTACTGACAAATATTTTAAACTATTCAGGTGACTTTCATTATGATGTGCCAGATAAGTTTCAGTTGTTTGTGAAAACGTTTATGAAGTTCAATGAAATCAATATATCTTGGGCTCAACTTAATAGATGTCTTCTACATTTTTCTTTGGTTGTGGAGAGAGAATGGGTCGTTTAAAATTATTCTCAGCACAAAGGGAGTTGTGTACTATATCTGACAATTCTTTTATACCCATAAGTTTAACTTTTTGCAGCCATCAGGGTTTCGCCACCCACTTAAGAAACCGCATTGTTTACATTACGTAATAGAAAACACGAGAGGTTGTGTGGCAAAACTCAATTTTAATGTTAACACGAGCCGCATAGCAGTGTTTCCGTAAGTACTTTTTAATTATCTCAAGCTTACTTTAAAGTTGCACCAGCTCATGTAAATGCAAAGCTGTCATTTTTTTTAAAAGCAAAAAAAAAAAAACATACGTGACGTCATACCCGTCAAAATGTCATAATAAACAATAATGGTTATAATAAGAGAATATTGAAACTGAAGCCTTTTTCCCTAGCGTTAACATTCTATAAACCTCTCGATATGAATCTAGAATTTTTTCGTTAATGGAGATTGATCTCAGTGAATGAAAAATCCTGCGAAAATCACTGACACACTCAGAAGTACGGTGATGAACGGTTTCGCCTTGAAAGATCCGGCTCCGTTACACTTGTCTTCAGAACAGCAACTGTAGTCACATTTCTTCACATTTATTCCCAAGATTTTCCACAATTCTGCATTGCAAGCAGTCTTCTTTAGGGTATCACACAAGGACTGCAAAGAAAAAAAAATAAACGAAATCAAACAAAGCTTTTTCTGCGCAATTATTTGTAATATTTTATGATTATATTGAAAGACGTATTCTTTGGTAACCCACGCGAGTTAAATAAAAGGACTTAAGTAAAGGTTATAAAATGCCATATTTACTTAATGAAAACGTAACAGGATAAAAAGCTAAAAAGGAATTCAATAATAACTGGAATCTACCTCCTCGTGACAATTTTACATTAACCCTTTGAGGACCGTCCCGGCCAAAATCGTTCCTAATGGAACGATAAGACTCCACTGCTTTAAAAAATTGCAACTTTCTCAATCGCGCGAACATTGCAGTTGTGTGCATTAACTAGAATGTCCTTCAAATTAAGACACCCAATAAACACAAAAAAGTCAGCGATTTTTGCAGAATTTCAGCGTTTGAATTTGGAGAAGAACAAAAATGACCGTTTTTAACGTCATAGAAAAACAACAAAAATCACGTTTTTGTCTTCTGTTTTTTTTATTGAAATCATCGTTGCAAACCCAAAAGTCAACATTCACAGCAAAATTCAGTCCTAGTCCTACCTTAGAAGTGATTTTTTTTTTGCTATTATTCGTTGCCGGGCCGAGCTGCAGCCTCTCGTTCTGGTGCATCCTGGACTTACCTCGATTTTCAGCATCACGACCGCACTGCATACTGGGAAATATCGAGAATTTTTGACAGGGTCCGTTCCGTCCCCCACATATTTCATATTTATACTAAGTCCACAGCCACTCCGACCTACCACAGAAATTTCACGCTTGTTGTGTTCTTCAGTGGTCGCAACTTCCAAAATATGCCGTGGTAGGTCGAGAAATTCATCCAGAGTCGAGTCCCAAAGCTGCTTCGTTTTGTGGCGGCCATTTTTCCAGTTCAACGATGAATGAGCCAAATTTGTAAACGAAGTACAACACCTAACTCGCTTCATTGAGAAAGTGGACTCTTATCTACCTTCACGCTTAATGATGCTCATCAGGCAGCTACTAAAGATGAAAAATGGCTGTAAACTTACCAAAAATCGCATACAAACCATATTTGATCTGTTCGTATCGCTTAACGAAGCAAAAACACTACGTCAGAATGACGTTTCTTGTAAACTCGAGCCTTCAGTGTTTTAGGACAGCAGCACTTTCCATGGTAACCCCAAATATGGAGTCACGAAATCCCATGGCTCGTTTATATGCAGAAAATCACTCAAAAACGTAAAAAGTCACGGTCGTCAAAGGGTTAAGAGTATAAAATGGTCACTCTGCCCTCAAAAGAAACCTCCAATGTTATAACAAATTGAAGTTAAATTGTTAAGCCTTTGGCTTGAAAAAAAAAAGAACTAGATCAATATTTCCCAATACGGACCTCATGCCAGTTCAATAACATCTATATACTAATATTGCCTATTTTCCGCTTTTAAATTTCCCACGCGTCGCCATTTTGAATATTTATGACGTCATATGGTTGTCCAAAAGAACGTTGATCCTTGACAATAGGCCTTTATCACGCGGCGGCCATGTTGACTGCCCGGAGAATAAAATGCTTTGTTTTTTCCCGCCTAACCTCGTTCTCAACTTTTCCACTGCGAGGCTTAGCGGCGTAAATCTTTTGTTGTTGTACAAAATGGCGGGGCGAGATAAAGGCCTATAGCGGCCTTTGTGGAAACCAAATGAAAACTCAAATTAAATGGCGGCGCGCGGGAAGATTCAAAGTTAAATTAGGCCATATTCATATCCAATTTTTCATATAGTAAAAATTTCTTTCTATTTTTTTATAATTTCCAATAATGGAGGTTTCTTTTAAATTAAATAACTTTTCTTTAGATTTGTTTCAAGAGAGGAGTTTAACAATGGAAGGGTGTTTAAGCATTTCTATACGTCTATGTTATGTCGATTGTGATAGTTGTTTTTATTTATCTAGAAGAAAAAACAAAAACCGCAATAGCAAGTCTGTGTATATAAAAGCTTAACTTAGAACAGAAGAATACAGCACAGATTGTACAACATTTCACAAGTTCATTGTCAGTTCGTTGTTTTTTTTTTGTAGAAATAAGACCACTCAAAATAAACGCCCGGGAAAAACGTTCACAGAAGCGTTTCAACGGGAGCGTGTTTATCGGAAGAGGCGTTTATTATTCGAGTAAATATGGTGACGCATTATTCAATGACAAGACAAGTCACTAACAGGTACACAGGTCATTCAAAGTATGATTTGATGAAGCATTAAAATACCTTTACTGTGCATTGCATTACATTCATCCTTAACTTGTTTCCTCTGAATTCTATTTCAAAAGACGCTTTTGCGCACGCGTCATATTTTAGCCCTTCAGTTTTCGAGACCTTGTCACAATCAGTGACATTTGTAGGAGACAGACACATGTTATCGGGTGCTTCCGGCTTGCAAACATAGCAGTGGATCGCCATCACTAGAAAGAAAAAAATGAATTAGGAATTTGAAATTACTCGCATTATTGTATCAATAACACAATTCTCGATTCTGATTTTTTCGGTGCACATCTATGGCCCCTGTTTGCCCATTTCAAAACTTTTGAGAATCAGGAGGAGATTTATTTTAGCCACTGACTGAGTAAACAGGTCGTATCAGCAATAGATGTAAATAAGCTTATTTTGCTATCAGCAAAATTGGGAAATCATGCAGAGAGTATCTGATACAAGCTGTCTTCAAAAGACTTATATTATATCCACATTTCTGTCACATCCAAACTGGAACGTAACTCTATTCTCTACCAAATGTATTT
Source organism: Cladopsammia gracilis (assembly GCA_022457155.1). Taxonomy (NCBI): domain Eukaryota; kingdom Metazoa; phylum Cnidaria; class Anthozoa; order Scleractinia; family Dendrophylliidae; genus Cladopsammia; species Cladopsammia gracilis. The sequence continues at coordinate 621,681 of JAJGOT010000076.1, forward strand.
CACTGCGTGAAGTTTTAAAAAAATGCTCGTTTTTTCAGTCCGTGCCTTTCCCGATAACACTCGCACAGCAGTACTTGAATATAATAAGCCTCAAAGTAATAGAAGTAGGCAATTGGTTGCCTCTGTGGTGAAGTGTTTATGCACTAAGTTTAGAGAACGCCCAAGTAATAAACATAAACGATTGCTTGGGGAACATGTATGGTTACTTTAATTTTAATGTTCACACATGAATAGTATAACAGCAAGCTCGTTACAATTTGCGCGAGAAGAGAAATCAGATGACATGTTATTGCATGTTTTGCACCATATTATATTGTACTTTATTGTATTGAATCGTATCCCTTTTTATTGTATAGCAATACTAAACAAAGTTCAAAAGCCACATTTTCGAGGCGTTGACTTCTCAACAAGTCATGATCAGCGGAAGCAAATTTTATATTTGACCACTTTATCGAAACAACAAAGTATATATACGAGATTCATCAGTGAAATCTAATGGTTTGATCATACAGACCAATTGTTTTTTATGTATTCAACCGGACATTAGAGCAGTTTTCAAGTAAGTTTCTTGAAAACAAAACCAAAGTAATTACTCTGGCCAATCTCAACAGATGCAGAAAATCCAATGAACCAGAGCAAATGCGAAATTACTTTCGATTATCAATTGAAAACCGTTTTATTAGCAGAATCCTCTAGCAATAGCTACAGTCATGAGTAGGAAGCCTGACGTTATAAAATTAATGTTTAAAAATTGGCCATTTAGCTGACAACTGAATAAACATTTTAAACATTTTGTGCAGTCATCAGGAAAGACAGAAGCCAAGTTAATTGGTTCCATCGGGAAGTTATGAGATCGTGGTTTTGGTTGTTTGTCACAAAACTGATCTTCATTCACTGAGAACGATATTAGTCTTCCGCTGATCTCGTTTATTCAATTTATTCATGACATATTGTTTTCATGGATTTTTTTTATCGAGGAGGTGAGTAGGGTATCATTAAAATTATTCTTAGGTTAAACACAATGGGGAATTGTATACTATCTGTGACAGCTTTTTGTATGGGGTTTTAGTCTGTTTTCAGCGGAGAAAACTACTGGCACCAATTCAACAATTTTGAGAGTCTCTTTTTACGGAATGACTACTATTCGTTTGTACGTGTAAGTGATCACGATTATATTGATTTTCCTACGCAGTTGCTATTACCAATGTCACGTCCTTTACTGACTAATGGAAAAGAGAACGAAAGCCCGGGGGGACTCCCATATAAAAATGATAGGGGTGCTCGTCGAAAAAGTTCGAAAGACACCCTAAAAGGTACCAGAATCTTGTATTGATGGGCATGGCTCAAATGAAATTTTACCCTTAAGTTGTACCAATTCTAAAAGTTTCTGTCATATTTTTTCGGCTTACTAAATGTTACCGCGGTAGTTCTAATGGTACGACGAGCACCCCCGTCATTTTCAGTTATTTGGGAGCCCCCCCCACCCCCCCCCACCCCCCCCCCCCCCCCCACCCCCCCTCCGGGAACGAGAGTTGACTAGAGTTCAAACTCACGCTCTCGTTACGCGCTCTTGGCGACCTTCGTGCGCTGTTGAGGAGTTTGAATCCACTCATTACAAATTTTCATTGGTATCTATGTGATTCCGAACTCTCCCTCGCTCTCTCATCAGCTTAGAGTCAAATTTTAGGCACTTTCATTAACATTGACGTATCAAATATCGCTCTCGTTTGGCCCAATATATACATGCATGCTCCAAATGTAGGAGAATGAATGAAAATCAACACATTCTTAGGTATATGCAATGACTCTGGTGAAATAACTTTAAACAACACACGATCAGGTTCCTCGACATGTTTGAGTTGTGTGGTTCTCCTGGCGTGTAATGGATTAAGAAGCTGTCACGTCCGTTTTTGCATGTTCTGTTCATATATTGTGTAACTGTTGTAATAAACGTTAAAACCACGCAGAATTTTTCTTTTTTTACTTTTTTCTGCGAATCTTTTGTAATCTCTGTTATATACGTCAAAAAAAAAAATAACTAGGACTGTATGATCGCAACTTGAATTGAGATAAATTTTGCCAATCTTCATGGCTCGCGATTAAAACTAAGATGCTGAAGTAAATTCGCAAAAGGAGCCCTTGTATTCAAACTAAGTCGCTATTCTGTAGAGATCGGTTGTTTTCAAAAAAGGATTGCGTTTATATATATATATATATATATATATATATATATATATATATATATATCAACTGTCTGTTTGTGCAAGCTAAACAGGCCGACTTAAAGAAAACATTCATGCCTTCAATAACGAAAAAAGAAACGTCACGGCAAACTAGAGAAACCGGTTGTAAATAAAGTTCCGTCTTGTTTGTTTTAACTCTACAATTTACTTACCACTTGGCAAAGCAGCCAATGCGAAAATGCAAAGAAAATAGCTCCCCATAATGAACACACCTCGACCGAAAGAGCGAAAGATTCTAAATGATGTTAGAAGACAACACCCCGTAAGCAATATCTTAAAATTCCAAGTAAGGTCCCTCCACATGGAAAATAAGCCACTCTACCCCTCCTCAAATCACGGGCTCAGTATGAGTCAACTCGTGAATACGGAACGTTCGTCCTCTCCCCTCTTCTAGGTGTTTCCCTCCACCGACTCCCCAACCACCGCGTCTAACTTCCCACCCTACCCTCCCTCCAACTCCCCACCCTCCCCACCCTTCCCAACTTCCAACGCCGTCCCCATGGGTAAGGCAGGTGACCATTTCATATCCCGGGCTCAATTATAGCCGATTGACGGAGTAGAACATTTTTCTTTCAACACAGGCGATCCAAGCTCATGACAAGGTTGCGTTGCATGTTGCTTAATAAAGGGTTTAGTTGTTTTAGTAAATACTGTCTTATAGCACGAAAATGATGATTTTTAACTCATTTATCCCTGCCAAGGATTACAATTTTCGTGCGCAAATGACCGAAATGTGCTTGGAGGTGAATAGCACTTGCTATCCCGAGTTTCAGTAGCTAATCAGTGCGCGCCAACAACGCTATCCACTGTTTTAGTATATACTAAAGCTGATTATATTTATGTTTAGGGGGGGTTTTATTGCCAACAACCGCGCGCTGTTTGTATGAAACCAACGTAATCGTGTGTTTACATGTGTTCTCTATTGTAAGTTACGTACTTTACTTTAGAATGCGACGATGTTTAAACTTTAATTTCCTCACGAGCGAACCGCTATATTAAAACATTAATTAAACTAGCCTGTTCCAGGCGTTCACATAGTGGGAAAAGCGCGAATAGTTGGGGAAGGCGCGAAGAAAAGCGAGCGAAAAAATTGCGGGGAGGTCAGGCGAGGTTCTTTCGCTTCCTCTCCCCAGCCTCCCCGCAATTTTTTCGCTCGCTTTTCTTCGTGGCTTCCCCAACTATTCGCGCTTTTCCCACTATCTGAACGTCTGGAACAGGCTATAATTAAACATGTTAAAAGCTCCCCAAAGAGATTGTCACCTTGACATGGTGGGGAGGCTTGTGTGTTTCAGTGAACTGGACAGCTAAGCCAGTACCAGATCAGAGATCCTGGCAGGGTCACTCCTGCCGGAAAAGTCGATAGGTAGAAACCAGACAAAGTACGGGTCCTCCTGGTACGGGATTATGCTTCAAGTTAACAAGAACCTGATCATGTAAAACAACACTGATGTTACCAAAGCTACAGCGAGTGTTACCACCAAGCAAGCAAAGGTCAAACCTTCGTAAGAGGAAGGCTGTATGAATGCCGTGAGCGAAAGTCAGTTGGGAGACAATGGGCGGATGTGGTCATTTCTGCATACAAAGAAACCGAGATCGGATTTTGGACGTAATGCCGGTAGGGAGAAGAATCGCTGAGGCCCTCAGTGCCACTGAGGCTCTGTTATTATTTATCATAAAAAAATTAACAACTTTTTTCAGTGGTACAAGTTGTAAAGAGGCAACCGTTGTGTGGAATGGAGCCTGGTGACTATCCAGTCTTTTACCAACTTACATTGTTTATATTTAGAGGTTTGTTTGCGACTAAATCAACTCACAGTTGCTCAAGGACTAAGCAAGAAGCCCTAACCTTCACCACGCGGGGTAGGGAACTTCTGGTCAAACTTCACATCCGATTTTTGAACACCTCTTAAAATTCCTGTACAGTGTGCTAACAAAGTGACAAAGGGTGCTCCCTTCGGCCGCGCTTCCCTCGTTAATTGAGAGACGACTGGGAACGAGTCAAACAGTTGATCAAATTTGAGTTCGTGACAGGTACATGGTCAAGAAATGAATATTACCATTCTGTCGAAACTTTGAGTGTTTTAGCAGTTGTTTTGTCTCAATTTCAAGATATTAAAGGGATCACTGTTCCGGCTGGAATATCGTGTTTTCATGACTATGACCAGGGCATTGCTTTAAGCTTGCTTTATTATCTTAAAATAGGAAGAAATAATCGTCAAAAGTAATGAACGCAAAGAATATGAACTAAAAAGAAAAAACAACGACTAAAAATACTCAAAACTCCAACCTCGTTCCCAGGACTTTTCCCTTCGACAGGAAAAGTCCTGGGAACGAGGTTGTCAAAACTCCCCAGAATGGAAAATTTGATTTCTTGACCGCCTAACAAGAAATCAAAATTGATGAACTGCAATCCACTTCCATCTTGAGAATTATCCAATTTTATAAAATGCTCAAGGAAATGCGCGCGCTATGATTGGTTAAACCGAGTTCATTATAACTCGATAAAGCACGCGAGTGACGTAAGGTTGATTATAACCGTTTTTATTTTATAACTTAACAGAAATAAAAAACTTGTTCCTCGTGCATTGTTGAGTTAAATAAGCACTTGGGAATTTTTAAGAACACTCGAGAAGTGCGAGAAGCACTCGCCTTTGGCTCGTGCTTCTCGGCACTTCTCCCGTGTTCTTAAAAATTCCCAAGTGCTTATATAACTCAATAATACACTCGGCGCGTTTTTTGTTTCTTTAATATTTGGTGGCATTTGAAGATATAACATGGAAATTACGTCAGAGGCAAAATTTCGTTACTACGGCAGAACAGTGCCCCTTTATAAAAGTTTCTAGTCATAAAAAATAGCGCTTATTTCATTACCGCTTATGCTTAATAAATAAATGCTTATGGCGCTAGTAAAAATTAGGCCTTCATCAAAGGTAACAAAAACAAAAACAAATGAGAACACAATAATTTATTTTGAATTTAAACCCCAAAATGTTATAATAAACAATGATGGTTAAGATCAGATAATATTGATAATGAAGCCTTCTGCTCATAGCTTTAACATTCTATAAATTCCTCGGAATACTGTAAAATGCCGGTTATAGCCCCCCCGCCGCTTATAGCCTCATCAACCTGTAAACAAGAAACATATTCCGGTTATAAAACCCCGCCCCCGCCCTCGCGCCCGCCCCCGTCCCCACCCTGATAAAAGCCCTCCTATACTTTACCATGTTTCCTTGATATAAACACTTTCACAGAACAATGTACAACTTCAAATAGCAAATAAGGAAAGTGTAAGGCATATACAGCTGTAGAGTACGAAAAATATTGAAATGAATTATTAATTTATTTTGGCGTTTAAGCTTGATAAAAAGCCAGCAAGTGGAAAACGTATCTTGATAATGCTGTATGTTAGTCTCAGCTTATTTCTTATCAGCCCATTCCGAAACGGTATTTTTTTTATACCCCCAGGGCTTACAACTGGTATTTTACGGTACGACTCTAGGCTTTTTTCTTTAAGGAAATTGATCTCAGTGAATGAAAATCGATAACACGATCAGAAATAAGACAGCGATGAACGGTATAGCCTTGTTAGATCCGATTCTACTGGTTCCGTTGCCATGGTTACACTTGTCTTCAGAACAGCAACTGAAGTCACATTTCTTCACATTTATTCCCCACGCTGTTGCATTGCAAGAAATTTTCTCCAAACTTTTGCACCACGACTGTATAGAGAGAAAAGAAGGAAATAAAAAAGTTGTTTCATCTACTGTTATTTGTAATATTTTATGATTATAGCGGAGCTCTGCGGGCCGAAGGCCCGCGCGGAGCCCCATACTCATAGAACCTATGCCAATCATTTTTCATGGTCATGGCTAGCGGAATGTTTCGCGGGCGCGTCGGTCCGTCCGCCGCCGTACGCGTTGGGCAGGATCTTTGCAATTTTGAAACCAAACCGAGGCTTTGTTTTCCGCGCGGCCACACAGTCGTGAGCTCGGTAAACACTTTAGTTGGATTGCTGTGTTTAGAGGAGAATTAAAGTCGTTATTTCCCTGCAGTTTCTCGCGGTTTGCTACTCAAGACAGGGATACTCAGAAGCCGCTTTAGTGGAAAAAAAGAGCTTTCAGGGATAAAATCTTGTTTCGAGGAGCTTAGTACGTTTTTATCAATGCAGGAGCAATGAGGGGAAATGTTTGTTTTACGGATTTTACAACCAAAGATTGGATTTCCAAGTTGTCGAAGGACGTAAAGGTAAAAACAAATTACATTTTTCGATGGGAATTTATGTTGATATCAATCTGTGACTGACATTTTCTTTGTGCTGTCGTTAGTTTAGAAGAATTGTTTATAAAAGGTGCTTAAATTCAGTTGTATTGATATTCAGTTGTATTGATTTCTTGAATTTCATGGAAGACAGCTTGGCTTCGATGCGCTATAAATGGTACGCGTTTTGCTTTTAAACATAAAGTTATTGAGATTTGAAAAAAACATTTTCGAAAGAAGATTGTGTTGTGTAATTTTGTGTGTTTGTTCATTCATTACATAGGTTGAAAAGCGATTTTATGTAAACAAAACAAGACTTGGATTTTATAGACTTTATATTAACCAAAGCCGTTCTAACTTCACTCGCGTTGCCTTATGCAAATACGTTTGTGTATTTTTTGCAATTTTTATTTCCAAATCAGTTTCTCGGGCAATTTTTGATACGTAACAGGTGTATTTTATTCGGAAATTAGTCATACTAGTTATTCTAGACCCAGAAAAAGCTGCTTTTGTGAACTTTTGTACGGTCTAAATGTACTGTGCAGACGGTCGCGTAAGCCTCGCGTAATTCTGTTTTTGATCGAGAATTGCTAAAATTGAAAAATAGCCGGGTCGTCAATCTTAATTCTTGTGCTTCCGACCTTTCACCTTAGAGAGCGACGCTGTTAGGCTCAGCCTATCTATATATATTACTGATGGACGTTTACATTGATCAACCACGAAGACGTCATAAAGTGGTCACTGAACATCAGTGACTATCTCGCCGACCCTTTTTTTTTTGTTTTTACCACATTTTGACGTCGTCTACGATCTATAAGGGCTTGTTCCCAATAACTAGCGACGTAATTGGAAGTGGAGTTGGAGTCGGAAGCGTAAGGACGGAGTCACAATCGGAAACAGAAGCTCGACGGAATAGGAATCAGAAGCATCAGAAGATTTCCTTTTTCTTCCGATTCCGCCTCCGCTACCGTCCCTTACGATCTTGTAGAAACAAGTGAACGGATTTTGATTTCCACTAGATCGCAACTTTCCTGCGATTTAGATTTCGCTCCCGATTCCGATCGCTTCCGATTCCGATTGCTCTCGATTCCGAATGCTTTCGATTCTGTTTGCTCCCGATTTCGATTGCTTCCGATTCCGATTGTTCCTCGTTCCGATTCCGATCGCCTTCCGATTTCGATTGCTTCCGATTCCGATTACCTTCCGATTTAGTCCGATTCCGATTGCTTCCGATTCCGATTAACCTCCAAATTGGCGACAATATTCACTGTTTCTTGATCCAGATATGTTTATATCAGAAGTAAAATAAGTTTTTTATTTTACTTTAACAAGTAAAATTAGTTACATTTCAACTTAAAAAGATAACCGATGTTCTGACTAAATGAGATTTCGTCCAAACATTAAAACGGATGTCAGTATGTAGTTCTGGTGGTTGCCTGGTTACTAGAATGATAATGAACATGTACAGCATGTAGACCATTTTCGAGTTACTTTTAGCCTCTTTTTCGAAGCAAAGCTAAGTGCAAAACTATACCTATGAAACTGAAGTTTTGCATGCGAGAAAACTAATTATTACATAAAGGCTTTGCACATGGTCTGGCTGAAGGCAACTCGGAAAAGATCCATTGGTGGACCATATTTACTCGAACAAACGTCTTCTCTCATAAAAAGCTCCTCTCGTTTGAACGCTCCCGGGAGCGTTTTCCCCAGACGTTTATTTTCCAGAGGCGGCGAAGCGGGGATGGAAGGGGGGCTCATCGTACACCAAGCCAAGCGCATACCCCTGCTCAAATTTCCCAAAATGTCCTTAGCGTAGTTCGTTGGCGCAAGCAAACCCTTTGCAATCTTAACAGCCATTATTAGATAGATTTTGACGTCACTCAAATGTAACGAGCTCATTCACGGTGTGATTCCATTTAGCATTAGAATACCTTTTTTACGCATGTCATGCGAAAATTCGCAAATTGATAGTTTCCTGCTAATTCTATTTCGAAGGATCCTTTTGCACACGCGTCATACCGCCCTTTCACTGGTTTGTCACAGTCAGTGACATTTGTAGGGGACAGACACATGTTATTGGGCGGTTTAAACGTGCATGTGTAGCAGTGGATCGCCATCACTAGAAAAAAGAAACAGCAAATTAATTAATCACATTTTATTGTTGTATCAATAACACAATTCTCGATTCTGATTTGTTTTGTGTACAACATATGGTCCCTATTACTCCGGCCTGACCAATCGATAGAAATCGATGATCGGAAATCAATCGATCAATCCATATTAATCGATAATTGTTAGTTAATTGATATCGATTTGTATCGGCCAATCGATGAGAAATCGACAGTCACAAGTTAAATTTCCTTAATTACATCGATAGCTATCCATTGACATCGATATCTCGCGGTGTAATATGGCCGGAAATGTCCAATAGGCATCTACTTAGACAAATCCACTTACACCCAAGTAATTCGACTATTAATATTTTAGTACAAGTATCTATTTCTTTGCGGTTTAGTTTACGTTATGTTGTGCATAATAGCACTTTTACGGTTGCATTTGTTAACCCTCGGACGTACAATGGGGTAAATGCCACCCCCCTAAAGGTTTTTCTCCGATTTTTTCAAGACCATTTTTTTCAAGACTGTCTTCAGTAGCTGTTCGTTTATCCTTGAAACACATTTTGGTAAAGTTTGGCGACAACCGGTTGCTACGAAAACGAGATATGACGTCATAAGTAGCATGAGGTCAAGCCATTTTCTGATAAAAATGCGTGCTTTTTACCTTTTTTCGGTAAAAAAAAACATATAAAATGCTACGAAAAGCATCAGAATGTTTATTGTATGTTACTTTGCAACTCTAGCAGAACATATTTGCAATTTCCGCATTTTTCCGATAAATTTCAATTTTTAGTAAAATCCAAGATGGCGGCCATCTTTGAGGCCGTTTTGGATGACGTCACGGACCCCCAGCAGCGCCAAGACCCATAATATTTACGTTATCTTGTAGAGCACATCAACCTTGCGCCGTTTCCAGATAACGATGTTTTTATTACATGACATCGTGGACATTAAGGCGGCGGTCTACCTGAATGCCATGTTTCAATTCCGCCACTTAACTTGGCTTTATTGGCAATATCTCGTTCACGTTTCAAGCAATCCAAAAACCCTTAGCTCATTACATGAATCTATGTTGTGGGACGTTTTGTAAATTTTTGGGTGATTTTTGGGTATTTGGGGGAGGAAATAGTTTTTCTCAAAGGTTTTGTAAAATTTAGAGAAACAAGAAATATTGAAGATTTAGTGAAGTTTTAAAATTAGAATTTGAAGTTAATAATTAATAGACGGAAACCAATTTAGTCGACTAGCAACCTTGGGTGCTCTTGCGTGGGTATCGACTGTCTGTTGGTGTTCCAAAACTCATTTTCTTTCTCCTGTCCCTTCTTAAAACCTCTTAAAATTTCATTAAAATTCAGGTAGACCCCCGCGCTTTAAGTCATTTCAGCACGAGAATGAATAAATGAGGTATTGATCGCTCTTAAGGGGGTCTCATGTCTTATTAAGACTGTTATGTTGTTGTGTGAGTTTGTGTCTTGTACCAGAATGGCACTAAGTCCTTAAATGTGTTTTACAACAGTGAGATTTAATTTTTATCTTTTTGAATTAGAAAGTAATTGTTAACTTTTTAAAACAATGGAAATTAATTTGTAAGATTTCTGTTAACCGTACGGGAAGAAATTAACTGTAAGCGATAAAAACACGAAAATTTTAACCATTTACCGTAAAAGCCACCACCTCTTTGAGACCTTCTTTTAAGAGTTGCTAATTTATAACTAAATGTAATAAGAATCGATCCAATTAAAAAAAAAATCGAAGGAAAAAAGTCACAAAAATTTCCCTCATCGATAGGTCATCGATTTCCAATATCAATCGATTAATTGGCATCATTGGTTATCGATAAATATCGATTTTCATCGATTATCGATTTCATCGGTTGGTTAGGCCAGGCTGTTACCTATCATGAATGTTTGCCTCTCGCGTGAATTAAGGCATGGCTCCTCGTGTAATATTGGATTTTCATCATTTTTTTCTAGCTTTATTCAGCGTCCCAAATATTTTATTTTATAACTATGCACTAATAAACAAAACCATTTTTGGATGGTACCCTGTGTCTGTTGGGGTCACATGACCAGCCACGCCCTAAATTATGCAATATTTGGAATTTTCAGATTACGGCATGAAAATTCAATGAAAAGCTTCCGTTTTTCCTTCCTTAGTCTTCAATTTACAGAGTCATTCATCAAATTAAACGGGGAATTTCGAAAACTGTTATTGCTGCATAATTATTCATTGTTTTCCCCTAGTCCCAGTCCCTCTCTAAAATTAAAACGTTATAGTTTACAGAAAACATATAACTTTGGAAAACCCCGATTAGTTCCATAAACCCTGTGCTAATGGTCATTGATAGAAAACAAATTAAGTAGAAAACTATTTTTCCAACATCTCGTAAATTTGGATCGAAAAAAATTGCTAAAAATTGGGCGTGGCAAGTCACGTGACGTAGCAAGTCCATTCATGTAAGCGAAAACTTTTCTTTTCAACAATTGAAAGCCATTTAGAAAGTTTAAAGCCAATAGGTCAAATATGTTTTAAAACAAACCACCCCCCTTTAAATCGAAAGAGACTCATTCCTTAATTCACCCGAGTGCTTAAGAACTATTTTGAATCAGGATTATTGTGATTTCATCTTGTCTATTTTTACTCTGCAATTTACTTACAACTTGGCAAAGCGGCCAATGCAAAAATCCAAAGAAAGTAGCTCCCCATCGATCATGAACACTCCTCGAGCGAAAGATCCTAAATGGTGTTGGAAAACAACACCGTATTAGTAATAAGGCATTTTAGTAAAATTCCAATTATAAGTTCCCTGTACGGTATGTAGCTCTATAGAACATTCTCCATACAACACAGGCAGCCCAAGTTCACGATAAGGTTGTGTTACAAGGTGTTGGATAAAATGATTGTATAGGAGCGCAAAGGTTTTGATTCTTTTTTGTGCCGGTAAAAAATCACTGAGCACATGATAAGGTTTAGACGACATTATTTGAGACAACGTTATTGAAATTTTTACTGGCGGCTCGCTGCTCGTAGATCGCGCGCACTGGAAAAGTTTGCTTACAGTGCATGCCGGGAAGATGGACTCTGACGTTAGTTTCCAAGACAACGCCTTCAAGGCCTACTGTGACATGGACACTGATGAAGGAGCCTGGACACCCAAATGATTAACGTGGTAAATTCACTAATTGTTCAAACCCGCTCATTCCATTTAGAGTCAGTAGACCAAATTGGGCGGTGCTACGCCTTTCATTAAATGTCCCTATCTCCATAACGTCTCAATTGAATGTGAAAATTAAAGACTTTGATGTAATAAACTTTCGCTCCTTTTAAAACAAAATTGCTATGAATTTAACAAGTTGAACACTGTATAGAAGACGTCGTGCTTGTTGAGGGGTCATTGGCAAACTTGGGGAATCCAGTGTCAAAGAAATTTTTTGTAAAATTTAAATTTTCTAATCAATTAATAATTGAAAACTTATGATAATAGGACGAAGATTTTGCTGTAGCTGTGTTAGAAATTAAGCGTGCAAGTCATTTTTAATTTAATAATAATAATAATAATAATAATAATATTTAATATTTCTATAGCGCAAATTAACATATACATATGATCAAATGCGCTAAACAATCATAAAAACTAGCTTAATAAATAAAAATTAAAAATTAAAAAAATTAAAAATCCACTAAATAAACATATTCATCCTATACAACAACAACAACAACAACAACAACAAAAATCTTTATTAGTTAGTTATTAACCCTAACCCTAACCCTATATCCTAATAACTGATATAAATAATATCCCCCCCCCCCCCTTAACTGTGCATGGAAATTGCCTTTGCCAGATCCTTCTGATAAAAACTGACAGGCAGATTTTTGAATGGCTTGGAACTAACTCTTCAATGGCGTTCTAACCAATTGTTATTTTTTCATAACAAAAGCTTTTTATAACGTTTAGGCATATTTATGGACGGCTGCTGATGCCAGTGGCGATCCAGACTATATCGTTGCGGGGGGGGGGGGAGGGGGGGGGGGGAGCGAATGGGAGGGACAGACTGAATTGCTGAGAGGCCGAAGTGAAAATGTTGGGGACTGAAAAACAATTTGGCCCTTTCGGCTTAATGTGTTTTCAAGGTGGTTGTGGGTAGGGAGAGTGGAGGTTGGGTCGGGTCCCCCGGTTCCCCCCCCCCCCCCCCTCCTAGATTCGCCACCGGATGCAGCCGCTGATGCCGATGATGTATTCATTTATGAAGGAGGAACACTATGGTGCCATGAAAAGTATATTCACTGCGCATGCCTGGCAAGTGTGATGAAGTAACTCAGAATACAATAAACAGTTTAAAAATTAAACAGCAGTGTATAAAAGAACAACACTATACATAGATATATGAATAATAGATCCTCTGTATCATGCCAATATCAAAACTAAAGAAATAATATATCAATAGCAAATGTAATCCATTTTGAGTACAGTATGTGCGCTTTGATCGGTTGAAACTGCCCATTAACCATAACGCGGATGAAAGGAAGAAAATATATCGAGTGTTTCATTGTTTCATGAAAAAATATAAATCATTCTTTTCTTGAGAAAGATGAATGTTTATCATGTCACAAGCGTGGGGAAAAGAAAAACATCTGAGTTCCCATCTGCGTCAGCTTAAAATTTACCATCTTTCTTTGCTTATCGCTCGTTTCTTGTTTCCGTTTTTTCGTTTATTGAAAATTAAACAATATTGCATCAAAGAACAACGTTATACCTACTAGATGGAATGATAAGAAACCCACACGCTTATTTGTCAACTGGAAAATGGACTTGAAATGGTAGATATAATTTAGACTTGCCTGTTGTTCTCTTGAATCTGTAGTGGAGTCCAGACAAATGGATTTCACAATGCTTGATGTGGTTATCACGCCTCTCACCGCCATTAATTTTAATGCTCTCACGCCGGTCTCGTTATCGCCTATCGTCGTTTCTCGAATTTTCATTACCGCTAATTCAGTGAAAAACGAGACGATAATGAAAGCCGCGCGACAGCATTAAGATAAACAACGGTTTACAGAAAAGCGTAATCAGTTTACAAATAAGCATGTGGGTTCCCTATGGCTCACCTGTATAGCGCAGGCCAATTGAAATTCACAATTACTAACTATAACAATAACAGCTGTAATCCAATCATGAATTATGATTGGTCGAAGCCTATTTACCCTTGGACGTACACGCAAGCGTATACCCCCACCGTGGTACAAGGGTGGATGGTTGGAACCCCCGTTGCGGAAATTAAAAACAATTTCATATGATATAATCATACATTTTGCTGCTTGTTGGTGAGGTAATGCTTTTTTCCATTAAAAGAAGGTGAAAAACAGTCATTTTCGTTACAAAATGGCTTGACCTCATGCTACTAATGACGTCATACCTCGTTACCATAGCAACTGACTCTCAACGAACTTGGTCAAAATGTGTGTAAGGGATACGGAAGATCTTAGATAACAACGGTCTGGACCACCTCGGACACTTATTGAGAATTATATAACGTAATGTCGACACTTTAAGTGTAAAAAAGAAAATCTAAAATCCCCACTCAGGATTGAACCTGTGATCAAAGCTAGGCTTAGGCCTACATAGCCTACCGTGCCAGAATACCACCTAGCTTCTCGGGTTGTCGAGGCCTAAATTTAACTATATAAACTGCTAACCCCAACCTCAACTGAAAGCTAACCAGTTACTCCGTTATATAAGTCTCAATAAGGCGTCCGAGATGGTCCAGGCCGTTGTTATCTAAGGTCTTCCTCACGAACAGCTACTGAAAAATAAGGCTCGAGAATATTAACATATTTTTTTCACGAGGAAGTAGAAATCATCATTTTCTTGTTTCCATAAATAAACTTATGGTGACACATTGGTGATACTTCGTGAGAACTTGAGCAAGCTGAGGAAAACCTTTTTTCTTGTTCTTTCAAATTCCCAATTGTATTCCTTTCACTCTACAAAAACAAGATAACGTTTTCCTATTCTCTTTTCCACTATGCAATTAAATGAATCTCAAACTGAGAAAGCATAAAGGTGCATAAAATGTGTTTGTCTGTAGACTACGAGCAGTCTCTCTTTTCCAGCTTAGTCCGTCGAGCGAGAAACGATCGAAAAAACATTGGCGAACAGATTTTTTTCCTCGCCCCCAGGTTCGCGCGGCCATTATCCGTTAGCTAATGTTTTTTCGTTTCTCGCTCGACGTACTAAGCTGGAAAAGAGAGACTGCTCGTAGTCTAGTTTGAGGGTCTAGTCTAGTTCTAGAGTGCCCGCGCTGACTTTGGTCAGCTTTCTTATTTTAGGCTAATTTTCACCTGTTTCACCAGCCGATGATGATAAAAACGAACCAACATGCAAGGTCAACAAAATCATGTGTGAAACGTGAAATGCTTATTTAATTTTCCGTGACGTGTAAAAGGACCGTTATATTTTCCGTGAAACGTGATCTGGCCCCGGTTGTTCAAAAGGTGGATAGCGCTATCCACCGGATCATAGGCGTACGGGCCGGGGGGGCTGGGGGGGCTGCAGCCCCCCCAAAGTTTGGGCAACTCAGATTTTTTGGGCAGCAAGAGAAATTTGGGCAAAGCAGAACAGAACAAGTTTCACTTTGCCTTAGTTTCGCGCTGAATGGAACGAAGAAAGAAACATTCATTGATTTCTACTACACGAAATCAATTAGCGAAGGCGAAATACTGTGTGAACAGGTGAAATCTGCTATCACTGAACTCAATCTTGACCTCAAGAACATTGTTGGTAAAGCATTCGATGGGCGGCTAATATGAACGGTGTACACTAGGGACTCTCAACAAGAATGGAAGAGTGCTCCCCGCTCGGTATCTGACATCCCACTGTTACGGGCATGTGTTAAGCCTCGTCCTTCAGATACTATGACACAGATTGAATCATTGTGAAACGCTCTGGGGACTATCCAGGCCCTGTACAACTTCTTAGAAGCGAGTCCCAAACGACACGCCCGGTTTAGTGACACAGAAGTGTAAGGTGAGGATCTCAAACTGACGCTGAAGTCATTGAGTGCCACGTGATGGTCATGCCGGTGGGAAGCCGTAAAGGCCGTATACGGGCAAATGGAACGCATTGTCAAAGCCCTAGGCCTGCTCACGCTGTCTTCAGACAAAGATCCGAAAACCTACTCTGAGAGCAGAGCCTTATTGACCGCCATTTGGGACTTGGAGTTTATCTTCGGACTGTTTGTGCTGAAAGTAATCCTGAGCAACACTAACAGTCTGTGCCGATATCTTCAGGGGAACACCGCGGTCGACGTCATCTCCGCTCGTAGAAATGCCAACATGACCATTCAGACCCTACGCCAGTGTCAGAGTGAAGAAAGTTTCAACAGCGTATGGCAGATAGCATCAGCAATGCTTCTGAAAATGAAGAAGTGGCTGACCAATTCTCAGTTTGAATTACGAGAAGCCAAGGCACCCAGACAAACGCCATCGCGCCGCCTTCAAGCACTTGTAGGTGAACACGCGCAAAGACAAACGCAGCTGACACCGGAATCGCACCACCGTATTAACACTTACTATGCGTCCATTGACAAGATGCTGTTGAGCTTGTGTTTAGGTTTAGCGGAAATGACCCGGAAATACTCTGTGCTCTTGAGATATATCTGTCACAGTGAAACACCTGATAAAGAAAGCTTCTCCCGCGTTGCTAAATTTTACAAAGTCGACGGCGAGATTCTGGAAGCCGAGAAGAAAATGGACGCAAGTTTTCGTCGTGTGCGGAGACAATGCACGATAATGATCTATTTGATATGTTTCCAGAGTTTTCTAATGTGGTACATATCCTTGCAGTGATACCTGCTACATCGTGTTCTGCAGAAAGATCATTCAGTGCGTTGCGCAGATTGAGAACTTACCTCTGTAACATCGCACTTATTAACATTGAAAGGGCATATGCCAACTCTGTAGTCAACAATGACATGGATCGCATCATTGATATCTTGGGCCGTCGAAATGGCTGACACAGCTATTTCTTTTAACGTGTTTTATGAAAGATTCATATATAAGAATATTTTCACTTCATATGTAGGCCTATGTTAGTGCATCGTAAAACCCTTGTTTCTTTTCTACTGTTTCGTAAAAATTTGGAAGAATTTTTTGGGCAAACGGTTAACCGCCCCCCCCTGGCCAAACATTGCCCGTACGCCTATGCACCGGATAGCGCTATCCAGTGGATAACAATTGGTTTTGCTAATGCCTATCCACTGGATAGTGATTTATCGGTGGATAGCGCTATCCACCTTTTGAACAACCGGGGCCTGGTTTAGCATCCTCACAAGTGAAAACGTTTGTGAGAAAATGAAATAGCTGTGGAAGAGTTTTCCTTGTTCTTCAAACTCCTAATCTTTAATGGGAAAAAAAGAAATCAATTAAAGTGTATATGACACGAAATTGTTTTTTGCTGTTTTCGGTTCTTTGATATGTATAAAAAAAGGTTCTGAAAAAAAAATTGGTCAAAAAGATTTAAAAAACCTTTTTTTTCGCCCTCAAAGCACGCGTATGTTGACTTCAAAAGTGTCCTCCCGATCGCGCGGCCAAAATGTCATGTGACTTGCTTGTGTGACGTCATGTGACGTAGAATGATTTGACTCGCAGCACAAAATGGCAGCAACGAGAAGGGCGATAAGAAGAAAGGCGGGAGATATTGTGCGGCCGGAGCGCCAAACATTGAAAGCTGTAAAAATACTAGCTATACACCAGGTATTTAGATGCATCTCTTAACAACAAGGGCCTTCAGTGAGGGCGAAATGGCTGAAGTTCGTCCGGCGGCACCGCATCGATTTCGGCTAGCCGATCAACAGGTTATGAGCCTACATCTACATCTACTTTATTAACCAACAACGCTCTCGCGCCTTGTTGTTTTGAAAACATCCTGGGATTTTCATTGGGCTATAAAAGGAAACGAAACCTAATCACGGGCTCCATTCCTACAAGAGACATCGTCCTGCCCGAAGGTTCACAAAGTTTTGAGTGAACGGAGAAAGCGACAAGTAAGCGATTTTCATTTGTTTACAATAATCTTCTTTAACTTATACGTAGTTTACACGTGAGAATTTAATGCGAGAATGTGTATTTGGATTGTATATAAGCTTATATTTATGCCTATAACTAATGATTTTAAAGTCAATATGACATGATTTGTTTTTTTGGTATTTTTGGTTCTTCGATACATAATTTTGTATGAATTTCGATGTGCAATATTCAGCTAAGTTCAGCGGAGCTTTCTCAGCTTATCATCACACGTTATTGTTCAGAACTCCCAGGGTGAGATAACACAAGAGTAAAATCTTACCCATAGGCTTTAAACTAAATGGGAAGCTATAAAAGTAAAAAGTAGAGATTTATTTTTAGGCTCAGAGGTTGATGCCTTTATAAATCACAATGGTGAAGAAATAATAATTACTGGAATAGAATTAAAATGATTACAAAATTACAGCTGGAGCAAGGAGCCCACTCGATTGGTCATTGCTGTACTGTTAAAAACTATTACTTTAGAAAAAATTGTTATTTTTCCCAAACATCATCATTCTCAGCAAATTGCGGTCACCGTGGTGAATCAGTGTTAGAGACTTCGACTGAATGAGACAACATTGCTATGATGAATACATGTAATATTGGCTCTAAATAATTGTGCTTTTTTATGCTTGGTATGTTGAAATGCTTTCAAAGTTAAGTTAGCAGGTCTACAGTGTATATTCATTTTTGGGAGTTTTGCCCATAATCATTATCAATTTTTTTGGCATATTTTGGCAAGTTTACACTTAATGAAAACCTACTAAGAGATACACAGGTATCAAAGGATAGAATGTGAGTTACATATCCAAAATTTAAATTAGGAAAAGAGGTTGTTTGCAAAGTGGCATGCCTTCCTAGCTGTGGTAAGTCAACATAACAGTGACCAAATGAGTGGGGATTATGTCCAGATGCTTGTGCATAAATACATGTAGGGTTAAGGGTTAGACTATTTTTCATTATATACTGGAAATTATATTGAAGACACTTTCTTACTTGCATCCATCCCCATCCATCATGATAACCACAAGAGCATGTGTTATCCAACTACATGTAGCCAAACCGTAGAATGAATTTCTGTTAACCTACAAGGTGGCTGTTAGTGGGCTGGGGCATCTAACATGCTAGCTGTTACATGTACTGTTCTGAGTTCACATGTCACATTATTAATTTTAGGAAAGAGCTTGTTGTGTATGTAATGATTCACTTTTTTATTCTACAGAAGCAGAACAGTCTTCCTTCAACCCACATGTAGCAGTAACAATACTCAGACCAGAAGTAAAACCTCTTCAAGAAGACCTCCCACTTGCTCACTATGTAAAAAAAAAAAAACAATGCGTGGTCATAAAGGCCAATGCAAGAAGTAACATGGCCTAAGTTTTTATGACTGTTGACCACTGTTCAGACTTAGCCCCTGAGTTAGGACTCAGTGCCAGGCTTTAAAATAAACTTAGTTCTGCCTTTTTTCTTTTAATTGATATTGAGAATTTACCTTTACATTACCTTTTTTGGGACTGACCTTTTTAGCTTTGTTTATGTCGATGATCTAAAAGTTATTCAATCACATACATGTAAATGCATGGTGTAATTTGGAACATCAGTTGTCTTGAGTGACATCACAGGGCCTGAAATAGTGATTTTCTTAAAACTGTGAAATAGTTACTTAGCCAGTAGGCACTATTAGACACTAATTCCATTGTTTTCTTTTGTTTATGTTTCAATAATTTTGGCTAATTTTGATTAATTGCTAGATACTGTTTCATGGTCTTAGTAAAATCACTCTAGGGCAACCCAGACTGGATAGGTCTTTAGGACAGATAAAGAATATGGGTCAGTGCCACCACTTATACTTTGAAATTCAGGAGTGAGGACTCCTTGGTGTGCCTTTTCTAGGGTACTAAAGAGGCATCAGTGTATTAGTGATCAGCATCAAATTTCTCCTTGTAATATCAATACTTAATCAATCAGAGAGGTCATGGGAATTAGAATATCATCTCATTACTGCAGCAATAAATGTTTGGGGACAAGAGAGGAGAATCTGTATTTTGATATGGTTAACCTCTATTAGAGTGTGGCCAAGTGCAAAGATTATGAATATCAGTTTTCTTTCACATTTTGCTAAAACTTATATAAATATGAATTCTGAATGGTCTTGTACTTGGCCGTGCTTTGAAAAAACAAAGGCTAAAGGTAACTCAGAAATGGCTATTGGGATCTGATATAAAATAAAGAAAGATGATAAATATTTTTAAGCTTGGTCCCAAATCTTTCTCAAATTTGGACTGGTAACAAAATTGGAATTGTAATGCCTTACAAGTCATTGGTACTAAATTTGCCTCATAGCAACCAAATTCACCTCCTCATTGGCTTAATTCAATCAAGTTGAGGTTTCCCTTGATATAATGGAGACTATTTTGAACAAATAGGCTAGACTAAGATGAAAATTGGTTACATTCACACTCATAATTCACATAATTAACACTCATAATTATTTTGTTGGTCATGACTTTTATTTATTTGGTGGCTCCTAAAAGAGCCGTTGAATTGGGCCCTGTATGAGTGCAATGTCTAACACCACAGTTAGACCTACAGGTATTTTTAATGTTCTCTGTCCTGCAAAGTGGCATATCCAGTTGACTGGTATTTTGTCCTTATGCTATGATAAACACAGGCAGGAACCCATTGTGAAGTGATGCTACTTTTCGCCCCAAAAAACATCGACTGGAATTGATTCGGGTCAAACAAGTCGCTCGCTATTCATGCAGGCTGTCCAACTCGCATTTACTCCAATTCCGCACTCGCTCCCTATTCTCGCGTACCGAAGTATCCTAGAGCTCCTTAGCAGCCCCATCGTTGCAGTGAAAAAAGGAGCGACTTCGAGCAAGTCAACAGTGAACAAAATGTAAATCTACAAACTGTAAACAATTCCCCTCATCAAACAAGCTACGACGTACCGGTAAGTGTACTTCAGCTTTGACTTCAGCAGCCGTCAAAATTAAAGTTTTTCATATCATCGGATTGATTTTTTCTACATCAATCGACTTCATTCAGGGCTTTAGACATACACTTGTAAAAGCAACAAATTCGGACTTTACATACTCGTTAAATAATTTCTGATCCCCATGGCGGCGTCGGGGATAAGTTCCACCGTCCGCATTGCGTCGTTCGCATACACATCATTTCGCGCTGTAACTTAACTGAATGGACATTAGTTTGAATAACTCTACTAACCAAAAATCCACGCTCACAATTCTAAGTATCTCTCTTATAAAAAGGTAGATGTTGGGCCATCAAGGTCTTTTTCTTCCTCCGAGTCTCCATCACCGGCTTCGTGGTCTACAACTTCAGCGAGTGGTTCGTCTTGATATGGAGTTATTCCGCTTTTTACGACTTCCCATTCTTCTTCCGAACCTTCGCTCGTATCTATACTGTCTGTAGAATCAGATAAATCGCTGAGTCATGAATCACTAAACATTTTGCCGATGAGATCAGTGGACATTTGTAGACGAGAAAATAGCAGAATTATACCAGAAGTAACACAGCAAGCAAATCAAGTGACGTCATGTGACGTCACAAGCCTGGCTCTCGTTCTACACTCGTCCCCAGTCTCCGGGACATTTTTACTGGGAAAATTCGAGTTTTTCGACGCCCAAAACTATGGGAAATTTACTTTTTTTACGCATTTCAATTTCAGAACATTTTTTTATACATATCAAAGAGCCAAAAACAACAAAAAGAAAATTCATGTCATATACACTTTAAGGAAAACGCGACAGGATTCCCATACCAATAACTGAGAACGATTTGAATATCAAATTGACTACATTGCTAATTTACATATTTAATGAGCATAAAGATAACAACCAAAGCACAAAATGCTTATCAAAATTGTCATTGATAAATATTAGTCATTTGTCATCTGGTTCCGCTGCAGAAATGAATAATACCTTTGAATTATTTCAAAGCACGTCCAAATCTTTTCTCCGCTAGAACAAAAGGATCACGATTTCGACTGATTTAACTGAACACAGAGCAACGATATTCTTAGACGAATAATGGCGAATTTTACTAAGGAAGGAGGTTACAGGGCAATTCAAGTTGTGGCTTGCTGGGCGTCCATACATGGAAACCACTACTTGTATTCACTAGCAGCTTTGAATATTGTACTTGCCATTTTCGCATCGTTGGGGAATATCCTCATCATAGTTGCTCTTCGCAAGGAATCCTCACTTTTTCCGCCTTCAAAACTCATGTTTCGATGCCTAACAGCTACAGACCTCCTTGTTGGTGTTTCCTCACAGCCTCTGTTTGTCACTCAGTTAATTTCTATAGCGCATCAGCGACTAGAACTCTGTTACACCGTTGTGAGCTTAAATGAAATTGCTAGTAATAGCTTCAGTGGAGTGTCTTTGTACACATTGACTGCAATCAGCGTAGACAGACTTTTTGCACTGTTGCTGGGGTTAAGATACAGGCAAACTGTGACTTTGAGGCGAATGCGTTGTATTGTAATTTGCTTTTGGATTGTAAACATTTCCTTCAGCGCTTTGCGGCGATTTTGGGAACATGCTCTAATCTCGAATTTAATTTCAGCGATCATTTGTTTCTTGCTGGGAATCTCAGCTCTTTCGTACATCAAGATCTATCTAGCTCTCCGCCGTCATCAAAACGAAATAAAAAACCGTGCTAGCCAAGAACAGCCGCATGGGGAGAGAACTCCACTGATAATAGCACGATATAGAAAGACAGTGTCCACTGCACTGTGGGTGCAGATGACATTAGTAGCCTGTTATCTTCCGTATGGTATAGTTTCTGCCGTAGCACATAGTACTGAATACACCCCTTCGCATAACCTTGCTGTTAGGGTTGCAATAACGTTGGTATACTTAAACTCAACTCTAAATCCGTTACTTTATTGCTGGAAGATCAGAGGAGTGAGACAAGCAGCAAAGGAAACAATCGGACAGTTGTTTTGTAAGAGTTAGAGCCGCGAACATTACGCAATGTATCATGCATAGTAATTTGTACACAAGTCACCTCGAAGGACCTAAGCTTGATTTCCTATACCCTGGCTTCCAGAGCAGTTTTTTTTACAATACTTTTTATCCGCGTGCGAGCGGTGAATCCGCGACAGCGAGGCGCAACGCCTCTAGGAAAATAATAAGAACGGTACTGGAAGCTTCTGAAAACCGTCGATGCGGTTATTTTACTTCGAATATTTAGATATATTTAGATATGGCACTAATTCATTTTCACTAGCATTTTCCAAAATGTAATTTGTGATTTTTCTTTAGTTTTAGCCAAAGAGATTCTTTTGCGGAGAACCAAAACGTTCCGAGGAATGAATGAATGCCTTCATTTTAGTGTCGGAGTATTTATTTGTACAGCTAATTGGGGACACTAAATAGAACTAAACGTTCCAATGAATGGTTATTCTAAAAAAAAAAAGAAATAAACATTACTTCAACTAATAAGAAGTCGCTTATATACTCAGCTGCCATTTGTCATTACTAAAAAAAATGATTGTCATCTTCTGACATAATTACATTCTACATAGGTCACACTAGTTGCTCTCTAAGTCCTGTTTTCTAATGTTCTTAACTTCTTGAACACTTGGAAGCATTGACCGCTACTTGGTGGTAAATTTAAACCAGATTTAAGGAACTAAGTATCTTAACCCATTGACTCCTAGAAATTTCGTAGAAAATGGCAATTTGAAGCCACTTATGCCATTTTCTAACTGCTGTGGAGGCAAATTTCAAGCCGAAACTTTCCAAAACGTTGTTTGCAACATGAAAACGTAGTTTCCTTTCCTTTTTTCTATTTCTTCGTTTTACTCCCCGTTCTTTTTCGTTCTTATTCCATTTTCCCCCCTCGTTGTTGGCCTTTCAATAGACTTTATTTATGTAGTAAAAATTTTCCAGAAAAACGCTGAAGAAGGTGCAATTTTTTAACAAGAAGTGGAAAATGGTAGGAAGACCAGATTTTCCTTCCATTTTGCCTGAGTCAAATCTGACTGGTATTTCGCGTGTAACTCTGGCCCAATTCACGAGATCTCTCTCATTTGGGCACTTTTTGAAAGATTTGGTCCTTCTGCGTGGGTTAGTTACGAAAGACATTTTTTATCACAGAAAGCGATGACGTCACAAATGGTAGATAAGGACCGTGGGTCCGTCAGGATCGGTTTCAGGCGTTTGAGGTGTCACAAGGTTAATGAGTGTTTAATTGCCATAATGCATGGTATGAAACCGAAGAATATTAAAATCGCTGTTCCTTAGAAAAGATTTAGAGCTAGAATAAGTAAAATACTAATGGTAATTTTGACATGATAAAGATCACAATCATCGAATTATCAAGATTACTGTAAAAGCCATAGTTATCATATTGTTTGCACATTGCAACCCATTTCTCCCCGAAACGGATCGAAATTAAATTGAAACAGAGAATTAAATATTATAGATCATAGGGGAATGGTTATAACATCTTGTAAATTCTGAAAGGCAACAAAATACCAAAAACATCAATGAAAACAATTTAGTGTTGTTTTTTTACTTTAGGGTAAATAGCATAAATTAACTTACCAGAAACAGCTGATTCAACCTTTGTTGAATAAGATTAAAGGGGCATTGTCACGCAGATTTTGCTGTGTTTGGGTCAAAATACAGTAAATATATGACAAAGTACCTTTGCTCAAACACAAAATTGCTTTCAGAACACCAAGAAGATAATATCAAGTGATTTCTTCAAGGAAGAACAAACCATAATACGTTTTCTGCGATTTTTCCACGACTCTTGGGAGGAACTTGAAAAAATTGGCCAATTTTTTCAAGTTGCAATCGATTTCCATCCTGGCCAGCCGCAGCCAAAGATAACGAATACTAGTTTCTGTGCATTGATAGAGTATTTATTAACAAAACTGGACCATTATTTAAGGTTTCCATTGAAAACAATATTTTTTTGGCCTTTCAAAGTGATACTAAAAATAGGTGACAGTGTTCCTTTAAAACCTTTTATTGATTTTCAACATTTTCGTACATTTTAGTCGAATGAATTACAGGATCAAGCACCATCCATGATGAAATTATATTTGTATAATAAATTGATTTCTAACAAAAATCTCGTTCATTTATAAACAAATGGTCATCGACTTGGTAGCAGATATCAGCTATTAAGATTCATCAACCTAACTTAATCTGGTTAAATGCATAATAAATATTAATATAGTTGAAGACAAATAGTATTAAACTTTTTCACCATCAGAACAAAGAACATACTAGTAATAGGAACATTAAGGCATGTTTTATTTAGCTTGAAACACTATTAGGGTGGAAGAGGTTGCAGATCCGGTTAAATTTGGTGCGTGATGCGTGTTGCGTAATGTGTGAGAACTGCCAGGTGCACTAAGATTAAAATCATGCGAATATTCCTGGTTCTCGTTAATAAAACACAAACATAACTATTATAAATAATAAACCAATGAATTGATAAAAAGTGGCAAAAGCATCCCCGATTGAATACATCACACTTTGCATGAAACTTTGAAAAATGAATGATCGTCACAAACTCATGCACGCCACTACAAAAGATAGAAAAAACTGTGAAAGCGATCCAAACTCTAATCAACATGCTAATGACACTTTTTGGTCAGAAAAAAATTATCATTTTTAATTTCTTAAAACCAGTCAATCATAATAACGCCAGAACTCATTTCATTTTCATTAATCACTCTAAACTGTCGCTCTATTGTTTCGATATACCTTGAAATGGCCGTTAACACGTTTTTACGCTGGATGAAATAATAATGCGATCACGCTATCGGGGAAGCCAAGTGATTTTTTGAACAGCGTTTGTTGTTTCATATCTTGATCACTGGCCCTAAACCTTCAAGAAAAATTCGTTTATAACTTTAAAAGCCTTTTCAATGCTGGATTCAGAATATAATAGGGATCAAGCTACTCAAAGGAAGTAAACAAGTTCTTTTACACATTGAACATGCAGCATTAATTGCTTTGAAAACTGGCCATACACCTTCAAGAAAAATGGAAAACGTTACTAAGGAAGAAGGGTACTTCCAAACAATTCATGTTGTTGCTTGCTCGGAGTCCTTACACGGAAATCAATATTTGTATTCGCTAGCAGCTTTGAATATTCTTCTGTCCATCACCGCAACACTGGGGAATATCATCATCTTAGTTGCTCTTTGCAAGGAATCTTCACTTTTTCCGCCCTCAAAACTCTTGTTTCGATGCCTAGCAGCTACAGACCTCCTTGTTGGTGTTTTTTCACAACCTCTGTTTGTTATTCAGTTAATTTCTGTAGCACATCAGCGACTAGAACTCTGTTACACCGTTGCGGGCTGGGAAATCACTAGTGTATTCA
Organism: Cladopsammia gracilis; assembly: GCA_022457155.1. Lineage (NCBI taxonomy): Eukaryota > Metazoa > Cnidaria > Anthozoa > Scleractinia > Dendrophylliidae > Cladopsammia > Cladopsammia gracilis. The sequence goes on from JAJGOT010000076.1 coordinate 647,743, forward strand.
GTGGAGTGTCTTTGGACACAATGACTGCAATAGGCGTAGACAGACTATTGGCTCTGTTGCTCGGTTTAAGATACAAACAAACTGTGACTTTGAGGCGAGTGCGTGGAATTGTAATTTTCCTTTGGATTGTAAACATTTCCTTAAGCGCTTTGCGGCGATTTTCGGAACTAATCTCGTATTTGACTTCTGCGTTAATTTACATCTTTCTGGGAATCTCAGCTATTTGTTATATCAAGATTTATCTAACACTCCGCCGTCGTCAAATCAACATCGGAAACCTTGCTAACCAAGAACAACCGCAGAGGGAAGGAACTCCACTGAACATAGCGCGATACAGAAAGACAGTGTCCACTGCACTGTGGGTGCAGATGACATTAGTAGCTTGTTATCTTCCGTTTGGTATAGTTTCTGATGTAGCACATTTTACTGAATACTCCCCGTCGATTAACCTTGTTGTTAGACTTGCAATAACTTTGATCTACTTAAACTCGAGTCTAAATCCATTTCTCTATTGCTGGAAGATCAGAGGAGTGAGACAAGCAGTAAAGGATACAACCAGACAGTTGTTTTGTAAGAGTTAGAGCCGCGAACAGTTCGCAAATCATAATACAAAGTACCACGTCATTTTTATATGAGAGTCTAACCCCGGGAAAGGTTACAGCAGAAGTTATCAGTTTAAGACCGTTAAAGTATATTCAGCGAGGAGCAATGACGCGCCGAGAAAAAACCTTATTTTTGTCTAAGATGTTAGGGGTCTAGAATCACTTTTTGCGTTCAAACTTTATATGATTCTTGACTTTTTAATCTTCAAAGAAAGACATCTGAATACTCTCGATAGTTTTGTTTTTCAAATATTTTGAACTGAAATTAAGTGATTGTTTTCTATGGCGCACATATCACATGTATCATGGCACTTTACATACATGAGCTCATGAAGGCGCCTCAGGCAACCGCTATCGGTCCACTGTTAATCTCAACTGATCTCCCCCACCCCATCCATAAATTTGGTAAAACTTAGGGCTCTATATTTGTTTTCTCGACAAAAAAGGTAGACAAACAATTAATGAGACAATTAAATAAATTTGTGAAAACTAAGGATATTTGAGAAAAGGAATTTACTCGAAACGAGTAAGACTGGATGCAGGTAAAGAATTATAGTTTCAACATGTTTCAAAGCCGTTATAAAAACGTCAGCAAAACGGACAAGCCTTTCGCGCCATTTTTGCAGAATATTGAAACAGACAGGAACAATGGAGGCTATACATCAACAAGACTAAATCAAACTTAGGAAACATACATAAACGGAGAGGTCACTTTAATTCAAAACATAAGAATTAATTATCACCGTTCAGTAATATCATACAAATGCAATCAGCTCAGGCAATTGTATGTAATTCAACTAAAACAAAAATCAAATATCAAATGGCGAAGTTGTTCACTGAACTGCAAATTAATAAGTAAACGTAGATACCGTATTAGTCTAAAAATAAACTCTTATTACATTTTTGGGTTATAAATTATAAGTCCAATAAAATGGTTATTTGACATATTCTTTAAATTTATATTACCATTACGGAACCATTATTATCCCCCATATTTATGTGATTATTACTCATGCGCGAAGCGGCATGAGGTAAGGTTTCGGCTCCGTTTTTCTTGTTATTTTTATTATTTTTAGTTTTTGTGTCACGATTTTGCATGCAAATTTATGCACGCATATTTTAAATTGTACACTTCCGGTTCATAGCTTTGCCACTACACTTCCTGTTTAGTGACTTCCGGCTACTCTCACTTCCGATAAAAGAGCGTTACTCAAGTGTCACGACAGCGTCTCCTACAACCCTACTTACGTTAGCAATGTTCATGTTTGGTATATATAAGACATAGAAGAATCATTCCCTTCATTGTGGTACAGCCTTCATTTCCAAAACAATTAATAGTAAATAACGTGGTTTGCAGGAACGATGACTGAATAAAAGGAGTACTCTTCGCCATGTCGGACATCTTCTTATCATCTTCTTATCATCTTCTTCTCATTTTCTTATCTTCTTATCATCTTCTTAACTTACGCATGCGCATGAGTATAGGCTGCTGGGAGCCTCTTGTTTTGTAAGAAATCGTAGCATTCATAGTCATAACACTTGACATAGAAACGACATTCACTTATCTTACCCTAAAATTAAGGTTAGGAAAAACCATTTACAGATTTTCAGGTTCGTTCCTTTTTATAAATTAAGCAAAACAATTAAAGAAGCCAAGTCGCTCTCTAATTTTGAGAACCTGCGTAAACAACATTTGACTAGATGAGTCTTAATTGTTTTTTTTGGAGTTAGTTTCAATCGTAAATTATAAGACTTGGTTACTGTTTTTAAATAACACTTGCATGTAACTTATTTCCTTATTTTTTAGTAAATAATACTTTAGTATTTACGAGATTGTTTTTAATCATATTTTACATATTTATGACACGCTTTTTATCTTGTAATAGTCATAAAGAATGCGGGGCCCCTATTGATACCAGCCAAGTGCTGAAACTTGACTTGAAGTAAAAACGTGATATTTTATTTGTTCAGAGTAAATGTTGATACATACTGACAATAATGGCTCTCTGTCGTTCTTTTTTGACCATTTATGAAAAAAAATACAATATCCAAGAAACATATACCTTTCAACTGTGTCCTTTGAGTGAGATACTAAGGCCCCGTCCACACTAATCCGTTTTCAAACGAAAAAGGAGCTGTTTTGCTCCGTTTTCAAAAAGATTTGCGTCCACACTTATCGTTTTCGATCTAAAACACAAATACATCTTGCTGCGAGACTTCTATGGCAATGACTATATACCTGAGTTTCACCGCTCACAACTACAAGAGAAGCTCCAAAGCATCTTTATATCTTTTTCTTTGGCCGCTAGACAAGAACAAATCCGGCGGTACCGAGAAAACAGGTTTGTGTTCATTCAAAACAGCACAAACAAAAAGATAAAATCGTGTCAAAGCTGTGGGGGAACTTTTACACTTATGTCTGAATCCACAGAACTTGTCTGCAATAACTGCAGCCGCATTGAACTACTAGCCGGCGCTGCCTTTTCTCGTGTAGACCTTTACAATGGCGGAAATATGAAAGTTGAAGGTGTGGGCACAGCAAATTATAATTTCAAATATCGGCTTAATCAGCTATTCAGAAATAAATCGCCGAGATTAACTGATGACGAAATTAAACAAACTAACCATGTTTACACAAGCGTGAAAGATTATCTACCGAACAACACTTCTTATAATTTCGTAATTCATAAAAGCTTGGCCCTAATTTTACCAGAGGGGCCAAGAAAACAGAAACTTTTATCTTACATAGGGCTTCCGAGGCAATCTATGTGTCTAAAAATACGAGCCGTATTGGCGGGCAGCAATTCAGACTGCAGAGATTGCTCCGCCAACTTATTCGTAAGAAATGTCTTCACTTGATCTTCGTCACTCCTTGCTCTTGCGATGCTGAACTTGGCTATCGATTGATGGCCTTCAGAGTGATCGACTATTTTTTTCCGAAGGCTTGCCAAGTTCTCATGAAAGCGCTCGACCTTCATTTGAACGCTTTTTAAGAACCCCTCTTGCTTGACAATTTGGCGTTCTGTGACATCCAATAGTTTCCATACAAACACTGCCACCGGCCTAGGGCCCTCGTCTGGAGCAAGGAAAGCCTTTTGCATTCTGATGTGCCGCAAATACTCCTCGTCTTCGTACTCTTTGCTAAACGACATTCTGACCGCGCCGTAAGAGCACCATAGGTCTTTCACGGCTATTGAAGACATTATTTGCTCAAACGACTGAGTTTGATAAAGAGCACCAATGTCGATCAGTTGTTTTTGATTGCGTGTTAGTTTTTGCTTTGAAAACAAATAACAGATGCCCCATGCGAGCGTTGCGCAACATTTTGTATTGTATATGTTTCCGCCGTTTAGAAGATTATTATGATTGAAACTTGGCTCTATCTGTTTTAAAGAGCACATTCTGAAGTAAGAATCAACAAAAAGACCTTTGTTGACCATAGCCCCGCTAAAAGCAAGGCCAGTTTGTAGCTGGGTTGCATAATAACGAGGAAATCGAGACATTTTCCGCTTGAAAGGACACTTGAACTCCAAAAGAATTAAATTGTTATATTTATCTAGATAATACCCGCCAGGACTGCATGTGACCTTTCGATAAAGTGGGTGATTTCTTGCTAGATTGAGAGATATACTATGACCAAAAACTCTAACAGAGTGCTTCTGCTCAAAGTACTTACGTGCAAGCGGCTCGAACAAATTGCCCCAGGTACAGGCTGTATTGTTATGCATGTCTGCTGGCTGTATTTTCTTTAAGAGCAAGCTCTTTGGTGTTTCAAATGGCGAAACTCCTGTCAAGGCTGCAATCTCTGACGCGCCAATGGTGTTTTGTCTGTAGCTCACCCAGTCGGCGCTCTTTTGTTTCAGACCAGTGTTCCTCGATTTGAGAAAGTTCAAGAACACTTGTGTTGTCGTCATCATTGATATACGAAAGGTAAGGGTTTATTCAATTGGTAAAACCCGAGCAACTCGGTTCGAAACGTTGCGAGTGGTGTTTTGCCTTCGATGAAATCCGCAACAAAGCTTGCATTACGGATCTTGGATAAAAGATCAAGAGCCTCCAAGCTTTCATTTTTAGGAGTAGTTTCAAGATGTCCTTGCTCTTGTTTCATCAAACCATGCATTCAGCTCATGCTGGCTGATGTTTGAGTTTGCAAAAACTTCTCGAATAACCACCGGCGGTGGTGGTGGAAAACCCCCTCATGTATGGGAAAAACTCGATTGTGTACAAAGCGGAACCAGAGTGTTCGTCTGCCGCGTTCAACCCCTCGGTCAACCTGATCATAGATTTGAACAAGCTGTTCAAAATCTAGCTCCTGCGGATTGTTTTGAGGCTCGACCTCAGTATTATTGTCGTCGGTAGGCTCGATCCGCTCGAGATTTCGTGCCATCATTGATATTCGAAGGGTGAATGTTTTTTCAATTGGAAATCAACGCTACAGTTGTTGTGGAGTCAGTCTTTGCGCGGATTCAATTATATATTGCGGTACAATAGATGGAGGGGGTAGAGGAGCAGGAGATATTTGACCTAGAGTTTGTTGAAAGTGTTTGCAGCCTTCAGATTTTAGCTGTGTACAGCCACAAAGAAGACTTCCATGCCTTGAATGGTTGAATTTCATTCGTTTAGCTGATTGCGTCATAACACACTTTCTTCCTCTCCCCATTGTCACAATGTGTGTATATACCTACGGGAGGGGGTTTCTTCAATTGGTGGTATCGTGCCGGGCCAGCATTCACAAGCTATGGTTGGGGTGCTCTCGTGCCGGACCAGCATTCACAAGCACTGAGTAGTATAGGGGCTTGGGGCGTCCGGGCTCACCCCCCAAATAAGCTGCCAAACGCCCGAGTTACCGGCCCCAAGGACAAATGCAATGAGTCCGCAGGGGCCGGTAACTCGGGCGTTTGGCAGCTTATTTGGGGGGTGGGTCAGGACCCCCAAGCCCCTATACTACTTTCAGAGGAACACCCACCAAAAGAACACCCCTCAGAAGAACACCCACCAAAAGAACACACCTCAGAAGAACACCCGCCAAAAGAACACCCCTCAGAAGAAAACCCGCCAAAAGAACACCCCTCAGAAGAACACCCGTCAAAAGAGCACCCCTCAGAAGAACACCCGCCAAAAGAGCACCCCTCAGAAGAACACCCCTCAGAAGAACACCCGCCAAAAGAACACCCCTCAGAAGAACACCGCTTGGAAGAACATCCACTGGAAGAACATCCACCAGAAGAACATCCACCAGAAGAACATCCACCAGAAGAACATCCACTGGAAGAACATCCACCAGAAGAGCATCCACTGGAAGAACATCCACTGGAAGAACATCCACTGGAAGAACATCCACCAGAAGAACATCCACTGGAAGAACATCCACCAGAAGAACATCCACTGGAAGAACATCCACCAGAAGAACATCCACCAGAAGAACATCCACCAGAAGAACATCCACCACAAGAACATCCACTGGAAGAACATCCACCAGAAGAACATCCACCAGAAGAACATCCACTAGAAGAGCATCCACCAGAAGACATCCACCAGAAGAACATCCACTAGAAGAACATCCGCCAGAAGAACATCCACTGGAAGAACATCCACCAGAAGAACATCCACTGGAAGAACATCCACCAGAAGAACATCCACTGGAAGAACATCCACCAGAAGAACATCCTTTGGAAGAACATCCTTTGGAAGAACATCCTTTGGAAGAACATCCACCAGAAGAACATCCGCCAGAAGAACATCCACTAGAACAACATCCACCAGTCGGGGGGTGCTCGGGGCTGTTTCGCCTAGCCTAGGCTAGTACTTTCGCCTCACCGAAGTGAGGGATTTAACTGCTGACAAGATAGATGTCGTTTCCCATTTAGCCTCTGGGAGCGAGGCGAGTTCTCCTAGGAGATCTCTGGTTGAGCACCCCCCAGTTATCAGTTGGGCCGGGGCTGGTTCACCAGGGGGTCATCAACGGACGCGACAACCCCACTACCCCTGGTCTGACATCGCATTAGCCGTAAAACGGGGTTCAACGGTGGCCAACCATACCCCCCTGAGCTATACCGAATTACAGACTTAATATAATATATGGGGCGAAAAGGTCTTTTATATACGTCAAAGTTGTCGTGCTTTCACATGTGGTAACTCATAAAGAACTACGCATGCGCAAGTGATGCTTGACCAATTGAACATTTTTAATTTCTACTTATAAACATGATGTCTGAACTTTATACACGCTTCAACGAGCAAATGTCTATCGTCAGAAGTATGGATGAAAAGAATAAATACAAGACTCGACTAGATCGCTTGGATCTAAAACACAAATACATCTTGCTGCGAGGCTTCTATGGCAATGACTATATACCTGAGTTTCACCGCTCACAACTACAAGAGAAGCTCCAAAGCATCTTTATATCTTTTTCTTTGGCCGCTAGACAAGAACAAATCCGGTGGTACCGAGAAAACAGGTTTGTGTTCATTCAAAACAGCACAAACAAAAAGATAAAATCGTGTCAAAGCTTTGGGGGATCTTTTACACTCATGTCTGAATCCACAGAACTTGTCTGCAATAACTGCAGCCGCATTGAACTACTAGCCGGCGCTGCCTTTTCTCGTGTAGACCTTTACAATGGCGGAAATATGAAAGTTGGAGGTCTGGGCACAGCAAATTATAACTTCAAATATCGGCTTAATCAGCTATTCAGAAATAAATCGCCGAGATTAACTGATGACGAAATTAAACAAACTAACCATGTTTACACAAGCGTGAAAGATTATCTACCGAACAACACTTCTTATAATTTCGTAATTCATAAAAGCTTGGCCCTAGTTTTACCAGAGGGGCCAAGAAAACAGAAACTTTTATCTTACATAGGGCTTCCGAGGCAATCTATGTGTCTAAAAATACGAGCCGTATTGGCGGGCAGCAATTCAGACTGCAGAGATTGCTCCGCCAACTTATTCGTAAGAAATGTCTTCACTTGATCTTCGTCACTCCTTGCTCTTGCGATGCTGAACTTGGCTATCGATTGATGGCCTTCAGAGTGATCGACTATTTTTTTCCGAAGGCTTGCCAAGTTCTCATGAAAGAGCTCGACCTTCATTTGAATGCTTTTCAAGAACCCCTCTTGCTTGACAATTTGGCGTTCTGTGACATCCAATAGTTTCCATACAAACACTGCCACCGGCCTAGGGCCCTCGTCTGGAGCAAGGAAAGCCTTTTGCATTCTGATGTGCCGCAAATACTCCTCGTCTTCGTACTCTTTGCTAAACGACATTCTGACCGCGCCGTAAGAGCACCATAGGTCTTTCTCGGCTATTGAAGACATTATTTGCTCAAACGACTGAGTTTGATAAAGAGCACCAATGTCGATCAGTTGTTTTTGATTGCGTGTTAGTTTTTGCTTTGAAAACAAATAACAGATGCCCCATGCGAGCGTTGCGCAACATTTTGTATTGTATATGTTTCCGCCGTTCAGAAGATTATGATTCAAACTTGGCTCTATCTGTTTTAAAGAGCACATTCTGAAGTAAGAATCAACAAAAAGACCTTTGTTGACCGTAGCCCCGCTAATAGCAAGGCCAGTTTGTAGCTGGGTTGCATAATAACGAGGAACTCGAGACATAGCTATTTTCCGCTTGAAAGGACACTTGAACTCCAAAATAATTAAATTGTTATATTTACCTAGATAATACCCGTCAGGACTGAATGTGACCTTTCGATAAAGTGGGTGATCTCTTGCTAGATTGAGAGATATACTATGGCCAAAAACTCTAACAGAGTGCTTCTGCTCAAAGTACTTACGTGCAAGCGGCTCGAACAAATTGCCCCAGGTACAGGCTGTGTCAGGTACAGGCTGTGTCAGGTACAGGCTGGGTACATGCATGTCTGCTGGCTGTATTTTCTTTAAGAGCAAGCTCTTTGGTGTTTCAAATGGCGAAACTCCTGTCAAGGCTGCAATCTCTGACGCACCAATGGTGTTTTGTCTGTAGCTCACCCAGTCGGCGCTCTTTTGTTTCAGACCAGTGTTCCTCGATTTGAGAAAGTTCAAGAACACTTGTGTTGTCGTCATCATTGATATACGAAAGGTAAGGGTTTATTCAATTGGTAAAACCCGAGCAACTCGGTTCGAAACGTTGCGAGTGGTGTTTTACCTTCGATGAAATCCGCAACAAAGCTTGCATTACGGATCTTGGATAAAAGATCAAGAGCCTCCAAGCTTTCATTTTTAGGAGTAGTTTCAAGATGTCCTTGCACTTGTTCGTCAAACCATGCATTCAGCTCATGCTGGCTGATGTTTGAGGTTGCAAAAACTTCTCGAATAACCACCGGCGGTGGTGGTGGAAAACCCCCTCATGTATGGGAAAAACTCGATTGTGTACAAAGCGGAACCAGAGTGTTCGTCTGCCGCGTTCAACCCCTCGGTCAACCTGATCATAGATTTGAACAAGTTGTTCAAAATCTAGCTCCTGCGGATTGTTTTGAGGCTCGATCGGCTCGAGATTTCGTGCCATCATTGATATACGAAGGGTGAATGTTTTTTCAATTGGAAATCAACGCTACAAGTTGTTGTGGAGTCAGTCTTTGCGCGGATTCAATTATATATTGCGGTACAATAGATGGAGGGGGTAGAGGAGCAGGAGATATTTGACCTAGAGTTTGTTGAAAGTGTTTGCAGCCTTCAGATTTTAGCTGTGTACAGCCACAAAGAAGACTTCCATGCCTTGAATGGTTGAATTTCATTCGTTTAGCTGATTGCGTCATAACACACTTTCTTCCTCTCCCCATTGTCACAATGTGTGTATATACCTACGGGAGGGGGTTTCTTCAATTGGTGGTATCGTGCCGGGCCAGCATTCACAAGCTATGGTTGGGGTGCTCTCGTGCCGGACCAGCATTCACAAGCACTGAGTAGTATAGGGGCTTGGGGCGTCCGGGCTCACCCCCGAAATAAGCTGCCAAACGCCCGAGTTACCGGCCCCAAGGACAAATGCAATGAGTCCGCAGGGGCCGGTAACTCGGGCGTTTGGCAGCTTATTTGGGGGATGGGTCAGGACCCCCAAGCCCCTATACTACTCTCAGAAGAACATCCGCCAAAAGAACACCCCTCAGAAGAACACCCACCAAAAGAACACCCCTCAGAAGAACACCCTTCAGAGGAACACCCGCCAAAAGAACACCCCTCATAAGAACACCCGCCAAAAGAACACACCTCAGAAGAACACCCGCCAAAAGAACACACCTCAGAAGAACACCCGCCAAAAGAACACCCCTCAGAAGAAAACCCGCCAAAAGAACACCCCTCAGAAGAACACCCGCCAAAAGAGCACCCCTCAGAAGAACACCCGCCAAAAGAACAGCCCTCAGAAGAACACCCGCCAAAAGAACACCCCTCAGAAGAACACCCCTCAGAAGAACACCGCTTGGAAGAACATCCACCATAAGAACATCCACTGGAAGAACATCCACCAGAAGAACATCCACCAGAAGAACATACACTGGAAGAACATCCACTAGAAGAACATCCACTGGAAGAACATCCACTGGAAGAACATCCACTGGAAGAACATCCACTGGAAGAACATCCACCAGAAGAACATCCACTGGAAGAACATCCACCAGAAGAACATCCACCAGAAGAACATCCACTGGAAGAACATCCACCAGAAGAACATCCACTGGAAGAACATCCACTGGAAGAACATCCACTGGAAGAACATCCACCAGAAGAACATCCACTGGAAGAACATCCACCAGAAGAACATCCACCAGAAGAACATCCACTGGAAGAACATCCACCAGAAGAACATCCACCAGAAGAACATCCACCAGAAGAACATCCACTGGAAGAACATCCACTGGAAGAACATCCACTGGAAGAACATCCACCAGAAGAACATCCACCGGAAGAACATCCACTGGAAGAACATCCGCCAGAAGAACATCCACTAGAGCAACATCCACCAGTCGGGGGGTGCTCGGGGCTGTTTCGCCTAGCCTAGCCTAGTACTTTCGCCTCACCGAAGAACATCCACTGGAAGAACATCCACCAGAAGAACATCCACTGGAAGAACATCCACCAGAAGAACATCCTTTGGAAGAACATCCACCAGAAGAACATCCACTGGAAGAACATCCACCAGAAGAACATCCACCAGAAGAACATCCGCCAGAAGAACATCCACTAGAACAACATCCACCAGTCGGGGGTGCTCGGGGCTGTTTCGCCTAGCCTAGGCTAGTACTTTCGCCTCACCGAAGTGAGGGCTTTAACTGCTGACAAGGTAGATGTCGATTCCCATTTAGCCTCTGGGAGCGAGGCGAGTTCTCCTAGGAGATCTCTGGTTGAGCACCCCCCAGTTATCAGTTGGGCCGGGGCTGGTTCACCAGGGGGTCATCAACGGACGCGACAACCCCACTACCCCTGGTCTGACATCGCATTAGCCGTAAAACGGGGTTCAACGGTGGCCAACCATACCCCCCTGAGCTATACCGAATTACAGACTTAATATAATATATGGGGCGAAAAGGTCTTTTATATACGTCAAAGTTGTCGTGCTTTCACATGTGGTAACTCATAAAGAACTACGCATGCGCAAGTGATGCTTGACCAATTGAACATTTTTAATTTCTACTTATAAACATGATGTCTGAACTTTATACACGCTTCAACGAGCAAATGTCTATCGTCAGAAGTATGGATGAAAAGAATAAATACAAGACTCGACTAGATCGCTTGGATCTAAAACACAAATACATCTTGCTGCGAGGCTTCTATGGCAATGACTATATACCTGAGTTTCACCGCTCACAACTACAAGAGAAGCTCCAAAGCATCTTTATATCTTTTTCTTTGGCCGCTAGACAAGAACAAATCCGGTGGTACCGAGAAAACAGGTTTGTGTTCATTCAAAACAGCACAAACAAAAAGATAAAATCGTGTCAAAGCTTTGGGGGATCTTTTACACTCATGTCTGAATCCACAGAACTTGTCTGCAATAACTGCAGCCGCATTGAACTACTAGCCGGCGCTGCCTTTTCTCGTGTAGACCTTTACAATGGCGGAAATATGAAAGTTGAAGGTGTGGGCACAGCAAATTATAATTTCAAATATCGGCTTAATCAGCTATTCAGAAATAAATCGCCGAGATTAACTGATGACGAAATTAAACAAACTAACCATGTTTACACAAGCGTGAAAGATTATCTACCGAACAACTCTTCTTATAATTTCGTAATTCATAAAAGCTTGGCCCTAATTTTACCAGAGGGGCCAAGAAAACAGAAACTTTTATCTTACATAGGGCTTCCGAGGCAATCTATGTGTCTAAAAATACGAGCCGTATTGGCGGGCAGCAATTCAGACTGCAGAGATTGCTCCGCCAACTTATTCATATGAAATGTCTTCACTTGATCTTCGTCACTCCTTGCTCTTGCGATGCTGAACTTGGCTATCGATTGATGGCCTTCAGAGTGATCGACTATATTTTTCCGAAGGCTTGCCAAGTTCTCATGAAAGCGCTCGACCTTCATTTGAATGCTTTTTAAGAACCCCTCTTGCTTGACAATTTGGGGTTCTGTGACATCCAATAGTTTCCATACAAACACTGCCACCGGCCTAGGGCCCTCGTCTGGAGCAAGGAAAGCCTTTTGCATTCTGATGTGCCGCAAATACTCCTCGTCTTCGTACTCTTTGCTAAACGACATTCTGACCGCGCCGTAAGAGCACCATAGGTCTTTCTCGGCTATTGAAGACATTATTTGCTCAAACGACTGAGTTTGATAAAGAGCACCAATGTCGATCAGTTGTTTTTGATTTCGTGTTAGTTTTTGCTTTGAAAACAAATAACAGATGCCCCATGCGAGCGTTGCGCAACATTTTGTATTGTATATGTTTCCGCCGTTCAGAAGATTATGATTCAAACTTGGCTCTATCTGTTTTAAAGAGCACATTCTGAAGTAAGAATCAACAAAAAGACCTTTGTTGACCATAGCCCCGCTAAAAGCAAGGCCAGTTTGTAGCTGGGTTGCATAATAACGAGGAACTCGAGACATAGCTATTTTCCGCTTAAAAGGACACTTGAACTCCAAAATAATTAAATTGTTATATTTACCTAGATAATACCCGTCAGGGCTGCATGCGACCTTTCGATAAAGTGGGTGATCTCTTGCTAGATTGAGAGATATACTATGGCCAAAAACTCTAACAGAGTGCTTCTGCTCAAAGTACTTACGTGCAAGCGGCTCGAACAAATTGCCCCAGGTACAGGCTGTATTGTTATGCATGTCTGCTGGCTGTATTTTCTTTAAGAACAAGCTCTTTGGTGTTTCAAATGGCGAAACTCCTGTCAAGGCTGCAATCTCTGACGCGCCAATGGTGTTTTGTCTGTAGCTCACCCAGTCGGCGCTCTTTTGTTTCAGACCAGTGTTCCTCGATTTGAGAAAGTTCAAGAACACTTGTGTTGTCGTCATCATTGATATACGAAAGGTAAGGGTTTATTCAATTGGTAAAACCCGAGCAACTCGGTTCAAAACGTTGCGAGTGGTGTTTTGCCTTCGATGAAATCCGCAACAAAGCTTGCATTACGGATCTTGGATAAAGGATCAAGAGCCTCCAAGCTTTCATTTTTAGGAGTAGTTTCAAGATGTCCTTGCACTTGTTCGTCAAACCATGCATTCAGCTCATGCTGGCTGATGTTTGAGGTTGCAAAAACTTCTCGAATAACCACCGGCGGTGGTGGTGGAAAACCCCCTCATGTATGGGAAAAACTCGATTGTGTACAAAGCGGAACCAGAGTGTTCGTCTGCCGCGTTCAACCCCTCGGTCAACCTGATCATAGATTTGAACAAGTTGTTCAAAATCTAGCTCCTGCGGATTGTTTTGAGGCTCGACCTCAGCATTATTGTCGTCGGTAGGCTCGATCGGCTCGAGATTTCGTGCCATCATTGATGTACGAAGGGTGAATGTTTTTTCAATTGGAAATCAACGCTACAAGTTGTTGTGGAGTCAGTCTTTGCGCGGATTCAATTATATATTGCGGTACAATAGATGGAGGGGATAGAGGAGCAGGAGATATTTGACCTAGAGTTTGTTGAAAGTGTTTGCAGCCTTCAGGTTTTAGCTGTGTACAGCCACAAAGAAGACTTCCATGCCTTGAATGGTTGAATTTCATTCGTTTAGCTGATTGCGTCATAACACACTTTCTTCCTCTCCCCATTGTCACAATGTGTGTATATACCTACGGGAGAGGTTTCTTCAATTGGTGGTATCGTGCCGGACCAGCATTCACAAGCTATGGTTGGGATGCTCTCGTGCCGGACCAGCATTCACAAGCACTGAGTAGTATAGGGGCTTGGGGCGTCCGGGCTCACCCCCGAAATAAGCTGCCAAACGCCCGAGTTACCGGCCCCAAGGACAAATGCAATGAGTCCGCAGGGGCCGGTAACTCGGGCGTTTGGCAGCTTATTTGGGGGGTGGGTCAGGAAGCCCAAGCCCCTATACTACTCTCAGAAGAACACCCGCCAAAAGAACACCCCTCAGAAGAACACCCGCCAAAAGAACACACCTCAGAAGAACACCCGCCAAAAGAACACCCCTCAGAAGAACACCCGCCAAAAGAACACCCCTCAGAAGAAAACCCGCCAAAAGAACACCCCTCAGAAGAACACCCGCCAAAAGAACACCCCTCAGAAGAACACCCGCCAAAAGAACACCCCTCAGAAGAAAACCCGCCAAAAGAACACCCCTCAGAAGAACACCCGCCAAAAGAACACCCGCCAAAAGAACACCCTTCAGAAGAACACCCGTCAGAAGAACACCCGTCAAAAGAACACCCATCAGAAGAACACCCGTCAGAAGAACACCCGTCAGAAGAACACCCGTCAGAAGAACACCCGTCATAAGAACACCCGCCTAAAGAACACCCGTCAGAAGAACACCCGTCAGAAGAACACCCGCCAAAAGAACACCCGCCAAAAGAACACCCGTCAGAAGAACACCCGCCAACACCCGCCAAAAGAACACCCATCAGATGAACACCCGTCAGAAGAACACCCGTCAGAAGAACACCCGCCAAAAGAACACCCGCCAGAAGAACATTCGTCAGAAGAACACCCGTCAGAAGAACATCCGCCAAAAGAACACCCGTCAGAAGAACACCCGCCAAAAGAACACCCGCCAGTAGAACACGCGTCAGAAGAACACCCGCCAAAAGAACATCCGCCAAAAGAACACCCGTCAGAAGAACACCCGTCAGAAGGATACCCGTCAAAAGAACACCCGCCAAAAGAACACCCGTCAGAAGAACACCCGTCAGATGAACACCCGTCAGAAGAACACCGGCCAAAAGAACACCCGTCAGAAGAACACCCGCCAAAAGAACACCCGCCAAAAGAACACCCGCCAAAAGAACACCCGCCAAAAGAACACCCGCCAAAAGAACACCCGTCAGAAGAACACCCGTCAAAAGAATACCCGCCAAAAGAACACCCGTCAAAAGAACACCCGCCAAAAGAACACCCGCGTAAAAGGACACCCGCCAAAAGAACACCCGTTAGAAGAACACCCGCCAACACCCGCCAAAAGAACACCCGTCAGAAGAACACCCGTCAGAAGAACACCCGTCAGAAGAACACCCGTCAGAAGAACACCCGCTAAAAGAACACCCGCCAAAAGAACACCCGCCAAAAGAACACCCGCCAGAAGAACACCCGTCAGAAGAACACCCGTCAGAAGAACATCCGCCAAAAGAACACCCGTCAGAAGAACACCCGCCAAAAGAACACCCGTCAGAAAAACACCCGCCAAAAGAACACCCGCCAGTAGAACACGCGTCAGAAGAACACCCGCCAAAAGAACACCCGCCAAAAGAACACCCGTCAGAAGAACACCCGGGAAAAGAACACCCCTCAGAAGAACACCCCTCAAAAGAACACCCGCCAAAAGAACACCCGCCAAAAGAACACCCGTCAGAAGACCACCCGCCAACACCCGCCAAAAGAACACCCATGAGAAGAACACCCGTCAGAAGAACACCCGTCAGAAGAACACCCGTCATAAGAACACCCGCCAAAAGAACACCCGTCAGAAGAACACCGGCCAAAAGAACACTTGCCAAAAGAACACCCGTCAGAAGAACACCCGCCAACACCCGCCAAAAGAACACCCATCAGAAGAACACCCGTCAGAAGAACACCCGTCAGAAGAACACCCGCCAAAAGAACACCCGCCTGAAGAACACCCGTCAGAAGAACACCCGTCAGGAGAACATCCGCCAAAAGAACACCCGTCAGAAGAACACCCGCCAAAAGAACACCCGTCAGAAGAACACCCGCCAGTAGAACACGCGTCAGAAGAACACCCGCCAAAAGAACACCCGCCAAAAGAACACCCGTCAGAAGAACACCCGTCAGAAGAACACCCGTCAAAAGAACACCCGCCAAAAGAACACCCGTCAGAAGAACACCCGTCAGATGAACACCCGTCAGAAGAACACCGGCCAAAAGAACACCCGTCAGAAGAACACCCGCCAAAAGAACATCCGCCAAAAGAACACCCGCCAAAAGAACACCCTTCAGAAGAACACCCGTCAGAAGAACACCCGTCAAAAGAACACCCATCAGAAGAACACCCGTCAGAAGAACACCCGTCAGAAGAACACCCGTCAGAAGAACACCCGTCAGAAGAACACCCGTCATAAGAACACCCGCCAAAAGAACACCCGTCAGAAGAACACCCGTCAGAAGAACACCCGCCAAAAGAACACCCGCCAAAAGAACACCCGTCAGAAGAACACCCGCCAACACCCGCCAAAAAAACACCCATCAGATGAACACCCGTCAGAAGAACACCCGTCAGAAGAACACCCGTCAGAAGAACACCCGCCAAAAGAACACCCGCCAGAAGAACATTCGTCAGAAGAACACCCGTCAGAAGAACATCCGCCAAAAGAACACCCGTCAGAAGAACACCCGCCTAAAGAACACCCGTCAGAAGAACACCCGCCAAAAGAACACCCGCCAGTAGAACACGCGTCAGAAGAACACCCGCCAAAAGAACATCCGCCAAAAGAACACCCGTCAGAAGAACACCCGTCAGAAGGATACCCGTCAAAAGAACACCCGCCAAAAGAACACCCGTCAGAAGAACACCCGTCAGATGAACACCCGTCAGAAGAACACCGGCCAAAAGAACACCCGTCAGAAGAACACCCGCCAAAAGAACACCCGCCAAAAGAACACCCGCCAAAAGAACACCCGTGAGAAGAACACCCGTCAGAAGAACACCCGTCAAAAGAACACCCGCCAAAAGAACACCCGTCAAAAGAACACCCGCCAAAAGAACACCCGCCAAAAGAACACCCGCCAAAAGAACACCCGTTAGAAGAACACCCGCCAACACCCGCCAAAAGAACACCCATCAGAAGAACACCCGTCAGAAGAACAACCGTCAGAAGAACACCCGCTAAAAGAACACCCGCCAAAAGAACACCCGCCAAAAGAACACCCGCCAGAAGAACACCCGTCAGAAGAACACCCGTCAGAAGAATATCCGCCAAAAGAACACCCGTCAGAAGAACACCCGCCAAAAGAACACCCGTCAGAAGAACACCCGCCAAAAGAACACCCGCCAGTAGAACACGCGTCAGAAGAACACCCGCCAAAAGAACACCCGCCAAAAGAACACCCGTCAGAAGAACACCCGTCAATAGAACACCCGCCAAAAGAACACCCGTCAAAAGAACACCCGCCAAAAGAACACCCGCCAAAAGAACACCCGCCAAAAGAACACCCGTTAGAAGAACACCCGCCAACACCCGCCAAAAGAACACCCATCAGAAGAACACCCGTCAGAAGAACACCCGTCAGAAGAACACCCGCTAAAAGAACACCCGCCAAAAGAACACCCGCCAAAAGAACACCCGCCAGAAGAACACCCGTCAGAAGAACATCCGCCAAAAGAACACCCGTCAGAAGAACACCCGCCAAAAGAACACCCGTCAGAAGAACACCCGCCAAAAGAACACCCGCCAGTAGAACACGCGTCAGAAGAACACCCGCCAAAAGAACACCCGCCAAAAGAACACCCGTCAGAAGAACACCCGTCAGAAGAACACCCGTCAAAAGAACACCCGCCAAAAGAACACCCGCCAAAAGAACACCCGTCAGAAGAACACCCGTCAGATGAACACCCGTCAGATGACCACCCGTCAGAAGAACACCGGCCAAAAGAACACCCGTCAGAAGAACACCCGCCAAAAGAACACCCGCCAAAAGAACACCCGCCAAAAGAACACCCGTCAGAAGAACACCCGTCAGAAGAACACTCGCCAAAAGAACACCCGCCAAAGAACACCCGTCAAAAGAACACCCGTCAGAAGAACACCCGTCAGATGAACACCCGTCAGAAGAACACTGGTCAGAAGAACACCCGTCAAAAGAACACCCGTCAGAAGAACACCCGTCAAAAGAACACCCGTCAGAAGAACACCCGTCAGAAGAACACCCGCCAAAAGAACACCCGTCAGAACATTTTTCTTGTGACGAAAATACGACGGGCGTGTTTACATGGTATCTTCTTCGCAGGCGGAAGCACGACGTTATTGTTTTGTTGGGTTTCATTTTCTTCCATGCATCTGGTCCTTAGTTTCTGCTTCCAGACGCATGGGATAGCATGGATTAGTCCGAGCAATTTGGCAAAAGGGAAACGCTTACCTTCTTGTTGAATCATGCGTGTTGAGGAACCTTTCTGGGGGTACTAGCTGGTTCTCACAACAAACGGACGGGTACTTGTTCAATTGACTCCTTTTAATTCTTCAGTCAGGTGATACGAAGTTAGCGCAACTCGTACTTTATAATTCTCTGCTAGATCAGTGTTACACGCATTTTTATGTCAGCCAGGAAACCAGCTGCTTAGCGCAAACAGAATGCTGACGTACGTGTAATCCGATTGGTTAAAACAGTTCCATTAGCATGAAACCTTCGAGATAATTGCTTTGTCGAAATGACTCTTCAACCGAAGTTTTCACTGCTGAGCTTTTAAAAAGTGCACACGAAGTGAAATTTCACTACCATTTTTTTTTTCGGTAATCTGATAAAAAGTGTTGTAAGAATTTTTTTGTTGGGAAAATAAGTCACTTGAAGTGGCGGATACATATTTTAACAAGCGACGCAAGTTGGGCATATTAGACAAGGACCTGGGTTCTAGTGACGTCATTAGTGTGTTTACAACTGAGCGCGTCACTCGTTTTACAGTGGAGTTTTGGCAACTTGGGGAATGGTTATTTCGATTGAATATGGCTGAAGGCGATGAGTATTTTAGCCCCGGGTTCGTCTCCTTCTCCGCAATTGTTTTGTTGTTTGATCTTCTGATCGAACACACGAATGACGTCACAAATACCTTTTTGGCCGCGCTCAAAATGTCGCAAATTTTAGGCCCCGGCGGGAGTTATCAAACCGCTAAAAATAGTGGATACTCTTCGTACAAAAGAGGAAAACGACTGAAAATGAAATAAAGGTGACATAAACTGGACATAAAATCCTAAAACAAAACATACTATTAGTTAAATTTCACTTCATGTGCACTTTAACAGGCACAGTGTCAACATCCACACTCGGTTTTGGAAAGACTGAATTTGGTGGGTCGAGCGAAGAAACCTCCGTCATTTTGCACTTTTCAGCCGCACGATGCTTCGACTGATTGCATTTTGGCTTCCTTTGGTCGGCATCGTGTTTTCGTTCGCTTGCTTGTTTGTCAGTGCATGGCCTAGCGGTGAGAACGAGGGAAATCAGAAGTAAAGCGGAAATCACGGCCATCAAGGAAACCCCTTGCTTGAAGGTTATATTATCAAGAAAGATAGTATTGATATCGGAAAGATTTCCGTATAACGCCATACATTAGTTATGCATACCGTTCTTAAAACTAAAACAAAAGCCAAAACAATAGAAATCCAAAAGCAAACAATACAGCGCACGCCCGGAGCAAATGTCTCGTCTGAGGGGTCAATATTTTAGCATGATAATAAGTAAACGTAGATGTCATATCTTAATCTAAAGATAAACTCTTATTACATTTTTTGGTTATAAATTATAAGTTCAATAAAATGGTTATATGACATATTCTTTAAAATGTTCTTTTTTATTACCAGCAAGTGAAACGAGACATTTTATTTGTTCAGATTAATTGCGGTTACATAGATGAAAATAATGGCCATATGTCGTGCTTTTTTGACCATTTATGAAACAAATACAATATCCAAGAAACGTCTTTCAACTGTGTCCTTTGAGTGAGATACTTAGTGTTAGAAACTCTTTTTTACCAAAGGATCTCAAAATGTTACGTTAATTATTTGGATTTCGCATAAACCGATGAATTTATAGTTTCCTACGCAGCCATTTTTTGGTCGTCATCAACTCTTCGCTTGGAGGCAAATAATCGTGCGGAAAAGTTATGTTTTAAGACAAAATAATAAATTTCCTTTCGTGAGGACTTATACAACATTAAAGTTCGCTGCACTACCTGGACAAAAGAAACACCAAATAGGTCGGATTGTATCCTTTACTGCTTGTCTCAATCCTCTGATCTTCCAGCAATAGAGAAATGGATTTAGAGACGAGTTCAGTAAAACAAGAGTTAATGTGAGTCTAACAGCAAGATTATGGGATGGAGGATATGGATGTCTTATCGCACTAACAATACCATATGGAAGATAACAGGCCACCAATGCCATCTGCACCCACAGTGCAGTGGATACTGTCTTTCTGTATCGCGCTATGTTCAGTGGAATTCTGCCATCGTTCTTTCGTCCTTGGTGAAGATGGTCTTCTACTTGAGGTTGACGTAGCCTAAGGTATATCTTGGTGTAACAGAAAGCTGAGATTCCTAACAAGCAGTAAATGAACGCTGACATAGCCCTTTTGGTTAGCGCGTGTTCATGCAAAAAATGGTTCAAAATGGAACTTGAAATGTTGAGAATCCAAAAAGATACTGCGAGTCCTCGTGTTCGTTTCAAAGTTACCGTTCGTTTATATCTCAAACCCAACAACAGAGCGAGAAGTCTGTCCACGCTGATTGCAGTCAGTGTCCACAAAGACACACCGCTAAGACTTCTGCCAAGAACATTGTTTAAGCTAACAACAATGTAACAAGGTTGTAGTCGCTGATGTGCTATTGAAAGCAACTGAACTGCAAACAGAGGTTGCGAACTAACACCAACAAGGAGGTCTGCAGCTGTTAGACATCGAAACAAAAGTTTTGATGATGGGCGAAGGGAGGATTCCTTGAAAAGAGCAACTAAGATGAGGATATTCCCCAGTGTTGCGGTGATGGACAGAAGAATATTCAAAGCTGCTAGTGAGTACAAATAGTGATTTCTGTGCAAGGACGCCGCACAAGCAACAACTTGGATTGTTTCGAAGTATCCTTCCTTTGTAACGTTTTCCATTTTTCTTGAAGGTGTATGACCAGTTTTTAAGATATAAAGCAACTAATGCTGTTCAAAATGGTTTCCTTCCTCTGAGCTTGATCCGTATTATTGTTGAATTAGGCGTTGAAAAAGCTTTTAAAATTATCAACGGACGTTCAAATATTTATAATGTATATTAAAACAATGGATTCTAGTTTGTTTTTGTTGTTCTTTGTAAAGAAGAAAAAAAAATGAAATATTAAATATTAAAATACTGCTTAATTACTGATATTAAAATACTGATTAATCGTACTGAGTAAGTTGGTTGGTGAGCGAGATTACTACATTGTTGTTGACATTTTTGCTGACTTGTGAAAACACGAAATCGTAGACATCCGATGATCGGGTATGAATCGAGAAAATCGGGAGCGTTTCCACTTTCCCGATGCATCACAAATTACTGCGATCGTCGGCGATCGTTCCCCCCCTCCCCTGATCATTACCGACTTAATAAATAAATAAATAAATAATAAATAAATAAATAAATAAATAGATAAACAAATAAATAAATACATTTTGACAGTCTTGGACGTTGGTGGTGAGGATCTAATTGGTAAAACCAAGCGCCAACAAACCGGTATGGGGGACATTGGTCACGTCTTTATTTAATCATCGCCGACTTTACCGACCCTTCGATCCAATATCAGAAACATTTGGGACGGTTGGGAAACAGCGAAATGACAGATCAGTGGGATTTTCCCGAAATAGGAAAACCACGTTAAAGAATAAATAAACGTTCCTCGTGTTGTTCAGGTAGTTCTCTCCTTAGTTTCTAGATCAATAGTCTTTTGTTCTGGTCGTGAAAAATTTAAATACCATTTCTTAAAATGTTATGACTAGTACCCAGATTAAGGGTTTGTCTCGGTGTAAAACACTGTGAATTTTTTCTTTGTTTTTCACCTTTGTGGTCTTGCATTCCCAGTTTATTCTATTGTTTTATACCTTTTGTTTCCTTTCTTTTACGTCTCTCGTGAGTTTGGCAGGTTTTTACACCGAGGATGAGCCCAGATTGAGTTAGGTTGGTGGATCTTAAAAGCTGATATCTGCTGCCAAGTCAATGAACATTTTGCTGACGAATGAAAGAGATTTTAGTAAGATTCAATTTAATCATGGGGACAATCAGCTATTAAAAAAGCCGATATATATCTGCTGCTAAGTCGATGACCATTTTGCTTACGAATGAACGTGTTTTGAGTAAGAAATCAATTACTTATATGTGTGGATAATTACATTATAGAAAAATTTTAATTATGGAGCTCGTTGATAAAGTAAAATGACCAGATTATCTGATACGACCCTAGATATAGGCTCGATGTCTAGCCGTTTAGTGTGTCCGCACGCATAAATCTGCTTGCAGTCCACTAACTAAAAATGGTTTAAAGATTCCCTGCGTTCATAGAACTGGAAGTTACGAAAACCTTTTAAATCAATAAGGCTTTAATCTTATTCAACAAGAGTTGGACAACTGTTTCTGTTAAGTTAATTTATGCTATTCACCCATAACGTCAAAACGGTAAACGGTTTTGGTGTTTTGTAGCACCTTAATTTGATTATCTCCTTTGGAGAGTTTATAAGCAGTACCTCAACTCTGATATTATCTTTCATTCTCTCATGATGAAGCAAATCGGTCACTTTCAGGAGTATTCCCCGGGGGGAGGGGGGGGAGGGGGGTACTTGGGTCAACTTTTGCATCATGTTGAGTACTCACGAACGGAAAAAATGAAAAAATCATTTGCGAGAACTGGTGCTATGATATGGAACGGACTACCTAAATCTCTTAAATCGTTGAGGAAATCTCAATTCAAATCGAAAATCAAACAAATTCTTCTGGAGATTCTTCAGAAAACAGATGACTATATTGATGTTCCCCAAATACTTTGTGATATTAAACAAATGAAATTGTTATAATTTGCATATTTCATTTATTTCCCGTGTCTGCCACCAATATCATGATTTTATCAAAGCTTTAAAACAATCTGTAACTCTGCAGATCAGCTTCTGTATTGTTATATTGTCTAACCTTTATTATTTTCAATTACATTACTTTTCCCTGCCTCGAATAGCGTTTTTGCTAATTTGCAGGGTAACTGTATTTAAGTTTTTATGTCTAATAAAGTTTTGTTTGTTGTTGTTGTTGGTATGTGCCGCTGGCCTCTCAGAGACCCTGCCCCATTATAGTCTATTCTGTGGCCAATTATAGACCCCATCTTAGTCACTTTGGAGTAAATGT
Organism: Cladopsammia gracilis; assembly: GCA_022457155.1. NCBI lineage: Eukaryota > Metazoa > Cnidaria > Anthozoa > Scleractinia > Dendrophylliidae > Cladopsammia > Cladopsammia gracilis. The sequence goes on from JAJGOT010000076.1 coordinate 671,029, forward strand.
AAATTTCGCAATCCCAACTTAGGTCAACTTAGTCACTTTCTGTTTAGCCATCTACCTTGAGTTCGGAACCCTTTTAACTAGGTCATCCTCAAATGAATTGACACATTTATTAAATGTAGAAGACTTTACTCTTCACCTACAAACTTTTTAACCGAAAATATTTACAAGCTAAAACTACCCAAAAATATACTTGCCAGAATTTTCTTACCCCAAAAAATCCCGACAATTTGCGACCCCATTCTAGTAACTCTATTGAAAATGCAACCCAATTATAGTCAATCTAGTCGTGAAAATGCGACGCCATCCAGCGGCACATCCCCATTGGTCCATTACTAGGAAGTATCCCCCCCGGGGAGTATTCATTTCAGTGTACCTTATTCAGAACAATCATGCTCTTTAAAAGGACAGGTGAAGGATTTCATTTCCGTTTCGGAGAGAAGCTGTGGGGTCAATATGCAAACAATGGCTTAGGCAATATCTTTTCAAATGAATATACTCATATCTTGATATGGTATCTTCCGAATTCTGGATAATGAATTTGTTGTACTCAACCATATATTGAACTGTTTCCGTAACAAGAGTCACGATATCAATATTTTCACCTTTCCTCCCTTTTTTAATCTCAATAGTAGAGGTTTTGCACGGCAGCCATGTTACATGGCAGGAACAATAGATTCTTTTCCCTATGGGAAAGAATGTTCTTTCTAATGCAAAACATTTTCTTAATTCCTGCCATGCAACATGGCTGCCGTACAAAACCTCTATATATTTAAATAGAACTAAAATGTGCTGGGCCGGGTTGTTCAAACCACGATTAAGCTAACCCAGGATTAGCGTCCAGTTTGAATCCAGTTAAATAACTTAACAATTGAAAATTTTCCAAAGTTTACTGTCCCTTCAATTTCGACTTAAACTTGTCTTTACTACAAGCTACAAATGACCTTTTGTAAACATTTTTAAACACAGAAATGAAATCCTCGGTTAACTTTTAATCCGGGATTAGCGTTAATCGGCCTTCGAACAACCGGGCCCTGGTGTATATGTTGTGGTCCAAATTTATTTATTTATTTATTGGTTTGAAAATTTTGAAACCAGTTTAAGTCATATTTTCCTTTGTCTTAGATTCATTTCCATGATATGAGACAAACGAAAACGAAAATAAAACTAGTTTAAAAACTTTTAAACCAAAAAATTTTTGAACCACAACATATATTTGAAACATCTTTGGATCTTTCTCGAGAATATTCGGAGCTCTTAAAATATTTTCGGTAATCCCTAATTCGAGAACCTTTCGTACAATGTTCTCCCAGACAACTTTTGCAAATTTATCGAAAATCTTTAATGCGTTCACTATGATAAGTTAGTATATTGGGTATCAGAAGGTTACCGTACTAATTTATACACCGTAAATAAAATCGTGGTTTAGACAAATTGATTATCCAGAATATTTCATGTTACCAAGACTGAAAGAAAGTTATCGGACAAGAATAGAATGGAATAGAATAGAATAGAATAGAATAGAATAGAATAGAATAGAATAGAATAGAATAGAATAGAATATAATAGAATAGAATAAGAAAAATATTACACGAGTCCTGTAGTTGTTTTAGAAGAACTACTTTATATTTGTATATATGTCATGCCAAACTATAACGAGAATAAATTATAAACATCACAATCATTGATATAGGCAGAGTAAAACCCAGATTTTTTTATACTCCGTTCACACCAACGCTTAAGGCTGGACTCAATTTAAATGAAATTTTAAGAGGTTTAAAGAAGGGATAAAAGAAATAAAATGATTTTTGGAACACCAACAGATAGTTAATGCCCACACAAGAGGACCCCAGATTGCTAGTGGACTATTTTGGTGTCCGCCTATTAGTTATTAACTACAAATTCTCTGAAAATTCTAATTTTAAAACTTCACTAAATCTTCATCAATATTTCTTATTTCTCTAAATTTTACAAATATTTTGAGAAAAACCATTTCCTCCCAAAATTACCCAAAATATAATATCATATAAAACACCTGATAACATAGATTCATGAGAAGCTATGAGATTAGCATAGAGTTTTTGGATTGCTTGAAACGTGAACGAGATATTTCCATTAAAGCCATGTTAAGTGGCGGAAAATGGCATTCAGGTAGACCCCCGACTTAAAAATGTTTAGATTTTATTTAATAAAAATCGATTTTGATAAACATTTTAACAAGAAGATTAACGATGGGAAAACTACATGACGTTTCGATGACTTCATGTCATCATTGTCGAATGAATAAATTGAGGATAACGGTAAAGCATATTTATAGAAATAAGGGTGTGAGAAAATAAATTAAATGCGTGGCATGAAAGCATTTATGTAAAGAGTTTCGCGCGATTTGAATCCGCTTGGGTGTTCAGTTTCGGTCTTTTGTTCTTAAGGTGGCTCCAAGTCGTTTTTTTTTTTGGGGGGGGGGGGGTGGGGGGGGGGGGAGGGGAGGTCACACTCTCCGTTTTGAATGCGCTTGTTGCGTTCGACGATGGGAGAACGCTTCCCAATCTTAAAAAAGCTTTAAAAAATCGTCTGGTCATAACGATCAAGAGACGATATATCAGCCGGAAAAACGTCCATTTAACATAAAACTAAATCTCGATGTTCATTCATATGCAAATGGCGTATCCTCAACCCGAACTGCAAATCAATTACGCAATCATGCAACATTACTCAATCCGGTTTTATCTCTAATGATATTCAAAGACGGCATACTTTGATATTAATGATAAGTTTGGGTTAATGATAAGAAAATCGCCATAAGATAACTTACTATGAAATTGAGAATGAAACAACATTGGTTTTGCCAACAGTCCGTATTTCGTTTTATAGGCAAAATGGTCATCAACTTAATTATGCACTTCAGCTATAACATTCACTCAATCTGGTTAAATAATGCCTAATTAATAAATATTCAAGCAACAGATTATTTCGATTTAGCAGCCAACGAATGATCTACAAGCCGACGAATTAACTTTGAATGATAAGTTTGGGTTAATGACAAAATTTTCTCCAATATTGTGTTTTGCCAAAATTCTGTATTTCTCTTCATATTCAAAATGTTCATGCACTCTGATTACACAAATCAGCTATCGTAAACGTCACTCAATCTGGTTTAATAATTCCTAATATATTCAGGTCGCCAACGAATGAACTGGAAGCCAACGAATCGAATGAACTTTTTAGAATACAAACTCGGGAGGAACAGTTTGATGTGCCTTAGTCAGCCAGCTCAGTTGAAATACTCAACGTCAAGAAAAAAAGAATGGCGAATCTTAGCGAGGTTGTGTACTTTGTGGCTTGTTCGGCGTCCCTACACGGCAACCACGATCTGTATTCACTAGCAGCTGTCAATATTCTTCTCTCCATCACGGCAACGCTGGGGAATATACTGATTCTAATTGCTCTTTGCAAGGAATCTTCCCTTCATCCGCCATCAAAGCTCCTGTATCGATGCCTAACAGTTACAGACCTTTGTGTTGGACTCCTGTCACATCCACTGTTTGTCATTCAGTTACTTTCAATGACGCATCCTGAGGGAGTACAGTTTTGTTACACCTTTGTACAGGTCAGCATAAACGATTTACTTGGTAGAGTCTTCAGTGGAGTGTCTTTGTGCACCTTGACTGCAATCAGCGTAGACAGACTTCTCGCTCTTTTGCTGAGATTAAGATACAGACAAACGGTAACTTTGAAGCGGACTCGGCACATCGTGATTGGCATTTGGATTCTAAACATTTCAGTTCCTTTTTTATGGCGCTTTTGGTCACAAAAAATAACCCAAGTGGTGATTTCTGCATTAATTTACACCACTCTATTATCCTCGGCCCTCTGTTACACGAAGATTTACCGCTCCCTCTATCATCTAAGACATGCCCGTGTTCACCAGGGACAACCGAACGGAGATGGAACTCTGTTGAAGATAAAACGCTACAGAAAGACAGTGTCCACAGCACTGTGGGTGCAGTTGACATTAGTGGTTTGTTATCTTCCATATGGTATAACTTCTGCTGTAATAGATCCATTTTCCCCGTCGCATCTTCTTCCTAAAAGAATTACAATAACGCTTGTTTACCTAAACTCGTCTCTAAATCCAATTCTGTATTGCTGGAAGATCCGAGGAGTACGGAACGCGGTAAAGGACACGCTCAGACGAATGTGTTGTGTTGTTTATCCAGGTAGAAAAGCAGGCTTTAATTTAAGACAACCAAGTACGGAAGGAGGTCAGAATCTTGAAATCCAAGATAGCCTGCGCGTATTGCCTTGCTTACGCGTCCCTTAAACTCGTCTCTAAGCTTGTGTTACTCGGTTGGAAGATCACAGAAGTGAGACAAGCAGTGAAGGACAAAATCACACGGATTTGTTGTTAGAGTAATAGATCGAGACGCAAACATTTTGTGAGAAAAAGAGAAATTTAAAAGATTGTGAGATAACAGGAATTATTATTTAGTTTTATTTGCTTTGCCGTGTAAAAATATAAAAATCTAGTGTAGATTTTCTTTAGTTTTCCAGTACGATAACCATAACACCTGCTGTCGTGGTTAGCGTAAACACTTCTCGCCCTATCTTAGCTGTTAAGTGTAAGAACCTGCAAGAGTCCTTAAATTGTTTTAAAGTTGTTTGTACCTGCGTTAGTTTGAAAGTAACTTATATTATGTTGCAAAGCTTGGTTTTAGTCTCATCCAATAGAACTTTTGACTGAAATGTTTATGTTTTCTGACAAGGCTTTTTTGGTTATCATGTAATTCACGTTGCGTGTTAGTTAGTCTTAACGGAAACTTGCAAGACGTGGTCGGGTCGCCGATTACAGTCTTGGTTATGATTTACGTTTGACCAATTTTCTGTTTGTTCTATTCGTCTTGAAGAGGTTAGTTAATAACAGCCTTCCCAGAGCCAGCGAGTGTTCCCCCAGGCTGATAAGACGTCTCGGAGTTAAGGAAAATTGTCTTTAGAACTCAATAATACCATTTTCACAATCGGAAGCAAATTGAGCAAAACGTAGACGGAAATAATGCTGCTGGCATTAATTGATGGATCAAAATTAGTGTTGTTCTTTGAAGATGCGATTAAGCAGGAACGACTGCATGCCTAGCTGATAATTGAAAGATATGACTGAATTTTAATGTCGTCCTACTGATTCTTTGCTTTAGCAAGGCGCGAGAAAATAATTGAGAAGTAATATATCAATCTTCCATTAGGATTTCCAAACAACGAGAAGTGGGTTAAAAAATACTTGAGTCTTGAATCATCATCCGTGAGACCCACCAGGTGCATCGGAAATAAATATGATTGAAATTTTAATAACGTCATGTCGTTTTTTAATATAGAATTCGCGGAACGCAGGCACTCTTTAACATTGGTAACCATTTTTGGTCAGAACAGATGTCTCACTTCTCATGTTTGAAACAAATTTACTCCGTTCAACATGACCGAAATTAGAGACTTTTAACAAATCTTTTTGTTTAATCTATATGTTAAAACTCGATGCTCATTCATAGGCAAAAGGGTCTATCCTCAACTCAGGTGCAAATATCATCTATCAACCTTAGGCGATCCGGTTTATCTCTAATGAATATTTAAACAAAGGAAACTTAAATGATAAGTGTGGGCTAATGACAAAAAAAAAAACACATTTCTTATTACACAGAATAACTTACAGTGGTTAACAGACAACACGCGACCCACCGCCTTAAAAACAGGCGGATAAAGCTGACTTTTAGTGGACCTCAATCAAAGAAAAGCCGTTAAAATATTTTTGTATTCCGATAGGTTTCCAAGCAAACAGAGATAAACGATCGACAATTTTAACCGCTGAGAGACGGTAAAACCTGATTTCCAAGCCAGTTTAAACAAAAAGAAAAGCTGCCGTTTGCAGAAATCGTATATTTGGAATAAACCTTTTTAATTTCACTGAACGTGATAATTTGCAACTCAGTGATGTACATGATGAATAGTGGGTGGATCACAATTGCAAAGCCGCCGCTGCACCTAGCGCCAGTTTTTCATCATGTTGAATGCAATCTTCTTATGAAAGTGTAATTGTAAGTATAAAAGTGCAATTGTGTGACCGAAATTAATGTTTCGAAATCCAGTCGGAATTTAAAAAGCAATGTAAACGACTTTACATAAACTCAAGTTTGATCTTCTAAGATCAGTGAAGAGTGATGGGTACCCTGCGAGCAGTGGGTTCTCCTACGCCGAGCTACGCCGAACGAAAGAGAAGCCACTGCGAGCATCCATTAGTTCGTTTGATCGAGCCGCCGTCCAGAGCCGTGGACGAATAAATTAACTTTGAACTGGTAAAACAAGTTTGCAAACTTGTTTAGCCTCTCGCGCATGCACTCATCCACGCCCACGTAACTGCTGCGTTTAAGCGAGCCCGCTATGTAACAATCAAAATGGCGTCTAAGGTGAACGAAGACATTTTTGCCACGAAACAACGGCTTGTGCTACAATTTTCCCGCGAAACAACGTCAAATGCATCACGTAGGGCGTGACGTGGCTGCGCATGCTCGATGGAAAAGCAAACGGATGCTCGCAGTGGTTTCTCTCTCGTCCGGCGTAGCTCGGCGTAGGAGAAGCCACTGCTCGCAGGGTAAGTGATGGGTCGCGTGTTAAGTAATGGTCCTAGTAAGAACTAGGCAACCCAACGGCAAGGAATGCAGAAAGGTGTTAATTGTGATATTGTTGAAACGGTCCACCACATTGGCTAAAACATGAAAATCTGCTATCACTTCATCAGGTAGCGCATTTATTTCTCTCTAGTTTACTAATCGATTCCCTTTTAGTGAAAACTCAAAAATTCTATGTGGGAAACATGGAAAATTAGGAGCCTTTCTTGGCCATTGTTTTGGAGTCTCATGATTGGATAAAATCTTGTAACACAAAAGAAATATCGCTTTAAAATAAAGTTCCAGTACATTTTATTTCAAAAACGTGTTGTCCATAGGATGATGCATTCTCAGTAAGAAAATCTAAACAATCCTATGTTGGGAAAGAGAGCGCTAGAGACGCGATATTTTTGTTATTTCTTTTCAAGCTTTATATTTACGCTTGCAATTGGGACCCCCGGCTCCGCCGTCCCTGAAAGCGGTCCATGGCAAAAAAGGCAGGTTTCAATGATGGTGAAAAGAAATGATAATCTGTCCATTGCGGCTCCACAGAAAGTATATGTTTATTTTAATGCTGTATGCGACCGCGGGTAGTAATAGAAACATTTATACCCGTTGGACGAATACTAGAGTGTAAGCAGCCCTCTAATTTATCCAATTGTAGCCTATATACTCTCCAAACTTTACAGTATAAAATCATTATCCCTTAGAATATGGACTCAAAGACAGGATTTTTGCTTAAAAACAAATTCGTGTTGTCATCTTCAGGACCTTTTGTTCAGCTTTGCTTGTATGAGCGCGGGTCCGGACAAACGGTACAGTATTTGTATCAAATACACTGATTCTGGATCATTTGGAACCTATCAGTTACGTATCTTTTACCAAGCAAGCAGTGCACACATCTTATCATCTTAGTCATACAAGAAGAATACAAAAAAATTACTTTTCTCTTTGCCTTACTTTTGGGCACAAGTCGCGAAATGTTTTCTTATCACATGAGGGTTAATAGATTGGTCGAGATTGGAAGTACGATGATCGGATTTCATCATGCAGATCATGCAGCCTCGTTAAATAAAGCGTTGAATTTTAAGCCAAAATCTACATTTCTTGAATCAGTTTTTCACTCCCTAATGTAACATTGCCTTGTATTTATTATATCTGAAGCCCCCAAACCGTTCAAATCACGTTTACCGTTGATTTCACTGATTTTTCATATCCAAAACACATCACGCTCTTACAAAGCCTTTAAGCCAACGGCAAACTTTATATGAGTCACGTAGGGGTCCATCTATCTTTAGTAATAGTGCAAAGCGCTATTCCTTTTTGGTTTAATTTCCTAGCATGAGCCAGTTAAAAAAAAAATTGGCATGATTGCAAGGATGGAAGTGGATTACAGTTTATCAAATTTAATTTCGTGGGGACTGTCATTTTGTGACGGGCGGTCAAGAAATCAAATTTGCCATTCTCGTTAAATTTTAGATTTTTTAGTCGCTATTTGGTCTTTTCAGCAAATATTTCTTTGCTTTTATCAATTTCTGGCGATCTTTTCTTTATGTTTCAAGATAATAAAGCAAGCTTAAAAAATCGTTTGGTCATAATGATGAAAACACGACGTAAAACTAAAACTCGATGTTCATTCATATGCAAAATGGCGTATCCTTATAACCCAACTGCAAATCAGTCACGCAATCATGCAACGTTACTCCATCCGGTTTAATCTCTAATAATATTCAGACAGGAAACTTTGTTATTACTCATGCGCGTAGCGGCATGAGGTAAGGTTTCGGCTCCGTTGTTCTTGTTACTATTTTTGTTTTTTTGTGTCACGATTTTGCATGCAAATTCATGCACGCATATTTTAATTTGTGCACTTCCTGTTTAGTGACTTCCGGCTACTCTCTCTTCCGGTAAAAGAGCGTTACTTCAGAGTCACTACAGTATCTCCTACAACCCTACATACATTACTATGTTCATGTTTGGTATATATAAGATTTACAAGAATCACTGGCTTCATTGTGGTACAGCCTTCATTTCCAAAACATTCAATAGTAAACAACGTGGTTTGCAGGAACGATGACTGAATGAAATGAGTAACTCTTCTCCATATCGGACATCCTCTTATCATGTTTAAAATATAACATAAAACTTTCTTACGCATGCGCATGAGTAAAGGCTGCTTGGAGCCTCTTGTTAATGATAAGTTTGGGTTAATGATAAAAAAATCGTCATTACATAAAATAACTTACTAACTATGAAAACGATAATGAAACAACATTGGTTTCACCAACATTCCGTATTTCGTTTTATAAGCAAAATGGTCATCAACTTAATTATACAATTCAGCTATAACAGTCACTCAACCTGGTTAAATAATGCCTAATTAAAAAATATTCAAGCAACAAATTATTTTGATTTAGCAGTCAATGAATGAACTACAAACCGACGATGAACATTTGAATGATAGTGCTGTGTTTTGCCAAATTTCTGGATTTCTTCTCATATTCAAAATATTCATCAACTCCGATATCATTACACATATCAGCTATAAACGTCAATCAGTCTGGTTTATTAATGCCTAATATATTCGAGTAGCCAACGAATGAACTTTTAGGAATACAAACTCGGGAGGAACAGTTTTATGTGCTTTAGTCAGCTTGGAATACTCAACGTCAAAAAAAAAACATAAATGGCGAATCTTCGTGAGGTTGTGTACTTTGTGGGTTGTTCGGCGTCTCTGCACGAAAACCACGATCTGTATTCACTAGCAGCCGTCAATATTTTTCTCTCCATCACGGCATCGCTGGGGAATATACTGATCCTAATTGCTCTCAGCAAGGAATCTTCCCTTCATCCTCCATCAAAGCTCCTGTATCGATGCCTAACAGTTACAGACCTTTGTGTTGAGTGTGTTGGACTCCTGTCACATCCATTGTTTGTCATTCAGCTACTTCCAATAGCACATCCTGAGGGAGTACAGTTTTGTTACACCTATGTAAAGGTCAGCATAAACGATTTACTTGGTAGAGTCTTCAGTGGAGTGTCTTTGTGCACCTTGACTGCAATCAGCGTAGACAGACTTCTCGCTCTTTTGCTGGGATTAAGATACAGACAAACGGTAACTTTGAAGCGGACTCGGCACATCGTGATTGGCATTTGGATTCTAAACATTTCAGTTCCTTTTTTATGGCGCTTTTGGTCACAAAAAATAACCCAAGGAGTGATTTCTGCATTAATTTACACCACTCTATTATCCTCGGCCCTCTGTTACACGAAGATTTACCATTCCCTCCGCCATCAAAGACATGCCCGTGTTCACCAGGGACAACCGAATGTAGACGGAACTCTGTTGAAGATAAAACGCTACAGAAAGACAGTGTCCACAGCACTGTGGGTGCAGTTGACATTAGTGGTTTGTTATCTTCCATATGGTATAACTTCTGCTGTAATAGATCCATTTTCCCCGTCACATCTTCTTCCTTTAAGAATTACAATAACGCTTGTTTACTTAAACTCGTCTCTAAACCCAATTCTGTATTACTGGAAGATCCGAGGAGTACGGAACGCAGTAAAGGATACGCTTGGACGAATGTGTTCTGTTGTTTATCCAGGTAGAAGAGCACTTAATTTAGGACCACTTAGTACGGAAGGAGGTTCAGAATCTTGGAATCCAAGATAACCCGCGCGTATTCCCTTGCTAACGCGTCCCTCAAACTCTAATCCTCTGTTACTCGGTTGGAAGATCGCAGAAGTGAGACAAACAGTGAAGGACACAATCACACATATTTGTTGTCAGAGTTAGATCGAGACGCAAACATTTTATGACAAAAAGATAAATTTTAAAGATTGTGTGATAACAGGAATTATTGTTTAGTTTCAATCGCTTTGCTGTGTAAAAATATAAAAATCTAGTGTATAATTATTTTCTGTCAGTTTTCTACTACGGTAACCATAACACCTGCTGTTTTGGTTCGCGTAAACTGTTCTTACCCTATCTTAGCTGTAAATTGTAAGAACCTGCAAGAGTCCTTTTGTTAACTTGTTAGTACCTGCGTAGTTTGAAAGTAAGTTATATTATGTTGCAATGCATAGTTTTAGTTTAATCCAATAGAACTTTTGACTGAAATGTTCGTTTATGTTTTCTGACAAGGCTTTTTTTGGTTTTGATGTAATTCAGGTTGCATGTTACGAGTGCTTTGTGAGACGCGGTCGGGTCGCCGATTGCAATCTTGGTTATAATCTACGTTGGACCTATTTTCTGTCTATTTATTTGTCTTAGTTAATCACGGCCTTCCCAGAGCGTGGATGCGCGCTGGTCCAGTAGTTTGCGTCGGACATTCAACCTGAAGGTCGGTGGTTCGACCCTGGTCTCTGTCGTCGCCGTTGTTTCCTAAGGCAAGAAACTTTAATTACTCCACATTGTCTCTCTCCACCCAGGTGTATAAATGGGTACCGGAGACAAAATGCTGGGGATAACCCTGCGATGAACTAGCATCCCATCCAGGGGGAGAAGCAATATTCCTAGTTGCTTCATGCTACAGAAACCTGGCTCGTGTGTACCTTTACCTCCACCATTACCTTCTCGGAGCCAGCGAGTGTTCCCCCAGGTCGAGAAGCCGACCCAGAGTTACAATTGTCTTTACAACTGAAAAATACTGTTTTAACAATTGGAAGCAAATTGAGCAAAAGGTAACCGAAGATAATGCTGCTGGCATTAACTGATGGATCAAAATTAGTGTTCTTTAAGATGCGATTGAGCAGGGACGATTGTATGCCTAGCTAATAATTGCAAGATATGGCTGAAGTTTAATGTCTTCCTACTACATGTAATTCTTTGCTTTACCAAGGCGCGGAAAATATTTTGCAACATTTTAAGTAATTGAGAAGTAATATATCAAACTTCCATTAGGATTTCCAAACACCGAGAAATGGGTTAAAAAATACTTGAGTCTTGAATCATCATCCGTGAGACCCACCAGGTGCATCGGAAATAAATATGATTGAAATTTTTATAACGTCATGTCTTTTTAATGTAAAATTCGCGGAACGCAGGTACTCTTTAACATTGATAACCATTTTTGGTCATAACAGATGTCTCACTATTTATGTTTGAAACAAATTTACTCAGTTCAACATGACCGAAATAAGGGACCGTTAACAAATCTTTTTTTTTTAATCTATATGTTAAAACTATATATCTATATGTTAAAACTCGATGCTCATTCATAGACAAAATGCAGCTCAGCTGCAAATATTATCTATCAACCTTTTGCGATCCGGTTTATTCTCTAATGAATATTTAAAGACAGTAAACTTAAATGATAAGTGTGGGCTAATGACAAAAAACACATTTATAATAATAATAATAATAATAATAATAATAATAATAATAATAATAATAATAATAATAATCACTTTATTTAAGTGTCAAGGTATTTAGCGCGCGAGCACTAATTGGGGACACTAAATAAAGAAACAAATATTCAAATAGAACATAACATTTTAAAAATCCCAACTGGCAGGAGGCAAACCAGTTGGCTATTTTACAAGCGTGGTCGAGGAGTTGAACTCGGGTCTGCCGTGAAACAACTCCAGCAAGTGGTCAGAGCGGGATTTGAACCCGGGACCTCCGGATTACAAGTCCGACGCCCTAACCACTCGACCATGCTGCCTCCCACATAGAATAACTTACAGTGGTTACCAGACAACACGCGACCCACCGCCTTAAAAACAGGCGGATAAAGCTGAGTTTTAGTGGACGTCAATCAAAGAAAAGCCATTAAAATAATTTTGTTTGGATTCCGACAGGATTCCAAGCAAACAGAGCTAAAAGATCGACAATTTTAACCGCTGTGAGAAGGTAAAACTTGCAGAAACCGTATATTTTGATAATTTGGGCGTTTACAATAACGTAAACGCCCATACAGATCTCCCGCTCATATTTTATCTAGTACATAAATATTCAAACAACAGATTTTTATTGATCTGGCAGCCAACAAATGAAATCTGTAGAAACCAACCTCGGGAGGAACAGTTTGGTGTGCTATAAGGCGGTGTCAGACAATGGTGTCACACAATGGTTCATGCAGTATGTCTGACTCGATTAGCTTTGTTGACTACGCAAACTGTTTACTTGTTACTAAAGCGATGAAAGTAACTTGAATTTAAGTATATTAACTACTGTTACACTGAAAAAATGCATTAGCTCTGAAAAAAGTATCAGCATAATAAACAACTGGTTTGAAATCTCCCGAGATTGAGTTGCTTGCCCCCTCAGAAATCACGTGGTAAATTTGCATAATAATATAAAAACCAACATGGCGGCTATCGTGAATAAGGCCTATTGCAAAGAAGCCTGTAAAAATTCAGGGCCGAATTGTTCGAAAGACGATTAGCGCTAATACAGGATTAATTACCATGACAACTCATACGTTCTGTTTAAAGTTAATCCAGGATTAGTACTAATCAGGCTTTGAACAACTTGGCCCAGGGCTTCAACGGGACCCGTGGAATGTTAATAAGTTATTTAGGTTGTTCCCATAATTCCATTGTCTTAGAGCGGCTTTCAATTGAGTGTCGAAGGTGATTTCACAATTCTTTTGGTTTTGCATTGCTACGCTTTGTGATTGGCTAAAAAAACTCGCGCCACTTTCTTAATCAATCAGAAGTAAAACCAATACCAATCATGTCTTGGTCGCATGCGTTATTCCGCGCTTGGCGCCGGCTACATCTATTTGCTACGATTTCTGATTGGTTCATTGGATTGTCTGCATCTGTTGTGATTGGCTTGAGCAAAGGAGACTTTTGTCTGCGCATGCGTCAAATAGCGCCGAGCCATTTCAGTTTTTTTGTTTTCACTGAGCACGCGGGCCGGTCTATTTGACAACCAAAACTTTAAAAGAAAAGTATTCATAAATATGTTATCAGAAGGGGAAGTGAAACATATTACCGTGGAAAGCAACTCAAGGTGGAGACAGAAAAGCATATTTGACATCGCTGATGGTAATTTTGCGGTCGATGAAGGGGCAGAGACCTCATGGATATACCCACCACGCTTCCCAATATATAGAAACACCATATATATATTTAAAAGCATTGTAGCATCATTGGCCATCATTACCCATCACTTGGCATCATTCACCGTCATTAGGCATCATTCACCGTCACTTCGCATCATTCACCATCATTAGGCATCATTTACCGTCATTTGGCATCATTCACCGTCACTTGACATCATTCACCGTCACTTGGCATCATTCACCGTCATTAAGCATCATTTACCATCACTTGGCATCATCCACCGTCACTTGGCATCATTCACCGTCATTAGGCATCATTCACCGTCACTTGGCATCATTCACCATCATTAGGCATCATTTACCGTCATTTGGCATCATTCACCGTCACTTGACATCATTCACTGTCACTTGGCATCATTCACCATCATTAGGCATCATTTACCGTCATTTGGCATCATTCACCGTCACTTGACATCATTCACTGTCACTTGGCATCATTTACCGTCATTTGGCATCATTCACCGTCACTTGACATCATTCACCGTCACTTGGCATCATTCACCGTCATTAAGCATCATTTGCCGTCACTTGGCATCATTCACCGTCATTAGGCATCATTTACCGTCATTTGGCATCATTCACCGTCACTTGACATTATTCACCGTCACTTGGCATCATTCACCGTCATTAGGCATCATTCACCGTCACTTGGCATCATTCACCGTCATTAGGCATCATTCACCGTCACTTGGCATCATCCACCGTCACTTGGCATCATTTACTGTCACTTGGCATCATTCACCGTCATTAAGCATCATTTACCATCACTTGGCATCATCCACCGTCACTTGGCATCATTCACCGTCATTAGGCATCATTCACCGTCACTTGGCATCATTCACCATCATTAGGCATCATTTACCGTCACTTGGCATCGTTCACCGTCACTTGGCATCATTGACCATCATTAGGCATCATTCACCGTCACTTGACATCATTCTCCGTCATTAGGCATCATTTACCGTCATTTGGCATCATTTACCGTCATTAGGCATCATTCACCGTCACTTGGCATCATTCATCGTCACTTGGCATCATTCATCGTCACTTGGCATCATTCACTGTCATTAGGCATCATTCACCGTCATTAGGCTCATTCACCGTCATTAGGCGTCATTCATCGTCACTTGGCATCATTCATCGTCACTTGGCATCATTCACTGTCATTAGGCATCATTCACCGTCATTGGGCATCATTCACCGTCATTTGGCGTCATTCACCGTCACTTGGCATCATTCACCGTCATTAGGCATCATTCACCGTCATTAGGCATCACTCACCGTCACTTGGCATCATTCACCCTCATTAGGTGTCATTCACGGTCATTAGGTATCATTCAATGATGAATAATGATGAATGATGAATGATGAATGATGAATGATGCCTAATGACGGTGAATGATGTCAAGTGACGGTGAATGATGCCTAATGATGGTGAATGATGCCAAGTGACGGTGAATGATGCCTAATGACGGTGAATGACGCTTAATGACGGTGAATGATGCCTAATGATGCCAAGTGACGGTGATTGATGCCAAGTGACGGTGAATGATGCCAAGTGACGGTAAATGATGCCTAATGACGGTGAATGATGTCAAGTGACGGTGAATGATGCCTAATGACGGTGAATGATGCCAAGTGACGGTGAATGATGCCAAGTGACGGTAAATGATGCCTAATGACGGTGAATGATGCCAAGTGACGGTGAATGATGCCAAGTGACGGTAAATGATGCCAAGTGACGGTGAATGATGCCAAGTGACGGTGAATGATGCCAAGTGACGGTAAATGATGCCAAGTGACGGTGAATGATGCCAAGTGATGGTGAATGATGTCAAGTGACGGTGAATGATGCCTAATGACGGTGAATGATGCCTAATGACGGTGAATGATGCCTAATGACGGTGAATGATGCCAAGTGACGGTGAATGATGCCAAGTGACGGTGAATGATGTCAAGTGACGGTGAATGATGCCTAATGACGGTGAATGATGCCTAATGACGGTGAATGATGCCAAGTGACGGTGAATGATGCCAAGTGACGGTGAATGATGCCAAGTGACGGCGAATGATGCCTAATGACGGTGAATGATGTCAAGTGACGGTGAATGATGTCAAGTGACGGTGAATGATGCCTAATGATGGTGAATGATGCCAAGTGACGGTGAATGATGCCTAATGACGGTGAATGATGCTTAATGACGGTGAATGATGCCTAATGATGCCAAGTGACGGTGAATGATGCCAAGTGACGGTAAATGATGCCTAATAATGGTGAATGATGCCAAGTGACGGTGAATGATGCCTAATGACGGTGAATGATGCCAAGTGACTGTGAATGATGCCTAATGACGGTGAATGATGCCAAGTGACGGTGAATGATGCCTAATGACAGTGAATGATGCGAAGTGACGGTGAATGATGCCTAATGACGGTGAATGATGCCAAGTGACTGTGAATGATGCCTAATGACGGTGAATGATGCTTAATGACGGTGAATGATGCCTAATGATGCCAAGTGACGGTGAATGATGCCAAGTGACGGTAAATGATGCCTAATAATGGTGAATGATGCCAAGTGACGGTGAATGATGCCTAATGACGGTGAATGATGCCAAGTGACTGTGAATGATGCCTAATGACGGTGAATGATGCCTAATGACAGTGAATGATGCGAAGTGACGGTGAATGATGCCTAATGACGGTGAATGATGCCAAGTGACTGTGAATGATGCCTAATGACGGTGAATGATGCCAAGTGACGGTGAATGATGCCTAACGACAGTGAATGATGCGAAGTGACGGTGAATGATGCCTAATAACGGTGAATGATGCCAAGTGATGGGTAATGATGGCCAATGATGCTACAATGCTTTTAAATATATATATGGTGTTTCTATATATTGGGAAGCGTGGTGGGTATATCCATGAGATCTCTGCCGATGAAGGTCTTTCTCGTCGACTTGTTGACAGTTAAGATGGCGGTTTATCTGCAACAAATTATATCGGCGAGGCCGTGCAGTGTCAATTCTTTTCTCTGTCTCTCGAGGAACTACTTCAGTCTTAATCAACGCCAAGATGAAAAGTATGTCTGTTGTGGTAAGTACAACACGTCTTTGATTGCTTGAGTTAGTATTTACGATTTTATTGGCTTCAACTTGCACCCACCCAAATTCCGTGTTGCTGCATTTTCAATTTCACGCTGTCGCTCAACAAGGCCATCTCACATTTTCTATTTTCAACATTTCTTCATAAAAATCAAAGACAGTATTGTTCTGAACTTAGTTTTCTGTTTGATCGGTACAATTATCGTTTTTCTTTAATGGATTTTATTATCAAGCAAAGTGAATGTGTTGATCGCTAAATTTAGTTGTTGTTTTACCTCAAATTAAAATTTGTAATCATACCTCCCAGACTTTTGTTTCCCTTCGTGATATGGGAATTCCCATTAATAGGGGATTACTCTATTAATATACCATCTGCTGGCAAAATTTGGTTCATTTATATGCTGTACCCCGTATACACTCGAGCCAAACAACGCTCTGATGGTCGAATTTACTTTTGAAAATATTGCTATTACAACCACACATTTTGGAGCCCATCTAGATTCTACAAATTATAATCTACCGCAAACATTAAGCTCTCATTACGTCTTACTTAGTTCAATCTTACTTTCTGCCAAATGTCGATGTTGAGGACCGTACATTTGTCATTTTTTGGTATTTGTTGTTGTGACGGCAGATCGCAAGAGGAATTAAATCACACGTAAAAAATTGAATGCCTCTGCATTTTTGTTTATACCGGAATAACTAATTCGTGATATGGGAATCGGTTTGGTTGAAATATGTTCAAGGACTACATCAATAATTTGGCGAAAAAAAACGAAATTTAAATGCTGTACTGGTTGTTCAAAAGAAAGGTCAAACATGGTCTTCACGTTTTCGAATTTTATTCTACTTTGATCGCGTGACACTTGAATGCATTACATCATTTTGTCACAAAACGAATGTGTATTTATCACTCTAGCTAGGCTTATTTTGATAGCCCTGACTACAAGTAAAGATCAAACCTGGTAATCAGCCATATCTTTTATTTTAATAAATAAAGTAATTTAATTCTGATGAGCATTACAAACAACCTCATTGACATATTGACAACTTCATAATAATGATGTGTACTTATTGACTAAGTGGAATGGGCCGGATGGGAAAATATTTGCCTCGAGGTCATGGTGTACGGACCGAGCGTGCACCATGACCAATAGCCAAATATTTTCCCATCCGGCCCTTCCACTTAGTCAATAAGTATTTTATCATATGACCAATTTGGAAACAAAATTACTTGAAATTTTAAGACGTGAGGCCGTCCGCTTTTGTAGTAGGGTCATACGGCTTTTACCAACCTCGCTCACGCAAATGTGTACGGCCCTTATACGGGACTTTCATCAATGGTTTTGCAAAGAAAAGGCTCGCAGGGCCGTACGGGTCATATGATAAAATGTAACATCTTTCTACAGTTATTTACAACAAATTATGTTAGATTAAGATAGCATTTTACAGTGACATTTCATTTTGTTACATGTCAAAACTTACAATAATTGGAAAAAATAAATGTGGCATGAGTTGATTCTACCATTGTGGAAGACATTAAAACACTTTTTACATTGATTCATCTGTTCAGTGTCTCCATGCGTTTTATTTATTTATAAAAAATATGGTAGTTTAATATGCATTTTCATAACAATTACAAGTATACATGTATGTACAGTAAATTATTTTATTTTGCAACAGTTCAAGAAAGATTTCAAAATTTGTTTGTTAACTTTTTAGTTGTTTACGCTTACAGACTTACATATGGTTTTGTTGGTTTCCTATTGATAAAAACTGCATATACATTTGTGTTGTCTCTTGCAGATGCAGTGCAGCAGGAATATAAAATAATGTAAAGCACTGGCATGCTCTACAACTGAGCATCTAGTTCATAAATAAAGGCTTTATATACAAAACATGTCACTTTTGAGTTGTCTTAGGGAGGGTTCATAATTTACGTTTGTTTGTGGTCCACTCAGGGTATACAAAATGTAATATTACATTTGTATAACTTCAATATTATCGCTGTAACTGATGTTAAATATTAATATCCACTTTTTTAGAATATTCTTAGGATTTAATTTCAATTAAACATTTTATTAGATTTTAATACAGTAAACATGGAACATACAAGGCTGCATAAAAGGAAGGTCTTAATAATGCAGCATAAAGGACAAGACAACAACAGAAATGAGACAACAGTTCAAAAGATAGACATTGGTAACCCTTTTGATTTTATTACTGGATGCTAAGTAAAAAAAAATCAGGAGATACATGTAATTTGCAAATACAAAGCAAGAATAAACAAAAAGGGGGTGGGGTTGGTTTGTGCTGCAATGCTAAACAGGATTAGAAAAAACAAAGATGAGACAGTAGTTCAGTAAAAGACAGTCAGCTGCAATTATATTGGCTTTAATTTTACGGATGCTGAGTGATGATAAATGATGATGATAATTATTTGAAGAAAGTGGTAATATAAATTAGAAACCTATAGCACAACACATATGACAGGAGTCATGGACTGTCAATTAAAAATAATAACTTAGGGAGTGTTGTCTCCATAACTCATTCAAAATTATTCTTGACAATGTATCATTGTAGAAATAGTAGATAAATCAGTAGCCTCTTGAAATTAGATGTACATCATCCCAAACATTGGAGGGAGAGATCCATGGCAGCAGAGCAGCTGAACCGTGCTCGTTCTTCATGTGTTTGCTAATTCCCAAAGAATAAGACCTTAGAATTTTTGTATAGAAGTTGTCAGCATACAAATAGTATCATTTTAACGACCTTGAGCCCTGATAATAAACCTAGTGTATGTGACGCAAATTATCTACTCTCGTATAAATTTTCAATTTTTATTAAAGGGAGGGTTTCACGGTTCGGCGCATGTGCAAGCTATGGCGTAACCCATTTAATTTCATTATTCAGGCCAATCGGAAGTGAGTAGATAACTCTGGCGGGAAATTTTACCGTGAAAATGTCGGGGTCAGTCAGCTGATTGAATGGATGATTATGCATACGCAAGTGCGTCATGAAAGCCACCAGAGCGTAGAATAAATCCTTTGGGTCAAAGGTTTTATTCAGTGTTGACTTTGTCGGTGTAATCCGTTGAAATTTTCTGTGAATTTTGGTCATCCTTCGCTTTGTTTGGACTAATTATAGTGTGTGATTATTGAAGTTAATGTGAGTGTTTTTTAACCGATAAAATTGGTAAGAAAGCGAATAAAGCATTTTAATCCGTGCACATGCGCCGAACCATGAAACCATCCCTTTAATTATTTTGGATTAATTATTTACATGCACTTTAGAAAGGCTCCCACTGCTATCCCATCAATAAAATTTTAAATAAAAATTAATAAGTGCATGGGGGATGATGATGATGGGAAGAGCGTACAGGGTGGTCTCCCTCCTCTCTTTCCCTGTCCCATCATCCCCTGTGCGCTTCCTTTTTCCCTCTCCCCAGCCTCCTAGTGACACAAAGAGACCTGTGGAGGAGAGAGGAACATGGAATTACAAATAAAATTAATGTTCTGAGAAAGCAAGCATTAGTCTGATGGTGGCGGTTTTTATTGAATCTTTTTTGATGACCCCCCTTATACCTTCTTTCACATTGGGAGAAGTTTTTGATACCCCCCCCCCCCCTAAAACCTAACAGGAAAAATCATGCCCGCCCCCCCCCCTACATAAATTATGAAGCCTTCCTTAGCCTTTATGGAGAGAGGAGGTTAAGAATAATAATTTGCTTAGACTTTTTAGTGTAGTGTTATATTTGATGCTTTTGTTTTAGCTTACACCTATAAATGTGTAGTATTGTAGAGTTTTTTAAAACATTTAATCACAAAGCACTTTAAATATGTATCAAGTCTGTGGAGAAATCTGCAACCATTGGATAAGTACATGAAACAAAGGCAATTTCATTTTTCACTGAATAGCAATTTATCCAGTGTATAGTGATATGAACCTTATGAACAACTGAGGCCTGAAAACTAAATGCACCAGATGCGAATTGTTCTATTTTATTTTTACCAAGGAATATTGATGTGATTGAAAGTACAAGCACAATAGAATGAAAATAATTGCCTTTTCTTATACATGTGCATGCATATGCCCCATTTTCACAGTGATTGTAGCCTAGCACTGCTATGTTTGAGCTCATAACATTTAAAACAATGTGTTTTACAGTCATTTGCACAGTGGCATTAAATTAATTAAATTCAGTAGACTATTTTTATCTTCAGCATACACCACTGACATACTTTGAGTGAACACATTTTCCTGCTTGCAAATTTACAGCAAAAAGAGAGCTAGCCACTTCTAGTACTTTCTATGCTCAGGCTCATACTTAAAATTCATATATGAATATGTATACCAAACAAATAAAGTGGGTCAAAATGTTTGTACTTGTAAATTATACATCCTGAATTTACTACCTTCAAAATACATTGAAGGATAAGTGATACTATAAAGATCCTTTGAACAATGAATCTACTTAATATTCTGTTGAGAAGCAGAAACTCAATGCTTATAACAACCTTTTTTAGTGAGTAAATCTATTTTTTTTTTACTTGTAGAAGGTAGCCATTTGTCAACATTAACATTTCAATAATAATAATTTTTTTTATTAACAATTTAAATAACTATTTAGGGATCTATTCTTTAGAAAAATGGTTCCCTTTTTTAACAACAACCAGAAAAGTATTTTAGCTCAAATATGAGTAAAACGTATTCTTCCATTTCAGACAAAAAATAGAACACAAAAACACTTTTCCAACCAGAATGTTTTCACTGTTTAGGTCAAACACAAATAAATTTGGTATGCTTGTCACTCCTAGTATAATAACTACCAGCTGCTTCTGAATGAAATGTGTGATCTGGTAGTTAGCGCTAGATAGTTTACTGCAGAAACACCCAGAATAACAACTTTTTTCTCATTTACTTCTTTATTTTGTAACAATGCACAGCAAACAGCAACCAACATGTGTTTTTTCTTTAGTCTAATATTTCTACCAATAGGAGATGTAATAGAACACTTGTTCACTTCAGAAAATTAATTGAGTCTCCAGCAAATTGTTTAATATTTATAAAATGATGTTAAATATTCCTCAGTTTGTAAAAACCATACTCAATAATGTTATATAAATTCGGGACAAAAAGAACAAGTCCGAAAAAGACTTCAAAAGGATGGCAAGATCAGGTGGCCTTATGCTATAACCAACCATAAGACAGTGCCCATTTACCTTTGATCGTATAAATAATTAATAAGCTCGAGCGAACAACAATCAGAAATATATTTATGCTGAACCAGTGATGCTCTCTTTTGGTGTGCAAAGGCCAAAAATCAAATCACATTTGTGGCAAACAGAGGGAGTCTTGTTTCCACAGAATGTAGAATCGTATTAAATCATCCGCGATTTCTGCTGGTTACCTTGTACTGTTCTGCTGTTGATCTCGATTGAGCCTACTCTGGCTTACAGTGTGGCTTACTGAACAGCTCGAGTCTCGAAGAGTCTGGCATATCGACGGCTTCCAGGACTTTATAACAAAAGTTTATCGGCCCAAATGCACTTTGGTGCTAAGGTGGATGAGTTCCAAGTTTTTAGCGTCGAAATGTTCGCCAGTTCAAGTGGTGAATGGTGATTGTTTTGCTTTATCGTGTTTAGGCTCGATTTTCAGCCGTTTGAGGGAGTCCGGTTTTCAGATCCTACGGGGGGTGACAACTCTAACAAACGCTGTTTGAGCAATACTGTGTGGAACTGAAAGTTGTCCCGAAAATTTGTAATATCTTCCCGATTTTTTCGGAGACATTCTCGCAAAAATTTCAAACTTCCCGAAATTTTAACAATGTTATCTCATGTTTCCCCGAAAATTTTTCGAGTCTCCCGATTCCCGGCAAAATCTTCAGATTCCCGGAAGAATTTTGTTTTTCTCCCGAAACAGGCCTTCTTAGAGTTGTCACCCCTCGTAGATCCTCCTCCGCGGGCGCACAAAACGGCTGGTAATCGAGCCTATATCGTGTTAGAATCCATGCTTCTGTTTATACGGAGCACATAGGCATTTTGACTGCGCATGCTCAGGAAAATGTGAATCGAACACATGATTTCCGCCATTTTGTTTCGAGGGGGCCGTTGGGCAGGTTTTCAGGCGAGTGATCGATGCTTTAGAAAAGTATCTATTGAGAAAATTGAAAGAATGTGATGAGTTTACATACAATACTAACCCTGTGGACACTCGTGGTGTTTGTTGAATGCTTGGTTGGCGAGTTATCATCGATCAAAGTGCGAACATGAATTGTATAAATGGGCAATGCACGGGAGTTTGACACTAGATCTACTCGTGTTCAAAAAATATGGACGAACAAGCAATCAATTCAGGTTAGTGTCAAGGAGTTGAAGTTTCGTTATTTAAAAATTTAAGTCTTTATATCAATGCGTGAGTAAGTTACACGGTTCTTTTATAGTGCTAAATTTTGATTTCCACTCGATTTTCCTTCAGTTTCAGTGTTAATTTGCTTAATTTTTTTACCGTCCCCCCAAATTGTAATTATCGGAGATAACTTTATTATTACTTTATCTGTTTTACAGTGCAGAAAATGAGACCTTAAAAAATGCGTGGCGTTCAACATGTACGTTTTCCTTCACAGCACCTCTGGTGCATTTGCATACGACAAGATTTCGTAGATTTTCTCGGTCGTCGATCAAAGAGTTGGTTGACCATCTTGTTGCTGAAGTCTGCTGTGAAAGGTAAGCAACTATATTCCTATGCGGCTGCTGCAATTACATCACTGCAAATATTTAGTAGGCAATGAATTTTTTTATCCTTTTTAGATAAGTGTGGTGTCAATAATTTTCTTTTTCGAAGTGCAAGCTTGAGAAAAAAATGGATATATCTTTTCATTTCACCTGTCCCCCCAGTCCCAAAATCTGTCGACGACTTATTTATTTATTTCTTTTTCGCTTTGTTTAATTTGTTTACTTAAAAAAAATGCGTGCTTTTTACTTTACGAGTTCAAAGTGCTGGTAATTTTAGTTACAGTTGGCCTTCGAAGCTCAGTTGTGTTGTGGTACTTTTTGTAACGATATTGCTGTATTTTATTTCACTTCCGGTCCGCGCGTCTTACGTCATCGCTTTACCATGACAACGGATCTTAAAAAGGCCATGCTTTCCGGTTTTGATTTCGGAGCTTGTAAGTTGTCTGGATTAAACCAGTTTAGTTCAAGTTCTTTGTCTGTTCTTCTTACGAACTACTTTACATGGTGTCAGTGTGAATGGGATTCTTCCTACAGAATCGTCGCTGAATTGTTGAGTGAATTTGGAAAGTAGAAAACAAGGGAATACTGTTCAGAATGCCTTTAACTTCGAGCTCGAGCGACGGCGAACAAACAACAGGATCGCAGCCGCAGCCAGCAGTTCCTCAGTTTTTCCAGTCTACTATTCCGTTACCGTCAGCACTTGACTTCAGAGGGAACTTAGCAGTGAATTGGAAGAAATTCAAGCGGCTCTGGACAAACTACGAAGTCGCCTCAAGGCTTAACACACAAAGCGGAGATCTTCGCACAGCAACTTTGTTAACCTGCATTGGCCCAGATGTTCTGGAAATCTACGATGGTCTGCCTTTTGCAAATACTGAGGAGAAGACCCAAATCGATAAAGTCATAGAGCTTCTAGACGCCTATTTCATTGGTGAGACGAATGAAATCTATGAAGCTTATTTGTTCAATCAGAGAGTGCAGGAGATTGGTGAGTCATTTGATTCATTTCTTACAGCTTTACGCTCGTTAGCGAAAACATGCAACTTTGGCAGTATGCAAGATCGAATGATTCGAGACAGAGTCGTGGTACGAATTAGAGATAACAGCACTCGTAAAAAACTGTTAGCTGAGAATAAACTTACACTTAATAAGTGTATTGATATTTGCCGTGCGAGTGAAACCACATCTAAGCAGCTAAAAGAAATGTCCCAAGCGGAGGACGTTAGCGCCATTACCACAGGGCACCCAAAGTGGAAGGCAGAAGCTCGTAATAAGTCAGGGCGGAAAACCGGCAAAGTCCCGCTACCCACCCCTAGTAAACAACCTGGTCAAATTAAATGCTGGTTCTGTCACAGAACTCATGCTCGAAAAAAGGAACTCTGTCCAGCGTGGCAGCAGAAGTGTGGCAATTGTGGCCAAATGAATCATTTTTCAGTAGCTTGTAACAGCCAGAAAGCTAACAAGCAGCCAAGTAAGAAATCAGAGGTGCACAATTTAGAACGGCAGTCCCCAGATTTCAGTGAGGAAGACAGTGATGACTATTGTGATGATTATTTGTTCACGGTAGAGTCTGTGAGTGCAGTCCACACAAAGGACAGTCCTAAGAAGATCTTTGCTAACATGCAGTTGAGGGATGAAACAGTGAAATTCCAGTTGGACTGTGGTGCGACTGTCAACATTCTCCCAGTAGATATCTATCAGCAAATTTATCATGACCCTCAGATGACACGCCTTCAGCCCTCGCAAACTACTCTAGTCATGTTCAACAAATCAGAGCTAAAACCTCTAGGACGTGTCAAGGTTGAGACCCTGAACCCAAAGAATGAACAGTGCTTGCACGTTGAATACACCGTTGTACCAAGCGGTCACACTGCGCTCCTAGGTGCTGAAACAGTCCAGCAGTTTGGTCTTATCACTATCAATGCTGACAAAATTATGTCGCTATCGGATGAACCCCCCACACAGCAGGACATTGTAAGCGAATTTGAAGATATCTTCTCAGGTGAAGGAAAGCTAGAAGGAAAACTTCACCTGGAACTCGACCAAACGGTACCACCAGTGGCACTCCCAGTGAGAAAAGTCCCTCTTGCGATGAAAGAGCCTTTGAAACAGGAACTAGATCGCTTAGTAAAGACAGGCATCTTGGTACCAGTAGATGTTCCAACAGATTGGATTTCTTCCATGGTAGTCATCAAGAAGAGTAACGGGAAGATAAGGCTCTGTATCGACCCAAAACCGCTAAATCAGGCACTAAAGAGAAACCACTACCCCCTTCCAGTGATCGATGATCTGCTACCACTACTGGCAAATGCTAAGGTCTTTAGTGTAGTAGATGCGAAAAATGGTTTTTGGCATGTACAGCTTGATTCCGAGAGTAGCCTACTCACCACATTTGGTACCCCGTGGGGAAGGTTCAGATGGACTCGTTTACCATTTGGAATCTCGCCCGCCCCAGAAGAGTTTCAGAGGAGATTAGAATGCGCCCTAGAAGGTCTGGATGGAGTGAAACCAATATTTGATGATATACTAGTTTTTGGTGTTGGAGAGACCCAAGCAGAAGCACTGTCTGATCATGATGCAAAACTGAGAGCCTTATTTGAACGCTGCCGTACCAAAGGCATCAAGTTGAACAAAGATAAGCTTAAGCTTCGGTGTAAAGAAGTTAAGTTTATGGGACATGTCATATGTCAAGATGGTCTCAAGCCTGATCCAAACAAGGTACAAGGTATCATAGAGATGCCAACACCATCCAGCAAGCAAGATGTAAAGCGGCTTCTCGGCATGGTAAACTACTTGCAGAAGTTTGCATCTAATCTGTCCGAAATTACTGCCCCGATGAGAGATCTGTTGAAAGAGGGAAACCAGTTCCAGTGGGATGAGCAAGTACAAGGACGCAGTTTTAAGCAGGTCAAGGAGATACTCTCAGCCGCTCCCGTCCTCAAGTTCTTCGACCCCAAAGAAGAAGTCGAAATCCAGTGTGATGCTTCTGACCGAGGACTGGGTGCATGTCTTATGCAAGGAGGCCAGCCAGTTGCTTACGCATCCCGATCCATGACTGCAACAGAAGTAAATTATGCGCAAATAGAGAAAGAAATGCTCGCAATCCTGTTCGCAGTGGAACGTTTTGAGCAGTGCGTGTATGGACGACCAGTCAAGATTCAAACCGACCACAAACCTTTAGAGAGCATCTTCCGCAAGAGCCTACTCAGTGCTCCCAAACGTCTCCAGCGAATGTTGCTGAGATTACAGAAGTTTGACCTCCAAGTGTCCTACAAAAAAGGCACCGAAATGTATTTGGCGGATACCCTAAGTAGAGCGTATCGAGTACGCAGAAACACAACACAGGTCGGAGCAGAAGATGTGTTGAACATTGAGAACATGAGAGCAAACACAGAAAGAGAGCTAGAGAGCATCAACATGATACAGTATCTACCCGTATCAGAAGCAACGCAAACTGCCATTCGCGAAGCAACAGAAGCAGACACTACCCTTCGGCAGCTGAAGACCATA
Organism: Cladopsammia gracilis; assembly: GCA_022457155.1. Classification (NCBI taxonomy): domain Eukaryota; kingdom Metazoa; phylum Cnidaria; class Anthozoa; order Scleractinia; family Dendrophylliidae; genus Cladopsammia; species Cladopsammia gracilis. The sequence continues at coordinate 698,103 of JAJGOT010000076.1, forward strand.
ATCAGACAAGGATGGCCAGCTAGCAAAGAAGAAGTATCAGAAAACGTCAGAGATTACTTTTCCTTCCGTGAAGAGCTTTCAATCCAAAATGGATTTGTCTTCAAAGGGGAAAGGCTAGTTATTCCTGCAAGTATGAGAGACAATATGCTAGCTAAGATTCACGCTAGTCATATCGGCATTCAAGGTTGTTTACGGAGGGCCCGAGAGGTAGTGTATTGGCCAAGAATGGACAAGGATGTCGAAGCTTATGTAGCAAAGTGCGAGGTTTGCAACAGCCAGCCAGCAAAGCAAGGGAAAGAGCCACTGATATGCCATGAACTGCCTACTAGACCGTGGGAGAAAATTGCAGTGGACCTCTTTGATCTGAATGGCACAGAGTTTATGGTGACTGTCGACTACTATTCAAGTTTTTTCGAAGTTGACAGATTGACAAGCAAGACAGCAGAAGAAGTTGTAAAGAAATTGAAAGCCCACGTGGCGAGACACGGGATTCCAGACCAGCTGGTATCGGACAATGGGCAGCCTTTCTCTTCTGCCAAGTTCCAAGAGTTCGCAAACACTTATGGTTTCGAACATGTAACAAGTTCTCCGGCATATCCCCAGTCAAACGGGAAAGCTGAGAATGCAGTGAAAACGGCGAAAAACATCTTAGCAAAAGCAGTAAAGTCAGAACAGGACCCATACCTTGCGCTCCTGGATTGGAGGAACACCCCCACAGAAACCCTGAACTCTTCACCTGTTCAGCGATTATTTGGAAGAAGAACCAAGACCCGGCTTCCGACCTCTAACCAGTTGCTTAAGCCTAAACTCCCAGAGGAAGTTAGTCAGAAGTTGAAGCTTCAGAAAGCAAAGGAAAGCCTGTACTACAACAAGGGAGCTAAGGAGTTAGAGGAACTTTGCCCAGGAGACATAGTGCGATTACAACCATCAACATCCCAGATTGGCAAGAAGAAGGATTGGACACAAGCGAGAGTCGAAGGCAAAGTAGACGTAAGGTCGTACCAAGTTCGAACCGAAGATGGACGAGTCTACAGGAGAAACAGGAGACATCTGAGACACACACATGAAGTCATGCCCAACAGTGACCCTGAGATAAAACTACCTCCAAGACCAGTACCCAGTAACGAAATTCCCTTGATGCCATTTGCCACACCAAGTACCCCTGTGAGCACAGATCAGCACAGCACAACACCAGTGCAGACAGACAAGTCACAAACAAATCACCCAGTTGAGACAGCACAGAGCAAGCAGGCATCCCCGCCACCGGTGATGACAACACGATGTGGACGAGTCGTTCGACCACCATCACGTTACCAGTGATTTGCTATCCACCAAGAGAGAAAAAAAAATTTAAAAAAAAAAAAAAAAAAAAGTTGTTTGAGCTATAGGACAGTGACATTCAGATTTTTTCCTAAAGCATTTTCTTTTTCTTTTTTGAAAGAAGGGGAGATGTAACGATATTGCTGTATTTTAGTTTACTTTTATTTCACTTCCGGTCCGCGCGTCTTACGTCATCGCTTTACCATGACAACGGATCTTAAAAAGGCCATGCTTTCCGGTTTTGATTTCGGAGCTTGTAAGTTGTCTGGATTAAACCAGTTTAGTTCAAGTTCTTTGTCTGTTCTTCTTACGAACTACTTTACACTTTTCACGAACTCTGACACGGTACTCATTCTCTGAATGAATATTTTTTTAGGAGAATGCGCTGCTTGTGAGTTACATTTGTTTGGAACCCCGTATATTTCACTATTATCTTCCAGATAAAGCTCGTGAACAATAATTGGGCTTTTGTAGGACAGAAGATGTAAAATAGTCCTTTCAGGACAATTCATTCCTGTTTATGTTTCACGGCATCTCCTCACTCGCGCGTCGTGTCTTTTTACGCTTAGCAGAATTTTTTAAAACCTTTCAATGCTATTCTTCTGTGTTTACGAATGTGAAGGTCTAATTATGATTATGAGCGGGCATTTACCAGAGAGGGACGTCTGTTTCCATCAGTGATTAGTTTTATTTTTTAATATAGTGTACCTCACAATGTTATATTACAACTGTATCTAAACAACAACTCTTATAACAGACCATGCAAAAAATATTATATTGCTTTCTTGTTGTAAGGTGAACTGTAGTGTCAGTTGTATTTAAAAGAAATTTATATTTAGCAAACATCTGTCATGAATCAGTTTCAGAATTCATCCTGATTTACATTTTTTTGTATGATTTTCTTTGCCCAAAGTGATTACACTGTACCAGGATTGTTGATAATATGTACTTATTGACTAAGTGGGAGGGCCAGATGGGAAAATATTTGGCTCGAGGTCATGGCGTACGGACCGAGCGCAGCGAAGTCCGTCCGTGCGCCATGACTGAGAGCCAAATATTTTCCCATCCAGCCCAACCTAACTTAGCCAATAAGTATTTTATCATATGACCAATTTGGAGACAAAATTACTTAAAATCTTAACGCGCGAGGCCGACCGCTTTTGTAGTACTAAGGGCCGTACGGCTTTTTCCGGCCCTGCTCGCGCAAATGCGTACGGCCCTCATACGGGACTTTCAACAATGGTTTTGCAACGAATAGGTTCGCAGGGCCGTACGGGTCATATGATAAACATTAATATGCTTACATTTTGGATTCATTGTGTCAAAATAATTGTACAGTACACTGTAAATGCCCATACTGAGCTGCTGCTAATAAACAAATTTTTGTTATAAAATGTTTATTATATACTATCAGCATTTGAAAATAAAATTATCGATTTTAAAGTTCACTGAAAGATTACGAAAGTCATGGTTACAAAAGACGAAGGACAACATACACCTATAAGCTATCAAGTTTTATCTACTCACTGGATTGTGATAGAACAGGGCATTACTATACAGCCATGTACATGTTCTTTACTTTAAACATAGCACGGCCAGGTTTGATCCTTGTAAATGGGAATGCCAATCTCGCATGACCATCATTTGTAGGTACCTTACAAAGTTGCTGACATTTCCTGAAGAATTTGTTGCTATAATACCTCCCTGAATGCCATGTGTGTGGCTTTCAAAGAGGCAAATGCATGTTTGGTTAAAGCACAGCACCATTGACTTGTCTGGGGGCACAATCAGCACTGCTGCAAATGTTGGATGTTGCTGATGATGTTGTAAAAGGTGGTTCTCAAGGTCTTGAACAGTAAAGAATCCCAAATCTGAAATGATGTCAATTTTTTGAAAAATTTGCATCGTTCTGCTGAAGAACTTGTCTGACATCTAGGTTGGGTTGTTGTGCTGGTAAGTTGAAAGATTTGTAGATATGATTTCCCTTGAAGAGTAACTGAGTATAGATTGGTATTGTTTGGTTGAGGTCTTGCAACTGTTTAGGAATCAAAAGAGTGCCCTCCAGAAAATGAAGTCCAGTTAGAACAGCAATAACAGTGCAAGCATTACTGCCACTCAGGCTACCACCAACGGTTGCCTGGCTTATGTATGAAGGCATCAACCACTCAGTAACATCTAGAAATTGTCTCCCGGTGACAGTTATGCGGTGTGTATCTGCACTTGGTGATGAGGCTGGTTGACAGTTACTAGTACTGTGATTCTGATTTTGTATGTGCCAGGCACATGAACATTTAGAGGAACCAGTATCAAGATTGGCTGTACAGATGCTGTTTGGACAAAAGTTGCATTTAACAGGTTCATTATTGCTGGATCTCTTGTGTCCACGCACAGGATGATGACATTTCCTGCAGTGTGGTGGGGCCTTAGGCATAGGTGAATTGGAATTACGAGTTGGTCTTGGGTTAGGGCTGGGAATGCAGAATGGCTGTGGAGGTGGAGTAAGACTAGCAATTTCGTCATTTAGCTGTCTGATTGTGGTATCAAATTCATCCGTCTCCATTTCTCTTAAACCATTGCTTTCATCAGCTGCATCATCTGCTGTGCCCATTGATGTTTCACCACTTTGATCATTATTTGCCTCGGGTCTATGCGTGTTTGAAGCAGGATGTAAAATGGCTTCTTTGGCAATTTTACCAAGTTCTGTTACCTTTTTTTTCAGAAATTCCTTACATAGTGGGCAAGAAGTTGATCCATTGAGGCAAACTATGTGGAAAGAGTGAAAGCAGCCCTGCAACAGTGTCCACTTCTCATCTGTGCTGGATATTTTACATTCAGGTAGGTCACATATTTTTGTTTGATTAGGCGTAACTTCTGCATGATATCCTAGAGGCAGGATGTTAGTTTTCATTGCATTGTTGGAACAGACTGTAGGTAGTGTGACATGAGTTGAAGAAGAGAAAGAGCTCTGGCCTGGATTCTGACAGATCTTCTTGAACATAGCGGAGAGTATTTGGGCACATCTTACTTTTAGAAATTGAAGCTGATTGTGTGAAAATGAAAATCGTTTAGCTTGAGGTGTAAAAGCCATTCTGTAGTTAGACTGTTTATCCTTTGACTGGAAAATGGACTTAGCTTTTTTTCGTAGTTCTTGTGCAGTGTCGGAAGATTTTGTTTGTGAACGGAGTATACTGTGTGTGTTTTCTACAGGGTATTCATCAAAAATATTAATGTAATTTTGAAGTAGGTTATACAGTTGTGGTGCATACTTTCCCCAGTGAGAGCACATGTTTATCCAAACTAGCGGGGCTTTGTTGTAGTGGCGGCGTTTCAAGCAGGTGAACATAATCCAGATTCTAATTATTGCTCTAAAGTATTCTAAGAAATTATTAAGTTTAAAGGAAATGCTGTATATTGAGAGAATTAAAGGGATATAATTGTCTAACAGATTTAAAAGAGTTCCATACTGAAGATCTTTGAATGTTGAACATTTCCTCATGACAGTATGTCGTATTAGTGTCCAGCCCCCATAGACAATCTCCAAGATTAGGCTAACCCTCCAGGGCTTAGGAGTATCCGCCAATTTACTTCTTGGAAATATTTTTTCATATATCGATTTGAAAAAGGGATGAAATGAATTAAAAACATGTTCTCTGCTGTTTAGGGAGATGTGAAGTGGTCGATAGTTGGTACAATTGACAAAATGGATGGCTGTCCAGTGATATTCTCAGGCAGGCTGTCATTGATGTGACTGTCACCAGCCTTAGTGGTCGATGGATATGAATAAGAAGAGTGATCATTTGAAAGTTGGGATTGTTTCTGCTGAAGCCCAGGATAACAGCCGATAAATTTCTTTAGGGTTTCATGTATGATCTGCCTACAATAGAATTGGCAGGGCCAATCCCCTGGTTGGAAGACGACAAATTTCTTCATGTAGGAAGCCAAACCTGTACTCATAACAACATCGTATGCGGTATCAAAGTCGTTCTTTGACTTCAGCCGTAGCTCAACAAAATCCAACAAATGTAAATCATCCATTTTTCTCATTGTTCTAACATTGTCACTGTCACAATACTGATGGGTGTTAACTCTGTGTCTTTCTAGTTCGGGGTTAAAAAATTCTGCTGTGAGCCAGTCAGGCATCACAGACGCATACGTGTTACTGATATTATGCATGCATGATGCTGATGTAATTATTCCTATGATAGAATCAATGTCTATACCATTCTGGTCATGTATGCGACTAGCATGTTCCACACTTATTGCTGAGATATCCTTGAAGGCTTTAACAACTATAGTACACATGGTTTTTGCTTCAGATAATTTATCTTCCTGTGGCCTTCTTTTTGTGTGTACTGCAGTGTAATCGTCTATTATAAGTACTAATAGCCACTTGTTTTCAGTCGCTTCTTTTATAAAATCTTCAAATGTATTGAACTGGGATTCTGACATTGAATTAATCAGGCTATTAACAGTTTTTCTGGCACAGGAATGCCCCATTACATGTGCTGCCTCGATCCCCTCTTGATTAACTTGGCTACTTCTCAGAAACAAGGAGTGGTCAATTTGTAGTGGATTGCATGTTTGGCTGAGACTAAAGCACATGTTATAAATAAATGAAACAACTCGCTTTTTGTTTAGATTTATGCGTTCTGATGAATGCCGCGAACTCGTTATAGAAGCTAGGATTGTGTCGAACAGCTTAGTTGCTCCAGCTGAATTGCAAAACTCTCTGAATCTGTCAGGATCATAGATTGCTTTATCCTTGTTTTTAACAATTTCCTTATAGATCTTGTTCTTGACCATGTCAATCTCCTGTTTCATGTCACATCCTAGGTGAAAGATGAAATTTACATACAAAATTATGCATTTCTTTGCTCTTGACACCTGTCTGTTTGACATTGTATACATAAACCTTATTTGCTGGTTTAATAGATAATACGTGTGGATATTTTACAAGTTGCATCATATTTTTTTCGAGTCCCACAGGGGCAAGAAAAAATGCAGGCAATGAGTAAAATGACTGCACATATTATCTGTGAAACAAATGAATTTATATATTTTTTATGGGACCGAAATTCCTTTTATTATAGTTTCTCTGTCTTCATACCTGGACACCAAGGTGTAATAACTATGACAATCTACTGTGAAATATGCTCGCGTGTTTTGCATTTTTTTTCCCCTTATTAGGTGATATGATGTCAAATAAGTCAAATAATAGTATGTAACATATACTGTGTTATAGTGTGGAGAAATGAAATACTGGTCACTTAAAAATAAAGTGGGTGTTAAAATATTTGAATACCCCCAGTCAACCAAAGTTAAAAAAAATAAAGTGCCATTAGGCCCAGTTCAGATACCAGACTTTTCATGAACCAAAGCCAATACCTTGGAATTAAGTACACAAAAAGTTTGGCATCTGAAACTATCAACATTTGAATTTGGAACACCTCGCCAGTTGTTCCCGCACAGACTGGGTTTGAGTCAGAAACCAAATTTCACATGAGCTGACTGTATAAATTACTAAATGTAACTTGGAGCAAGGATCAATTTAGGTAGTATTAATTGTTATTGATTTGGGTCAACCTAAATTTGAATTGATTCAGCTTGTGAAACAGAAAAGTTTGGTGCCTGAACCAGGCTTTAGAAATAAAATGTAAAATATATGACTGCTTATTTTTAATTCCATATCTGCGTCAGAGATAATGAAGATTTTTCAATTAAAGTTCAGGGTGTTGATGTTAGAGTAAGCCGAAATTCCCCTCTGTGAATTTTCAGTTCTCCAAGTTACAACTGCTGAGTGTCTCATCTGAAAAGTGATCTTATGGAAGATGGTCCTGTGCATTAAATAGCTGATCAAAAAAGCATGAAAACAAGCATTATTTTTTAAAAATATTGAGTTCAAACCATCTTCTATGAGAGGAATAAACAAGGAATTCAAGCATTGTTTTGCAGTTTAATTTCCCATCCGGTAGGTCACCATGGAATTCACATGTAATTACTGCTATTTAATGTAGCAATTAGTGGGGTGAGCATAAATTCAATCACGCTATAAGCTACCTTCTTAAAAACATTGCAGCTGTTAAGAGATGGTTAGATCAGGACAACATTGCTTGAGGTTATGATACTCCTTAATTTTAGAGGTCCTTAAAAATGTGTTGCTAAAAAGTTTTCTAAACTGCCAACTGAAGGTAAGATTAATAACTTAATAATGCTTTCTTAAAAGAATGCAAATTATGCAAACAAGGTTACTTACTCGCTGATAAAATCTTTAACTTTTCCTCCATTTCTAAGAATGTTTCCTTAGGCAAAACTACCACCTCACTAGCACTACAACTAGCACTATCTGACTGTTCCTTTTTTTTAAATGACCCTCGTTTTTTCGGTGCTCGTCCCCGCTGATTGACATTCATGTCAACAAACTTTCAAACAAAAAACAAACTCGCATCAATTAAAGTTATATTTTATTTATAATTATAGAATACATTGTCCTCAGAAAAACAGGCACTTGAAATATTCAATAATGACTTAAAGACAGTACTAACATGATGGAACGACGTTCCAGAGCGACGGTACTCTTGCATAGCCCGCCTGCAACCTTCACAGATATCCCCATCCTTTCTTTCACTCGTCGAACTCCCGAAACAACCTTCAAACTCCTCGCTATAAGCGCTAGCATTTCTCCAACCGCTCTGTTGGGACTTCTTCCACAAATTACACAACCATTTCTCGATTTTTTAACGGCAGCCTCCAACACGTTAAAAAGGAAAAGAAGAAAGATGACCAGCATGAAGATGAAACATTTTGTTGCGTAGACCGCCATTGTTTTTTGGTTTGTATTTTTGTTTTTCGAAATTGGGCGGGAAACAGGCGCGAGCGCGCGGAGCAGGCGCATACCAGCGGTTACTTTCATTAAAATACTCTTTTAGGGGCATGCGCAGACAAAATGCCCCTCTGCTTTTATACGGCCGTTTATACGGAAGCCATTTTTATTAACATCAGATTTGAGCATGCGCAATATGATTTCAGAACCGACCAATCAGACAAAAGTCTCCTTTGCTATTGGCTTGTGATAACGTTGAGTTTGGTTTAACGACACTCAATCGAAAACCGCTCTATTGTTTATGATTTATGCCTTTTTCCCGATAACATTTCTTCAATTGAGTGTATCCGCTTTAGAAAACGAAAAATTACACTGAAATGACGGCACTGAATGTTCAGTAATATCATGAACAGACCAAGAAAAAACGGCGAACTGGTATGGGATAGAATCTGAGCACTCGAGTACCGGTCCACTGTATTTCACACCACAGCGCAATAGTGAAAAAGTGTCAAATTTCATTTTTAAAATGTTTGAAAAACAACCACCACTATAAGCACCATAGCAACTGCTCAGTAGCTTCCACTTGGTGGGTACTGACACTGAAAGAGTTCATTTATCAGCTCAATAGATAGCGTTCATTTGAATTGTTACACTTATGGATTTCACAGACTCAAAAGTTAGAACCACCTTGTGCAGCATAATAACCAGCAACACTGGAAAGTACTGATCAATAGCTTTCATTTGAATGGTCACACTTTAGGATTTCATCCACAGACGCAAAAGTTAGAACCACCTTGTACAGCATAATAAACAGCAATAATCAACTTTCTGTGACATAGCATACGGAATTTTGAAGTCTTTTGGAAAATTGTGTAAGGTTGTAATATGTAATGTAATGTACATAATGTAATACCGTAGGTAATGTGATGACTAGTTCTTTTAGCTTCTTTTACTGTATTGCAAGACAGTGTAAAAAAATAATAAACAGCACCACAGGAAAGTACTGCTCAGTAGCTCTCATTTGAATGGTTACACTTTAGGATTTGATCCAGACTAAAACGTTAGAACCACCTTGTACAGCATAATAAACAGCAACACAGGAAAGTACTGCTCAGTAGCTTTCACTTCAGTGGTTCCCACAAGAAAAGGAGTTCATTCATAGACTCAACCACGTTTAATGACTCAAGTTTAACCCGGGCAGTACAAAAGAAGAGTGTGCGCTATACCTCGCCATTGCACCACTAAGACTCGAAACTAGCTTTCTAATTACAAGAATTTGGTTTTATCGACTGAGTCGATAAGGTAAATTAGCCACCGTCAGTCGGTAAAACCAAATTCTTGTGCTTCACCCCCACCGACGCAGCACCACAGTTTCTCTAGAAACTAACCCCATTCATTTTAGCTTTCTAATTAGCTTTCTAATGGTAACCCGACAAAACTAAATCCTCGCTTTTGAGGGGAGTTATCAGAGTTATACATAGTTAACATTTGCTGCATTAACTGGATAAACAACACAACGTAGCTGTCCGATTGTGTCCTTCACTGCTCGCCTCACTCCCTTAATCTTCCAACAGTAGAGAATCGGATTTAAAGATGAGTTTAAGTGGAGAAGGGTTATCGTTAGTCTAACAGCAAGATTATCAGAGGGAGAATATGGATGACTTATCGCGTTAACAATACCATACGGAAGAAAACAGGCCACTAAAGTTGACTGCACCCACAGAGCGGTGGACACTGTCTTTCTGTATCGTGCCATGTTCAGTGAAATTCCTTCTCTGTTCGCGGGGTCTTGCATTCCAGTTTGATGACGGCGGAGAGTTAGATAGATCGTCGTGTACGAAATGGCCGAGATTCCAAGCAAGGAGTAGATCATCCCGGAAACAACCTTTGAGATTAAAGCATAATGTGGTTCCCAGAAACGCCGCAAAGTGCATATGGAAATGGTTAGAATCCAGAAGCCGATCACAATTCCACGCATTCGTCTCAAAGTTACGGTTTGCCTGTGTCTTAACCCCAGTAACAGAGCAAGTAGTCTGTCGAGACTGATTGTAGTCATCGTGAAGAGAGACACGCCGATGAGACTTGAACCAACAATTTCATTAACACCAACAGCGGTGAAACAGAGTTGCAGTCGCTGATGCGCTATGGAAATTAATTGAATGACATACAGAGGCTGTGAAAAAACACCAACAAGTAAATCTGTAGCAGCCAGGCATCGAAAGAGGAGTTTTGAGGGCGGATGAAGAGAAGATTCCTTGCGAAGGGCAACTAGGATAAGAATGTTCCCCATCGATGCAGTGACGGACAGAAGGATATTCAAAGCGGTCAGTGAATACAGAAAGTGGTTTCCGTGCAGGGACGCCGTACAAGCAACTTCTTGAATTTCTTCGTAGTTTTCCTCCATTGTTATGGAAGTATTAATATATTTTCAGTTTGTTATTCTGAAAATTGCTTCATCGGCGTCAAGATCGTTTAACTGAACATTTTATTGATGTTAAACATTTAAGCGTTGAAACAGTTACAAAGCATTGAACCAGGTCAAATGTCGATGACGCAAACAATTTTGAGATAAAATATAATTAATGACAATTTTTAGACATTACACAAATATAAACTTTACACCATTCAAATACCATATTTGGTGCCTCAAAAGTAATTTGAACAGATCCAATACACGGGGTCTAGTTTTCATTTCGATTTGAAAACGATTCCAGTTTTAATTTCGGTCTGTGCAATCCGAAAGAAACAAGCAACACCGTCTACCATATATAACGTGGTATACTTGTGTTCTATCATAGAACAAGGTCTCTCTTCATTAATTAGTATTTATACATTAGTTCGCCAAGTTTATAATTGAGATTGCTAAGCCTGGTTCACAGTAGCGACATAACGACATAAGAACATGGACATAACGACAAAATGGAGAGACTCATTTTCTTCCCCTTAAGTCCTTATGTTTATACCATTTATGTTGTGTTGTTCACGCGGGTGACATAAAAGATCGATATAAGTTGTGTTGTTTTACATTTGCGTCACATCGCTGCCAACTTTGACAAAAAAATCAATTGATGAAACATCCCCCGGTATTGATTTCTATGGCCATTTATTCTTGCCTTATAAAGTAAACTGTTCTCTTAAGTCGCTCTCTAAATTACATACACTAAAAGATAAACGGTTCAACTTCCGAATAGACACGGAACACGAGACACGGTTCTCTCTTTTGAAAAGACGGAAAAGAAAATCAAGTTTTCTAAAATTTTTATTTCCTTTTTCCATTGATACAACTCGATCCTAGTTCAAATTCTCCATACATATTTAATATTGCGTTTTACCATGTGTTTACGTCTGCGCGTTACTTGACGTCAAACTTGGAACAGCTAAATCAACACGTTAAGATCATACAATGTGGTTGTAAATTGGCCAAGGTGAAGAGATTCAAATCTCCTCACAAGACTCGAATCTCGACACGGTGGTCAATTTAACTTAGGCAACTCAGTTTAAAAAACCGACACTCCGTGTTTCATGCATTAAGATCAGGCGGTATTTTCGTTTCGCTTGGTCAGTAAACCATTTCCCACAACCGGAAACATTTTGCCTGAAAGCAAGTAAGCCTATAAATCATGCATCTTAGGTTTATTTTTCGCTCCGCTAGAGTCAAACTTTGTCGGAGTCGTGTAATGTGGCTCTTAATTCAGTCTGTGAGTGAGACCCAAAGGTTGACCATTCAAATGAAAGTTACTGAGCAGTACAATCTTGTGAATGCTGTGAAACCCAAGGTAGTTCTAACTTTGTGTCTTTGGATGAAATCCTAAATTGTGACCATTCAAATGAAAGCTACTGAGCAGTACTTTCCTGTTGTACTGTTTATTATGTTGTACAAGGTGGTTCTAACTTGTGAGTCTGTGAATGAAATCCTAAAGTGTGACCATTCAAATGAAAGCTACTGAGCAGTACTTTACTGTGGTACTGTTTTTGTGTATGCTGTACAAGGTGGTTCTAACTTTTGAGTCTGTGGATGAAATCCTACAGTGTGACCATTCAAATGAAAGCTACTGAGCAGTACTTTCCTGTGGTGCTGTTTATTATGCTGTACAAGGTGGTTCTAACTTGTGAATCTGTGGATGAAATCCTAAAGTGTGACCATTCAAATGAAAGCTACTGAGCAGTACTTTCCTGTGGTACTGATTATTATGCTGTACAAGGTCGTTCTAACTTGTGAGTCTGTAAATGAAATCCTAAAGTGTGACCATTCAAATGAAAGCTACTGAGCAGTACTTTACTGTGGTACTGTTTATTATGCTGTACAAGGTGGTTCTAACTTTTGAGTCTGTGGATGAAATCCTACAGTGTGACCATTCAGATGAAAGCTACTAAGCAGTACTTTCCTGTGGTACTGTTTATTATGTTGTACAAGGTGGTTCTATCTTTCGAGTCTGTGGATGAAATCCGAAAGTGTAACCATTCATATGAAAGGTCTTCGGCAGTACTTTCCTGTGGCACTGTTTATTTATCACTCTTTTGCAATATGATATTTTTCGGCTGTGAAAGGGTTTAACTCAACGCAACTGCTAAGCATGAACAGTGAGCGTATTTGGTATTCCCCGCGATCCACCCTTATCTCGTTCCCAGAGCTCTCGCGTTTTAAGCCAGTGGCTCTTGGTTCACTGTCATTGACCACGTTAAATAAACGATCGATCGATTGATTGATTGACTAACTAGAGTTGTTATATAGCTGGAGTTTTTCTTAATACAACGCGCGCGTTCATTGGTTGATTCATGGTCACATGACATCTAACAAACTGTTTCCCTCCAAACGTACATGAGCGGACAACATTTGCGAAAGCGGGCAACACTTTTGACGTCAGATGGTAACAGTGCACTGTTGGCCGCTAGAGATTCTCGGGAGACAAAATTCACTGTTTCCCTCGGGACCAGTCATTTATTGTTTATTGTCTCATTTCGATAGCAGACTTTCGAGTCTGTGGATGAAATGCTCAAGTGTGATCATTCAAATGTACGCTATTGAGCAGTATTCGTTTCCTATGGTACTGTTTGTTGTGCTGTACAATGTGGTTCTACCTTATGAATCTGCGGTTCTAACTTTTGAGTCTATGGATGAAATCGTAAGTGTGATCACTCAAATGAAAGCTACTGAGCAGTACTTTCCTGTAGTGCTGTTTATTATGCTGTACAAGGTGGTTCTAACTTCTGAGTCTGTGGATGAAATTCTACCGTGTGAGCATTTAAATGAAAGCTACTGAGCAGTACTTTCCTGTGGTACTGTTTATTATGCTGTACAAGATGGTTCTAACTTGCGAGTCTGTGGATGAAATCCTACCGTGTGAGCATTTAAATGAAAGCTACTGAGCAGTACTTTCCTGTGGTGCTGTTTATAATGCTGTACAAGGTGGTTCTAACTTTTGAGTCTGTGGATGAAATCCTGAAGTGCGACCATTCAAATGAAAGCTACTGAGCAGTTCTTTCCTATGGTACTGTTTATTATGTTGTACAAGGTGGTTGTAACTTTTGACTCTGTGGCTGAAATCCTTCAGAGACCATTCAGTGACCTGAAATCCTTCTTGACCATTTGAATATGAGCTACTGAGCAGTATTTCCCATGGTACTTTTCATTACGTTTATTATTGTGAGTCTGTAGAAAAGTAATGAAACACTATTTGTGCTTCCCAGTCAGCAGCTCCATTCTGGATCCAGCAATCACAAGTCTTCAGGAGGAAACCATGGCAGCCAGTTTCGGCGCCCTACTCCTCGACTGCATCCTGCCATGGCAGGGCCCCTCCCTAAGGGCTGGTTTTCACTAGCGCAAAAGCATAAGCACATGCCAACATAAGCAAACTCAGTAACGTGTTATTCATTAGTTCCAATTGTTCTAACAGAGCAGCACAGTTGGCACTAATGATCACCGTGTTACTGAGGCTGTGTTTTCACGAGGCGGTTTTTCTCGCTTAACATTCCTGTAGATATATTTTCTTTTGTTAAGACAATAGAAAATTAGAACACAAAGGAACAACAATACAATGCCCTTCTTTGTTGTTTAATTGCCGACAAGCTTAAGCGACCTGGTTTGCTCGCTCGTGAAAACACGGCCTGAGTCTGCGTATGCTGGCTTGTGCTTATGCGCTAGTGAAAACCAGCCCTAAGAAGGCTTCGTGGAAGCCAGTGCTGACCGGGAAAATATGTCAAATATGGAGACATGTAATATACAGTCAAACCTGTATAAAGCGGAAACGAGCTTGGGTCCCGAAACTTTCTTCCCATATTTACTGTGAATCAAACTTGTATTCAGCGGACCCCTCTATTAAGCGGACGCGGACACCAAAGTTAGGCCATTTTGTTACACGAAACCTGTATTAAGCGGACCCCATATTAAGCCGACACCCTATATTAAGCGGACACCAGCTTGGGTCCCGAAATCTTTGTCCCATATTTACTGTAAATCGAGCCTGTATTCAGCGGACCCCTCTATTAAGCCGACGCGGAGACCAAAATTAGGGCACAAGAATTTGGTTTTATCGACTGAGTCGATAAGGTAAATTAGCCACCGTTAAAAGATTCGAGAAAGCTGACGTTTCGAGCGCTAGTCGTTCGTCGGAGCGAATCAAGGGATTGTGGGTAGTGTGTGGTTTTGTATAGTAGGTGGAGTTTCGCTATTGGGGGAAATTTGGTGACGTGAAAAACAAATGTAAATTAGTTGAATGAAAAGCTTTCGTTGATTCCGTGGGGTTTGAGAGTGCCGATTTTGTTCTAAGTTTTTACGGCTTTCTGTGTTACCCTGGTGTAGGGAAAGGCCGCAGATTGTCATGTGTTGTTTAGAATGGTTAGTAAGATTGAAATGACGCGCGACTGGTTTGGATGCGTTTTTGTCATTGTCAAAATTAGGGCATTTTGTTTCACGAAAACCTGTATTAAGCGCACATTTCAAGTGTTTTTAGAATGCATTTTTATTAAAATGTGGGATTACCGTCTACTTCTAAAAGCGTGATTTCAAGTAAAAAGTACTGATTCAACTCGATACAGACAGTAGCGTTCCGCCCAGATGACGTCATATTTGGCAGCATTGCATTGTGGGATCGAAATGCGGACAAATATTTCAAAATGGCTGCCTCGGAAACACCAGTTTTTGCGATTCCTGTACATGTTGTGGATAATTGTCGAGTTGTACCCAAGAACAGTGCTTCGTAGCACCTGTTTTTTTCGTAGCTACCTGCATAGTTCTTGAATGTTTGTACGCATTTCAATCCCATGATGCTGCGCGCCAATTCTATTTTTAGAATCTGGGCGAAACGCTGTTGCGACCTAGGTTTATGAATTAAAATGTAATGAAATCAGTACGTGTTGGTATATTAAACGTGGAGATGAAGAGAATTAATGATTACCTATTATTGAGCAATGTATCAGCACCTGTATCAAGCGGACAACCTGTATTAAGCGGATACTAACGAGGGTCACGAGGGTGTCCGCTTAATACAGGTTTGACTGTAGTTTTAATTTTTGAGTCTGTCGACAAAATCCTATGGTGTGACCATTCAAATGAAACCTCTTCAGCAGTACTTTTGCATGGTACAATTCGTTCTAACTTTTGAATCTGTCGACAAAATCCTTTGTTGTGACCATTTAAATGAAACCTTTTCAGCAGTACTTTTGCATGGTACCATTTGTTCTAACTTTTGAGTTTGTGGACAAAATCCTATGATGTGACCATTCAAATGAAACCTCTTCAGCAGTACTTTGACAAGGTACCATTTGTTCTAACTTTTGAGACTGTGGACAAAATCCTATGATGTGACCATTCAAATGAAACCTTTTCGGCAGAACTTTTGCATGGTACCATTTGTTCTAACTTTTGAGTCTGTTGACGAAATCCTATGGTGTGACCATTCAAATGAAACCTCTTCAGCAGTACTTTTGCATGGTACTATTTGTTTTCCAATATTTTACAAATTGAAATTTGGGATTTTTCTCGAATTTTTATTTGTGGCACTCTTGCAAGTTAAAGAGTTAAGAACTGCTTTCCTGTGATGCTGTTTGTTTGTCCCTTATTTATGTTTCTTATGCTTTTTCACTTTCTTCGGAGTCTCTCTGGGTTCGCTCTTGACACGTGCTAAATCAAAACCATCACCAACTTCGCTTACAAAACTCCTTCCCGTATCGTCCGCGTCATATTCCAGTTTAACTTTGACGGTGTCCACGTTTTTCGTTTTAGTCTCCTTTTTCCTTTGTTTGGTTGGCGTAAGTCCGTTCTCATCTCCGCCATCTTCAAATTTTTCAGAATCGTTTCCTTTCCTTTTTCTTACAGACGTCGAGTTATGATTATCATTTTTTGTTTTGTTTAAGCCTGGTTCAGTTTTCACCCTCGATAAATCAAACTCTTGTCTGTCTTTGTCTTTCTTCTTCTTTTTCGGTGAATCGCGTTTGCTTTTTTCCTTCTCTTCTCTCTCCACCACAGGAGACTCTTCCAAATTCGCCGTCTTTTGTTTCTTGTTCTTTTTCCTCCCTCCGCCTGCTGTTTCTTTGGTCTGCTCTGTTGGTTCTTTAGTTTTCTTTTCTTTTAACTTTCGTTGTGGTTTTCCTATTAACAAGCAACACATGTTGCCAGTTTAGAACGCGAATTCAATTGACATGCACGCCTCCTCGCAAAGTTGAGCATGATGGAATGCAATCTTGTCGCTTCGTGTTTATCACAGGAGACGAGTGTAAGGTTGATTACAAAATACGAAGATTTTATTCATTTTATTGCTTTACGGGTATCCGCAGTTACGAAATAATATAACAATTAGCTGGTGATATTGTGCAAATTTGTAAAAACGTTTGTTGGGTGTAGTGATCAGTTTGAGAATCTATTCCTGATGAAACACTTTTCCAGGCGCGGAGTCAGACCGGTTTCACCGTTTTACGGAAATCGGTCAGATTGTTTAAAAATGACTCAAAATCGAGGGACAGCAATTTTAGAGGGTGAAAATCTAAAATATATATTAGCGCTTAGAGTCTAGGAAAACGGAAAGAGAAAGAGAAAGGTGAAGACTTACTATATCCAAATGGCTTCCATTTCTTGATGTGTTTACTGTGTGACTGTCTTTGGACAGTCAGTGAATCAGAGTAATCAGGCAGAGTGGGTGGAGGGACGGACACTGATCTAATAACACTCATCTGGCCATGAATTGAACTGGCTATATATAGAGAGGAGAAGAAGGTAAAGAACATGACCATTGAAAGTCCACACAGAATCTTCATAAATCATAATAGACAAATTCGGCTAACGCATTGTTGTACCCAATTCAAACCTTCTGGGAATAAGAGTCTTTGTTCACAATCTTTCCATATAATTTCCATGTCAATGCTTCATTGATATGGAAATATGACGAACAAGGAGTTCTTATCCCAAAAGGTTTGAATTGGGTACAACAATGCGTTAGCCGAATTTGTCTATGGATGGCATGGGTTAGAAGTAAATTATGGGTTTTTTCCTTTGTTTTTTACCTTTGTAGTATTCCATTCCCAGTTGACTCTATTGTTTTATGCCTTTTGTTTTCTTTGTTTTACGTCACTCATGAGTTTCACAGGTTCTTTCACCGAGGATGAGCCCTAATATAATTATGGACTACATTTGTAAGTCATTGCCATTTCGATCTACATAGGAAATTTAACAAGCTTTTCTCATTCTCACTCCATATAAACTCCACAAAGATCAGTCAACATTTCGTTTGCCATGGAAAAATGAAGGAAGAATATAGCCATGATTATGACAATACAAAGTGTTAAAAATGGCAGTTCTGGTGAATTTATAAATTTTTCAATGATATTAAATTTTTCTTTGTCCCACTTTCGTGACATATTTTCATCTTTCTCATTAAGTCGCTAGAAGTACATGTAGCAACAATCCATTGGAATATTACATTTTGACTGTAAATAAATAATATACTGGTAAACTTTTAAAGTCCATGAATTACATTTTTTCCAGTATGCCCTAGACTCGAAAACAGTCATATTTTTTTACGTTGAACACGAATGCACATAGTCTTTGAACAAAAGGTCTGGAGCTAAAGGTGTGTGAGGCTTGCACACTGTATCCACCCTTTTGACGCTTTGTGCCTTTGCGAGCAAGCAGCGAAAAAAAAAAAACCCAACTGTTTTGCAGTCTACATGTATCCTGGTTAGCTTAGTTAGTTGGGCGCCAGTCTGTAGAGCGGGAGGTCGCGGGTTCGAATCCCGGCCAGACCACTAACCAGGATCTTTAAATAACTGGTAAGATCATGCTGTCTGTGCTAAAAAAAACCCTTGTCTCAGTTCAGATGATCGCGTCATTGGGCGGTGACGTTAAGCCATTGGCCTTGTCTCCTTCAATTCCTTGCATTCTAACTGTAGGGGACGTTAAAGAACCACTGAGGACGTAACAAAACCCTGGCTGTGACCACCCTCAGTGTGCAACCTATCCCTAGGGAGGTGGGTACGGGGCCACAGTAATTGGCGCAAGCTGTTGTGGTGTCCCTACCAAGTTTGGCGAAGTTAAATAAATAAATAAAAAATAAATAAAAATGTATATGCCTTTCCATAATATTATCCTTACCTGTGCACATCGACTTTTCTTGCGATGATGGAAGCAAAACAGAAAAAGAAGATAACTGAAAGAGGTAAAATAAACATGGTGAATAACACATACTTTTTTAATGAATGATTACCAGGGCAATTACTTTTACGTACTCCAAATGCATAGTTGCCATTATTCAAGGGAGGTGATTATCAGAGGTTTTAGGAACAGTTATTTCAAAATATTTACCCAAAAGGGGAAAGGGGGGAATGGCTATATGTAGCGCCTATGTGCCCAATACAGGTGTACAGTACATGGTAGCAACAACATAATAGTTCAGTTTGTTTGTATTTCAGTAATTTTCTGTTTAATTCTTTTGTCGCTTGCATTCTAACATGTATGGTGAACTAGTTTTCAATGGCTATAATATGAGGAAATATGGTATGGCTTGTGGTATAAATGTGTTGGAAACTTGAACATCCTCCACAAGTACTGTAACATGTACCATTACCAAGTAGAACATTAACCCTTTAAAACCCAGTAATGATCAGTATCAAATTTCTCCTTGTAATATCAATGCTTAAAAGGCCTTATTCACGATAGCCGCCATGTTGGTGGCAAAATTATGATGCAAATTAGCCATGTGCTCTGCTAGGGGGCAAACAATGGATAAAACAACAATTTTCGGAAGATCGGTTCTTTCTAACAGTGAAGTATCCTTGTAAAAATCATACATGTATGTGAGAGCTACATACATTGTAGTTATTATATTTATTACACGTTTGGAATGGTTGATCTATATTTGACTTGCATCAGTTTTGTTAACTATGCAGACTGTTTACTTGTAACTACTGTAACACAGTAAAAATGTATTAGCTCCAAAAAGATATCAGCATAATAAACAACAGTCAACTGGTTTGAAATCTCCCAAGTTTACATGTAAGTTGTTTGCCCCCTCAGAAATCACGTGGTAAGTTTGCATAATAAATATAAAAACCAACATGGCGGCTATTGTGAATAAGGCCTATTAATCAGTCTGGGAGGTCATGAGAATTAAGGAAATGATCACCCATGATGAATTCTCTTGATATTTAACAACTTCTCTGCACTATACTTCTATAAGAAACATATGGGAACAAGAAAGGAGAATTTGTGTTTTGATGTCGGGGCTTAAAGTGTTGCAGTGTGATGCTTCTTACCGTAAGTGCCAGGGGCCGTGAGCACCCAACAAACTTGTTTGTAAGTTTTGTTTACAAGTTTTGTAACTATCTTTACACTCCTGTGATAAACACGAAGCAACAAGATTACATTCCATCATTTGTCCCTTCGTGTTTATCACAGGAGTGTAAAGTTAGTTACAAAACTTGTAAAAAATTGAAATGTTTGTTGGGTGCTCATGGCAAGGTGTGTCACACTGTTAAGGTAACAACATAACCAAATACAATATCTGTAAGTTACCTCAGCACTACCATCTGCCTTTGACTGGATTTCATATCTTTTATCTTTATTCTAGAAGTATAAACAGATATAAACAGTATAAACAAGACTTAGTTAACTTTTTTCTTTTTCCTTTCTGGAGTTGTTAGTTTAACCTTAGGTCATGCTTAGTCTTTTTGCAGATTATGTATAAGTGGTCCATCAAGCTATAGGGCTGGGGCACTTATCTTGGTTTTCTGTTAAGCGTAATGTGATTATAGGAGAATGCGGGTACTCCCCCCTGGATGGGATGCTAGTCCATCATAGGGTGACTTGGTTTTCTATTACTTAAAGCGTTATGCATTTTCTATTACTTACATTGTAAAGCGTTATGTGATTATAGGAGTATGGGTACTGTCTTGTCTTGTCTTGGTACTGCCCTCCCACCCCGTGAATGGGATGCTCAAGTCCATCACAGGGTGACCTGACTTTGATGGTATTCACTTATTCATCAGGAGGGAGAGAATCAGGATGGAGCTCAGTTTGTGGCTTAAGGAAGACCATGTTCAAAACATTGACATTAAATCTGTTCAATAGTTCTATTTGTATGTTCTAAACCATATTCCACTGAACCTGCCTACCAAATTTTTATTCATTTTCTCACCCATATGTACATGTACCTTATTATTATTAATGGAGAGCAAATCTTGTGATCCATTCAAAATAACATTCTGGCCAGACAAACTTGAAACATCAAACTGTGATAGAGAATAACATAAAAAATTACTTCTGTTAGTAAAGTCAGACACTTTTTTTTGCATGGTACTATTTTGTTCTTCATTATTTGACAAAATGAAATTTGGCAGTTTTCTTGAATTTTCATTTTTTGGCACTCTTGGGAGTTAAAGGGATAAGTGGATCCTCAGCAGTGCATAGTCCCAGCCAAATGCAAACATAACAATGATTTTGATAATGTGTATATGAACTGAGTAAAATAAAATAAAAAGAATGTGATCATTGCAGTTAATATATACAGGGATGGAAATAATGGCTGGTGATCGGTAATTACCGATCAAATTTGCCAGCCAAAAATGAAATAAAATAATAAAATTTCACAAGAATCAAATCAAATCTTATCTGGACATAATTTGGACAAAGCTTATATGGGTGTTGTGGCTCTTAAAAGAGCCGTTGTAAATGGAAAAATGCGCAGTCAATGTCTCAAATTCAGTTTCTCCTCAAATTCACCCAGTTTCACCAGCATGTTCATGGTATTTGTCTCCAATGAAAGATAGCAGTCGAAGACAGACGAGAGATCTTGGGAGCCATCGGCCGGCAAACTTTCTAATGTTTCTAGTAGCCGAGTTTCCATTTCCTTAAAGTTTTCTAGTAAATTGAGACGTTGATTATTGATAAAGTCCTTGAAATTATCCATAATGGTAATGGTGGTGTCTTCGAACAACTCTGACGTACGTGACTAAAACCGCTGTGCAACTTGTACTGCAGATACTCATTCATTTTTGTGATTTACAAGTACATGCGCTGTTTCAATCACTCTAATACTATTAGTATTGTCAATAAAAGCACAGACTCACTGAGAGATGAAGACGACACAATTTATTGTACAAAGTACTGTAACTGTATTGATGACGGTTGACCCAAATTTCCCTAAATAATTGATTACACGTGTATCAATATAACAATAATTGGTGGTTGGGGGGAGGGGGTGGTTGTCGGTGGATTAGGGGGACTGGCCAGGAACCAACGCTGAGCCCCCCTGGCTTGGGGGGAGGGGGGGGGGGGGGGTCATGATCATTTATACCCATGCAAAAAAATCACCTATCAATCTGTTTTCCCTTATTTCCATCCCTGATATATACAGTAGACCAACTGAAGGAGTTGCAATGAGGACCTGAAAAAAAATTCAGACCTCTATGGGATTTGAACCCATGACCTTTGGGATTCCGGTACAAAATACATGTACACTGTAATGCTCTATACATTATGTAACTGAGCTACAAGGCCGTATGGGAGCTTGGTCAATTGTGAGTTCTATTATTTCCATGAAATGATGAATATGCTAAAAATGCATACATGTGTATATGAAAATAATAAATTCACAGTACCATATGAACAGCAAATGTGATCATGATTTCGCAGTTATACCGCAACTGAAGAAGTTTGAATAAGTCATTGTAAAACATTTTTTCAGGCCTTCTAACTTTGAACAGGATTCAAACTCCTTCGGTTGCTGTATAACTCCGGTGATCAGACTCAATGATTCTAAACTAATATCTTAACCTACATCATGAGGTACTTTGATCAGCCAAAGTGATGAACTGTTACTTTCTGATAAAACGTCTTCAACCACCGGACAATCCAATGAATCAGTTAAATCCACAGCTTCATATCCAACAGGACATTGGGACCTACAAAAATAATGCATTGTCTCCGAGTCATTTAACTACAGACAGACTTTACCGAAATACATGAAGGTTTGTAAATAATACCACTGTAGTTGCTCACTATGTTAAGGCAGTGTTCAGAAAATTCTATTTTCCCATACATATTTTCATTAAATAAGTTACTGTTAAGTAGTCATTCCCAGGAATTACAGGAATGGATTTATTAGAGGGGAGAGTTCTCATGGCTGTCATTAGTGCCCAGCAACCAGCTAATATGGCTGGCAATAGCCTGCGTGGCAGGTGTTCAAAGGGGACAGGGAAGGGGGAGAATTCAGACGCATGAGAATGCGAAGGGCGCACGAGGAAGGAGTGAGGCGGGGAACTCCTTCCCCCTTCCTTGCGCACCTTCAAACTCAACGTTTGAAAAATGAAGGGCAACAACCTATCTTGATTCTATGACTGTGAACTCTCCTTGTGTAAATTAAGCTACATGTACATCAAGCAAATGGGCCCTGAATTTGATCCAACATTAGGATGACTGATACCTGCAGTTACATGTAGATCATCCTCCTGCCATGCAAACTGAGTGGTGTACAAAACTACACACTTACACTTACACTTACTTGTCCAGGGGCGGATCCAGGATTTTGAAATGGGGGGTGAAATTTTAAATGCAATAGAACCAAAGCCTGGTTGAGGTGTTTGAGGTCTGTGCATCAGAAAGAAAGGGTCTCAGAAAAGGGGGGTGAAAATTCATCCATTTCACCCCCCCCCCCCCCCGCCCCCCCCCCCCCTGGATCCGCCCCTGCTGTCCCTTCAAAACAACAAAAATTGTGCTTACTTTTCATGTTATATCGCCAAATGCCAGCAAATATATAATTAAGTTAGATAAAAAGAATCTATAGAGCAAAACAAAACAATTTCATCCTTTGGCTCACATGTATATATTTTCTTTTTTTATTAATGTTTGCCATAAATTGTAATCAACATTTCAGCCGGGACAGTGTCTGGCTAAACTGTAGAATACCCGTCCACTTATTTGCAACTCATGGAATAAGAATGGATCTTTTTGTTTTCATATGCTTCGTTCTTTAAAACGTTTAGGGATATGTAAATAAGTGGACGGGTATTCTAAAATCGCTCCCAGTATCCCTTTCAGACTGATTGGAGGCATTATTTAATAAAAGTCAACCACGGAATCATGAATACTTTGGCTAATATATTACCTCATAGTTGTGTTGGATGAGGGCATTTTTAATTTCCTATAAAAAGAAGAACATCAAAAATTATGTTGTAAACATCAGCTGGATCGAAAAAAAAAAAACCTACGTACGGAATAATCGCAATCACCAATCAAACTTTGCAAAACGAATTGATCAAAACATCTTAATATGGTCAAAACCTACAAACATGCCTACCTGT
The DNA here is from genome assembly GCA_022457155.1 of Cladopsammia gracilis. Lineage (NCBI taxonomy): Eukaryota > Metazoa > Cnidaria > Anthozoa > Scleractinia > Dendrophylliidae > Cladopsammia > Cladopsammia gracilis. The sequence goes on from JAJGOT010000076.1 coordinate 722,029, forward strand.
GGTTAAATCACAACAAGTATACTGCCAGCAAATCCTTATTTGCCCTTATTTTATGGAGAAACTCGACGTATGAAACACATTCGAAAAAGCCATGTGGTTGAAAATGCGACCGCAAATTGACCAGCAGTAAAGGGAATTCTCTCTTTATGTAACACCACATGAAGTGTGTACAAATCTCGTTCCAGTCTTTCCGCCAGCAGTAGAAACTTTGCGTCTTGTACGTGGCTTGCGGAGGCTCGCGTCGCGCAAAATACGTCGTTAAATTTTACAATTACAGATGTAGATGGCCTGATCGTCATTTTACCTCCTTCTCGAGTATGATGTACCTCTCGCGGCTGTGTAACAGCAGTGTTCCGCAAGTGTGTTGTTCTTCCGTTCGTCTGTTGTGTTTTCGCGCTTTTTCTTGCCGGTCGGGTACGTGTTTACCCCAGGGACATCTTGAAAGACACACACGTTGTCACGGAACAAGTCAGAGGAGGATTTATTTGTTGAGAAGCTGTTCAGATTACCATGGAGGATTCTTAGGCCGCAACAATAGCCCTAAGGTATAAATTAGTCCATGAAAATACAGTATTGGCGATTCATGTTATATATAAAATTGGTTCGGGGGGGGGGGGGAGGTCGTGGTGGAGTCAGTCGGGGGGGGGGGGGGGGGGGCTCGTGGTGGGGGTCGTGGTGGAGTGAGTATTCAGTGTATTGCAACTAGGATAGGATAGGATAGGATAACTTTATTTAGACACGGTAAACTCATCAGTCACAACTATAAAAAACCTAAATTATATGGGTGTCTTTGTAAACTTTGGAAACTTTGTGAGACAGCGAGGCAAGTATTTTCGAGACCTATTAACCTTTTCAAATAATACAAGACAAAAGATGATTTCTCAAAAAACAAGATTACAAGACATCGGCAATGTCAACTCAAAAAGGAGCCAGCCCTGTGATTCCTATAAAATTTGACTAAAATTTTGTGAGACCCATATCATTTTTTCACTTGCCATCCTTACTACTGTCTTAAAACATACCATGTCTTAAGGCCGATTTTTGTCGCGCTCTCCAATGCAACTTTTTTTGCAAGTGTAAACTAGTGGCGATTTCATGTGTGATTCGGGTGCGATATTTGCTGTGATTTGCCAAAAATCGTCGCCAAGTTGCATCAGGTTTCAAACATGTTCAAAATGCTGCTACATCGTGCAACAAATCATGCCCAAATCGCACTTAAATCGCCGCTAGTTTATACGCGTGATTTGAAGATGCAACTTGCGTGCAACAAAAATTGCAACGAAAAGTGCGACAAAAATTGCACAAAAAAAATCGCCTGTGTAAATTATAAATTCAGCCATAGAAAAGTGTGCTTTTCAAGTGGTTTGTGGCCTGCGGCTTAGTGTTAGTGACATCATATCAGTTGACATAGCAACTTCAAGCTCATCGATGTTACAACATAAGAAAAAGGAAAAATGAAAGTTTTTTTTTTTTTTTTTTTTTGTAGATGCATGTTTATTTACATTTACTCCTTATAGATACAAACAGTACAAACTAAACTTACACTACAACTAACAAAACAAAAGTTAGTTATTGACAGTACAGACTTACGTTACTTTGTAAAACTAATAATACTAGCAATACAACGCTAACAGTACAAATAATAGAAACAATACTTAGACAACCTTGTAAAACTAATACTAGCAATACGACACTAACAGTTCGAAATATTTGTCCTGCTTTATAACATATAGAAAGAAAAATGAATGATAAAGCAAAGGGAACTAAATGTTTTGTAAAAAGTCCCATTTTTTAATATATTTATCTTGTTCATCTGATTTGATTGCAATGTATTTTTCTAACGTTAATTTGTCACGAACTATGAAAAATGAAAGTTACGAAACATATCAAGTAAAGGAACTTAAATTATTACTGGATTTGGCGAGAGTTCCATTTGATTAATGATTACATTTTCTTTCTTTTCGAGCAACAGATAAATGGAAGTAATAAAGTTAAAGTTGATCTTGCAAGCATTAGTGATTTTGAAAGTTTCAAATGACATAGGAATGTGCGTGACAGATCATCTTGTGTGACCAGAAAATTGACTGTACATGTAAAACAAGTCATAGCATTGAATTAATTCTCGTACCTTCCGGGCACTTACAAGAGTCTTAAGCCCCACTTCACTACTTGAAGAGTTCTTGTTTATGTTACAAAAGGGTAACATTTTTATTCAAGGCTTTGGGGTAGAATAAAGTTTGTTGTTGTTGTTGTTGTTGTTGTTGTTGTTGTTGTTGTTGACTAATGAAGCATTAAAGTATTGTTTATGTTACAAAAGGGTAACAATGTCATTCTTATGGGGAGTCCTGGAGCTGGCAAAACAAGTGTTGGAAGAATACTTGGTCATCGTCTGGGAAAAAAAGTTGTCGATGTCGATGATGATGTCTTAGAGAGGGTGTGGGGAATGACAGTTGCAGAAAAGGTACCCGAATGTCCATATGCAAAAAGCAACTAAACAAAAATTTAAAAGAGCACTTTACCAATATTATTTTGCTCAGTATTAATCACTGTATTAATCTAATGTTTCTATTCCTTTCTTAGTAGTGTGTTCTCTTTTTCTTAAAAAAAAAATTGTAATTTAGTTATAGGGCAATAATTAGTTTACCTATATCTTGTCCTTCTCCATTTTTTTTTCTATCTTCATAACTTCAAGAAACGTTTGTAATAACAATAAATGGAGTAAATGAAAAAATGTCACTGTTTAATTGTCATTTTTAATTTAACAGTTTAATTAATAATTTAATTTACTTTAAATATTATTTTCTAATAATGTATAATATAACAGACATGAGTCCACAATCTCCTGTTTCTATTTAACTCAAGGTTTAATGATCATAATTGTATTAACCAATGTTATATAAATTTTCTTAAGGAGTTGTAACTTATTTGCTTTAGCTGTCTTAGAGAGTGGGATCTAAAGCATGCATGCTCAAAACATCTGAGTTTCTGAATCTCTTAACAATATTTACCTTATTGACTCAGTTGTTAAAACTATTTATACAGCTAAGTAATGAGAGCATTATCTTATATTGGCAGCTGTCGAGTGGTGCATTAGACAATGTGCAGTAAAGTTTCTAGTTGAAGAAAATAAACCAGGCTTCAAGCTACCATTATCTGTGCACTGCACCATTAAAACAGAAAGCTATACTTTTGTATTTGTGTCACCGTTTGGTTTTTTAGTATTTTGCAAATTAAACCAAATTTGGAGTTTTTCTCGAATTTAATAATTCTGACTGTTCTTGGGAGTAAAATTAAGGATCAAGATTTTATTTTTTAAATTTATCTTTCAAATAGTTATCACAGGTTGGATCTGACGGCTTTGTTGACGCTGAGGGTCAAGCTCTTATGCAGTTTTCTACAAATGATGCAGTCATTTCTCTGAGCGGCTCTAATCCAATGCACAAAGAAGCCATGAAACATGTCAAATCCCTTGGTAATGTTTTCTACTTAGATGTGCAGGATGACGACATTTTGAATCGGCTGGCTGAGATGAAAGTAAACCGGATTGTTGGACAGAATGAAGGTACAGTTTAAGTAAAACACAGTCAAACAACTCTTTAGGGAACTCTCCAAATGCTGGGAATGTGAAAGATGGATCAATAAAATAAAAAAGGTAAATTAAAAACTGCTGAATAATGTACTCTTTATCAGTTGCCATGGCAACAATTTAAGGTGGTTCTTACTTTTGATATTCAATAATGTCCTTTGTCTCGCTCGCTCGCCGGGCCGCTTCGCGGCGTCAAAAGCTCGCTTCGCTCGCTTTTCTGTGAAACTCGTGAGGTAGACTTGTGGCAAGTCTAACTTTTGAGTGTGTTAATGAAAGCCTTAATTGTGACCATACAAATGGAAGCCATTGTGCAGTTAGCTGACACTTTTCTGTGGTACTGTTTACTATATTGTGCTGTATAAGGTGTTTTTTTTTTAGCTCTGTGGACAAAACCCTGTATTGGGGCCTTTCATTTTGGAGCATGTATTACATATTCTTAGTTTGATTTTGTTGCACGCAGGAATCAGCATGAGTGAGATTCTTCAATATCGCAAACAGTTTTACGAGTCCAGCTATGATGTTCGCATCACCTGCGCTAGAGGTGATTCTGCAGAAGAAATTGCAAACAAAGTCTTTGAACGACTGAGGGAGTCCGATAGCGACGATGGCTTCACCAGCACAAGAGGGAAATACTCAGGCAGAGAAGAAAGCCCAGGATTTTTAGATGTTGTGTTGGAAGGTTTGGCCTCCGATGGTGGTCTGTATGTTCCAAAAAAGAACATACCACACTTCTCTCTAGGTTAGATTATATGCTAGCCAGTGGCAAGTTTTTGAGCTTTTCACACCTGGAAAGCTATTTTATGTTATGTTACGTTTAAGACTCCCGTTATTTTGTTTTAAAAGGTAAGCAACACAAATTATTCTAAGATGATGAAACAAATCCGGCTGGTTTGCTGGCTAAAAACTATGCCGAACCTTAAAGGGCAGGTTTTTTGTTTTGTTTACTACTGGGATAGAGCAAGAATGCATGTTGGTCAATTCGCCACCCTAGGCATATTGAATTGTAAAGGTTTCGTTTCGGACATCAAGTTACCAGTCATTTAGCCCCCCAGCCATTTGGCCCCGGACATTTAGCCCCCAAATTAAACGCGCTTTCAGATTGAGGAGAACACATTAAAGACGCCTGTTTCCTTTCCCGCAACACACTGCCATTGTTGTGGAATTTTGACCTTTTAGCCATTATTTTACCTCTTTAGTATTATTTATTTGCTCAGTTCATCACTTTTGGCGATTATTTCTTCCTATTTCAAGATAAAAAAGCAAGTTTAAAGCAAATTCATAGCATAATCATGAAAACACGATATATCAGCCGGGACAGAGTCCCTTTAATAGCTTGACAAACAAAAAGCTGTACTTTTTATTCCAGGTCAGTGGGAAAGGCTGGTAAACTGCGGATACCAAGAAAGAGCTTTACGAATCCTAGAAAGATGGTTGTCACCGACCGACCTCCATCCTTCCACTCTTCACGCTATGATCACCAAAGCGTACTCCACCAACTTTCAACACGAGGCAATAGCTCCGGTTATCAAACTTAATGACCAATTCTTTGTTCATGAACTGTTTCATGGGCCTACAGCGTCCTTCAAGGATCTCGCCTTGCAGTTGACTCCGCATTTTTTCAGCGAAGGTATCGGCAGTAGGGCAAAATCTGACGGACCTGTTAAGTTCCTGATTCTTGTGGCTACGTCTGGTGATACAGGAAGTGCAGTTCTTGAAGGATTTAAAGGTAGATATGTTTATTTTGAGTACGTAAACCGGTGCAAGTTGGAGAACGGAGTAGACGATGATGGATTAATTTTCCGGATCCCACGTTTTGGACAGAGTTTTTCTTGTGGGATTTCATTATGACTGAATTGTTGAATTTCATAAACCCAATACTCTCACAACGTGAATGTTCTTAATTCAACAAAACTATTTTTAAGTTGTAAACTTTTGAAATTTGCTCAACACCAGAGTCTGTGATTGGCAGCTTTATGCAATCATGTCATAGTCTTCTCAACCAAGGAGGACATTTTCGTAAAAAAATTAAGAATTTTTTGCCGGTTCGGAATAAGACTTACTTTTTTTTTCAGGATCTATATTTTAAATTAAGTAACCAAAAAAAAAATTATGATACGGTTGATTTACACATTAATATTTTCTTGTCTATGTTGTACTTCCGAAGGTAACCCCAACACTGTTGTCATGGTACTGTTCCCCGAGAAAGGCATCAGTGAAATTCAAAAAGCACAGATGATGTCTGCTGACGGTCCATACACACGTGTTATCGGAGTAAACAGCGACTTTGACTTTTGTCAAACTACAATAAAGACACTCTTTAACGATTCATCGTTTAACAAAAAACTTTTGGACTCCTTCAACGTGCAACTAAGCGCCGCAAACTCGTTGAACTGGGGACGTTTATTGCCACAAGTTGTGTACCATGCGTCGGCTTATTTGGATCTTGTTAAATCCGGGGAGATTTCGATGGGCGAAATGGCTGATTTGTGTGTACCTACTGGGAATTTTGGCAATATTCTGGCGGCTTATTATGTCAAGGTATGTTATGTGCATTCTCTTTTTTTTCAAACATGATTCGCTAGCTATGATTCGCCCGTCATGATTAACGCAAAATAAGACAATGGTGAAGAAATTTGCCCATAAAATGAGATCAAAGTGATAAATACTAACTTCCTAAAGTAGAGACACGCACAAAGATGACAATGGGCAGATCATGACGGGCGAATCATGACACTGGCGAATGATAACTGGCGAATCATGTTTGAAAAAGCGGTACCGTGGTATCGAGATCTTGTTGAATTTTTTTATGCAGGATGTAATTATGTACGTTATGAACTCAGTTTGTGTGAGTTTCCTTCACAACTGTCTGATCATGAGAGGACCATGACGGGCGAATTATATGCTTAAAAAAACCCACGTCTGTACACTGCAGGGAAAATCGGCGTATTATCGTCCCGTTTAACATCACCTGGCAGTCAAACAGGCAGGAGCAAGAGTTTTGAACTCTCGTACATTTTTTACCTCATTCTCGGTCGTTCGATTCCACATTAGAACTAATAACGTTAGGGATGATTATGTACTTATCGTTTTGAGCCAGGGTTCATTTTTTTCTACAGGAAATGGGCATACCTTTTAATAACCTGGTTTGTGCGTCGAACGAAAACAATGTCCTTACAGAATTTTTTCATACCGGATCATACAACATGGCTAGTCGCCATCTGCAACAGACCGTCTCCCCATCCATTGATATACTCAAATCTTCTAACCTCGAGAGACTACTTTATCACGCATCTGAGGGCAACGGAGCTGTCGTGGCCGGTTTGATGAGATCCTTAGAAGAAAACAAGTCTTTCGAGGTTGGTGATTGGCTTTGTTTTGCATTGCTACGCTTTGTGATTGGCTAAAAAAAACTCGCGCTACTTTTCAACCAATCAGAAGTTAACCCAAAACCAATCGTGACTTGCACGCACTGACGTTTTCCCGCGCTATATGTATTTGCTTCGAGTTCTGGGCTCGGTTGTTGAAAAGGTGAATAGCGCTATTTACCGGATAAATCACTATCCAGCGGATTACACAGTGGATTTTGTTAATAATTATCCACTGGATAGTGATTTATCCGGTGGATAGCGCTATCCACATTTTGAACAACTGGGGCTTGGTTGGTTCATTGGATTGTCTGCGCGTGTTATGATTGGTCAGAGTCAAATTGCATATTGCTTTTGATTTTACGACATTCGGCTTTTGCGCAAAGTGTGGGGCTAGGTTGCTTTGGTTTTGCTCCTAATCTCTTACCAAGATCTCACTCGTTCTTGTATTGAGCTGACCATGGGAGATCTGGGTACGAGATTATTTTGCTCCTTACAGCTTAGAACACATTGCATTCGTTTTGTTTTGCCAATTCCGATTGTAAAAATTAAAATAACAAATAATTACTACACTTCACTAAGGGGTACCAATAAAAAACAGTAGCAAGCATTTTCAGGTTTTTTTATTAGCGATATAGGGGACATTGCTACACTGAATACCGTTAAGGCTGGTTCTCATATAATCGTCCCGGTCGTCCGAGTCGTTTCAAAAAGTGCACGGACGACCGGCACGATTATATGAGAACACTTCTGAGACGAGCCGGGACGATCGCAAACGACCCGGACGACTGTGACGATCGCGGTCGCTTGGATAGAACTGTGTTCTATCCGGACGACTGGGACGATCGTGAATGGTCGGGGACGATCATATGAGAACTACTCTCAGGCGACCGGGACGACTGAGGCGATCGAAGCAAATCTACCCCAGAATGCAGTATTATTGCATCTGACATCTTGTCGGACACAGTTTACGACTACGCCATTGATGTTCGAGACGACCTGGACGATCATATGAGAACCCAAATCGCTTGAGTCGTCCCGATCGTCTGAGTCGTTTGCAAAAAACTTTTAAAACGACTCGGACGACCGGGACGATTATATGAGAACCTCATTCTCAACCCCTTAAAGATACGACGAATACCCACGTTACTTTTATATGGGAGTACCACTTAGCCCCCCCTCCCCCCCCCCCCCCCCAAACCCACAACTCGTTTGTACATCTGGGTGGACAGTCACCATATTGGATTGTATCGATAATATAGGTCAATAGTCCGACATGCTAACAAAGATGATGGGTCTAACACGTCGTTAATTTTTCATTGTTATTCTGTGTTAGATTTCCGATAACCTCAGGAATGAGCTTTCCACCATATTCAAAGCTGACTTTACCACAGAAGAGAGGTGTCTCGAGACCATACGATCCACCTGTGAACGCACAGGCTATGTACTGGACACCCACACGGCAGTCGCCATGGACATTGCCAGTCGTTTTGTACATCCTAATCGACCAATGATTGTTTCCGCAACTGCGCATTACAGCAAGTTCGCTTATGATGTGCTGACAGGATTGCGTCAATTCCCAACACGTCATGACCCGGCGGAGTTGTTTGCAAGTTTACACAAACTAAAGGCTCGACCTGCTTTGCATGTAAATCTTGAATGTGTTGTTGGACGACCGCAAGTGCAGAAGGCTGTTTGTGAAGCTAGCATTAGTGCAGTGATGGAAGAAATAGAAAGCTTCTTAAATTAATGATATTTCCACTACAGTCGAACACCCAAACACTACAGTCGAACACCCGAACACTACAGTCGAACACCCTAAATGCAAGCTAAGGTATTCAATTACGGGAGCCTTGGTGGTCGCTTACGAGCGGCCAGACCACATGGTCATAACTGTAAATCATATGAACCTGTAGTAATTTCAATGTACAAATTAAAGTATCTATTAGAGCAAAGAATTGTAAAGTTTTGATGCTGGGGCCGACAAAGAATTCGTTTTATTCGAGTTGAAATGAAACACAGTATCAAATTTTACGTCAGTTGTACTTGTGGCATCGAAATAAGGGCGTGTGATTTTTCAGCAAAGATTAACCAGACTCGTACCCAGTCGCTTCTCTGTATTCGCGCTGTGATTGATGGGAAGGATTTAGTGAGTTCGCGGTGCATCGAGGGAAGGAGGGAACGTCTTCTCTCTCCTTCCCAATCACCTTTGCGCGCGTCAATTTTCTATCCCATGATTTTGCGAATGAAATAAATAAGTGGCGACTGGGTACGAGTCTGGAGGTTAACAACAATAGAAAAATTGTTTACAAGAGGCATCTAGTATAGAGTGTTTTCACTCACGTGGTCTGCAGCTATGCTAATTTATTTGAACAAAACAAGTGTTTGCATTAGAAAAGAGTTCAATCCCCACAGGATTAGCTTGGGACACCAACATGGCCGCCGTGAAGTCATGTGAAAACACTCGATAATGATTTGATTTGAAAAAAAAAAAATTGATATTTTGGAAAAATGGTCGCTTGGGAGAGGTAGCCGCACATGGGATTCGACTTTGGTCTCTTATTTATTTATTTATTTATTTATTTATTTATTTAGTTATTTAGTTATCTATTTATTTTAATTATTTATTTCACGAATAGTCGAGCAAGTCAAATTTGCCAGCACTTGTGAAAATCAGTAGCCTCGCAGCTCTCAGAAGCCTCTATTTCATTGGCCTTGTAAACACCGCTGCTATTATTTTTAGGGCAAGGAGCCATTGTAATTGTTTTATTGTTCTCTCCTCCAATGGTGTGAGACCTTTCAAGTTTGGGTTTAGATTTTGCAGCACGGATTACTAAACGGCCGCTTAATGGCCCGCCCAGTTCCTGTTCTTCCACAAAAGGATCATCATAAAGGGTTTCTCCCCTCCCTTTTTGGACGCGGCCTAGTATATACCTAGAAAAACTTACGGGTCGTTGTCCAGGCGTTGAATTAAGGGCTGTTGTTCTGCGGTAGCACCTAAAGCTAACAGAGAGTCGTCCAGTGATCCCATTCCCTCAATTTTGTGCTCAGCTTATTTCCACGTTATATCGCTAAATGCTACCAAATATACAATTTTGTTGGATAAAAAGATATTCTATAGAGCGAATCAGAAGCAGTAGCTAGTTTGGAGATGAAGTGCAGGACTACAAAGATTGAAGTGGATTACAGTTCTTGAAATTTGATTTATTGACAGGCGGTCAAGAAATCAAACTTGCCATTCTTGTGAAATTTTGACTTTTCTAGCCGTTTTGTCTGTTTTTTTTCTTTGCTTCTATCACTTTTGGCGATGGTTTCTTCCAATTTCAAGATAATAAAGTAAGTATAAAGCAAGCTCCTGGCCATAATCTTGAAAACACGATATTTCAGCTGGGGTGGTGACCCGTTGAAACAAAAAGATGCAGACTGTGGAAATGTATGAGCATGTCATGATTGACTGGGGGTGACAACTCTAAGAAGGCCTGTATGGAGAGAAAAACAAGATTCTTCCGGGAATCTGACGATTTTGCCGGAAATCGGCAGACTCAAAACATTTTTGGGGAAACATGAGATCATGTCAAAATTTCGGGAGGTTTAAATTAATGCGTGAATGTCTCCGAAAAAATCGGGAAGATATTCCAAAGTTTCGGGACAACCTTCAGTTTCACAAAGCATTGCCCAAACAGCGTTTGTTAGAGTTGTCACACCCCGTATGATTGGTTTTAGTTTACTTCAGTTTGGCTCAGAAAGTCGCATGAACTTTCTTAACCAATTAGATTTTGGGTCTCTAAGTTGAGCACTGTTTAATTGTTTTATTATGCATATTCCTGAGCTGCACTTGTAAAGACAAAAGCGCGCACAAAAAAGTGATCAATGCACAGCAGTCAACTTGTAAGTAAACAACTTACGTCACTTCTGCATGAATAAAACTATTGTCTGTAGGTATGACGTCACTTCTGCATGCATAAAACTATTGTCTGTAGGTATGACGTAACAGAAACAGCAAGCAATAATTAGCTGCGTGCTTATAGCCAATCAAAATCGAGCTAGTGACACCAATGTATAATAATAGTATTTAACCGCGCTCTTTTCCATTGAACAACATTCAACATGACAATGGAGCAGTTGCAAAAATATTGGCTCTATAATAGCTTCTTCCCCAGCAAGAAAACATGGATGGAATTCTATGGGCGCATTTTTTGGGACATATTATAGCCATTCCAAAAACAGAATACCTTTAAATATTGTACATATTCCTCTCGTAAGATATGGAAAGAAGTCGCTACTTTGACTAAGTGTATCCTGGCAATTTTTGGCGTATGGGATTGTAAAGAACGCATTTTTGAGGGGCACCCAACGACCGTTTTCTGTTAAATATCTGTTCGGAAAGATATAGGTTCCCTAGAAATTTCGAAACCGCGAAGGATCCTACGCTGTACGAATTTCGAGATGGCAGTTCCATTCATCTCAGATTTTCGGATTTTCTTAATGGCTTCTCGTACTTTTTTTTTCGAAAATCGCGCCTTTCCTTCGATGTTTTCTAGAATTTTTTAAAAAAATTTAAGCCCTTAACATTTTCTATACCGACTTTGGATTTATAGCGAGGAAGAGGATAAAGCGAGTTCTCTGTCGCCCAAGATGATTCGATATCACATTTGAAATCCCTAGGGTTTTCGAATAACCTTCTCACATCCAAATTTTCGGATATCAAAAGGCATCATTGGGTCATATGTGACCTAAGCTTTTCGAGAATCTCCAAAAACGACCTGAGGTTTTCGAGAAATGATAAATAATAAATTCGCGAAGACCACAGCAGCCAAAGTTCCCCTAGAACGACCGAACAGATAAAGATTTTCTAGGGAAGCTTGTAATTCAGTTATATAGCTTTAAAAGCACTTTACACAGTCTAAAACGGTGTTTTAAGGAATTCGGGGAAAACTCGTCGTTGGGTGCCCCTGTTTTTTTGGTGTATTCTGATTTCAGCATGACCAGAATATCTCCAAAACAAACGCGCCCTAAGAATGTGTTAACAGAGTTAGGTGGGGCAAATGATGGATTTATGAGAATCGATCGAAATTATCATTTTTGCTAAAAAATAGCATTTTTGCTTGCAAATGGTTCTTAGGCCCGGTTCAAACGTCGAACTTCACATGTGCCGAATCTAATGCAAATGAACAAAATCTATTGTTCTTGCTCATTTGCATTAGATTCGGCACATGTGAAGTTCGACGTTTGAACCGGGCCTTACAGACCTGTTTGGTACGCTGTTCAAGGTAAGAACAGATTGTAATCTACAATAATAATTAACTATTTTGAAATACAAATAGACTACAAGCAGTCCCTCTTTCCCAGCTTAGTATGTTGAGCAAGAAAAGAAAAAAGATCGGCAAGTGGAAAATGGCTGTGCAAAAACCGGTGTGAGACTCTCTTCCTGTGTGCTTGTCTCGCCCCCAGTTTTCACACGGCCATTTTTCGCTCACCAATGTTTTTTGGTTTTCACTCGATGGACTAAGCTGGGAAAGAGAGACTGCTCATACTCTGAAAAACAAAGGAGTAAAGACAGGAATTCCTTAAGGCCCATTTACACATGCGATTATTGATGCAATTTTGGTCGGGCTCTCCAATGCAACTTTTGTTGCAAGTGTAAACAAGCGGTGATTTATGTGTGATTCGGGTACAATATTTGCTGCGATTTCCCAAAAATCGCTGCCAAGTTGCATTGGGTTTCGAACACCTCTGCGACTTCGCACCAACATCGCTGCAACTTCAAACACATGATTTGAAGATGCAAGTTGCGCACAACAAAAATTGCACAAAAAATTTGCCTGTGTAAACAGGCCTTAATTATAAATTAATAACTGGTTCACGAAAATAACAATAAAATGTCAGTGAAATAATTCAACCAGATCAGAAACATGTTTATTTTATACTTGAGATTTCTGTGTGAAAATGTGGCCAATCAGAATAGTGAAACCATTTCTCACATGTGAAAAAAGCGTTTCATCCAATCACAAATGCATAAAATAAACAAATTACAACATGGGCAGTGCTTTGTACGGTACTTATGCACTCCTTGGTTTGTATCAGAAATCTCACTTGCTCACAAAGCCTCACTTGTTTGATTTCTGATACAAACCAACTTATGCATAAATTTCAGGGATGTAGATAATAGCCAGGAACCGGGGAAATTACCCGGCTGTGAACGTCATTTTTCCGGCTAATAAAAGCCAAATGCAGCTATATAAGAACTACATTTTTCTCGTTTTTAACTGGCTGTCAGTCCCATATTTCCAGCTGTCAAAAACTGAATCTACATCCAGCATAAATACTGTACGTCTGAACTGCCAATGAAGTAATCTATACATCTTGCATTTTCAGAAATGAAATAAAATGGAACTTTATCCTGAAAAATTATCCAGAATGTCACAAGAAAAATAATTTTTCTTTTAAAAATTAATTATGGATTTTGTTGTCGTTGCCCCAATTGGACCTGTTTCAAGTACTTGACCATGAACAAGTCATTATTTTGACACGATTTTAGCAGAAATTGATAAAAGATCATTTATAACTTTCTTGCTTCGACCAGAACAAATAATAATCATCCAATGATCACATGTTCAAATGAGATATCATTCATTAATAAAGTTAATAGTGCACACACGTTATTTGTTTCATTCATTGGTTATTATTAATAACAAATCTACGCGATATCTTACAAAAAAGTTCTGTTTCAGAGATAGCTAAAAGAAGCAGTGCTTCTTGTAAAGTATATGTACTTAAACTTGTACATGGCTTAGATGCTGAATTTTATGCTTTTAAACAAAGGACTGCTATCATTTTTTTCCTTTTGCATACTTTGTTGTCCACGCCTTTGCTGCAGTGAAAAAAAAAGGAATGAATTAGGCCCAGTTCAAACATTGCAATTTTGCTGTGTCAAATTCACTTGAACTAATTAAGTTTGAAAGAAGTTCAATGTATGAATTTGGCTGTTGAACTCAAGTTGTACAGTGTATGTTCACCTTGTCTTGCCACATTACCCACAGAAATGGAGTACAGATTCAAATGTCAAATTTTTGCTGTCAAATTAAATGCATTATAATGTATGCATGTTAATTTTATAAATCAGAGGAACAAATTTTTGGGACACCCTGTAGTCTCTGGAACCAATTACAGTGCGACGCACCCAATAAACTTTTTTACAAGTTAGCCAATCAGCGGGCACAAATTCAATTGATAGACAAACCTCCTCACAAAGTTGAGCATGATCAAATGTGATCTTGTCGCTTCATGTTTATCACAGGAATGTAAAGTTAGTTACAAAATACGAAGATTTTAGTCACTTTCAGGGATCCATCTACCTGAGCGTCCTGCGTCTCAGACACACAAATCTCTGAAAAGATGCACAAATCACATTCCAGATGCATCCCGTTGGAAGCACAAACTTCCTTTCTGTCTATTACGAAAATAATCCGTTGTCTCTTCCTCTCCGATTATCAAAAACTCATTTTGTTTTTCGAACTATGCATTGATCATGAAGTTCAGGACGCCATTACAGGCTTATTGGTCAGCGGCGTTCTAAAATACGGTAAGTACGTGGTGTATGGGACGACTCGTTTGGAAGTGCTGGCCCATCAAAGCACATGTTTTCTATCTGGAAGTCTCTCTCATCGGCAGCAACCTCATAATTTTAGTTTTGTTATTTCAATTTATCCTTTTTGATCAATTAGATATGTCACCGAAGAAGAAACTTAAGCCCCTTCTGACAAGGGTACCAGACTTGTATATATGGGTCTGGAACTGACACTCTTGGCCCTGGGACTCATAGTTTTGTGGCTGTGCGAGTCGGTAGAGTCTACCTTCTATAGCTCAGAAGGAGGTCGGACACTTATTGAGAATTATTTAACATAATGTCGACACTTAGAATTTTATTTTCAATAAATTTTTAAGTATGAAGAAGAAAATCTAAAATCCACACTCAGGATTGAACCTGTGACCTCAGATAGGCTTAGGCTTACATAGCCTATTGTACCATTGTATCACCTAGCTTCTCGGGTTGCTTAGTCCTAAATTCAACTATATAAACTGCTGACCCCAACCTCAACTGCAAGCTAACCAGTTACCCCGTTATATAAGTCTCAATAAGATGTCCGACCTCCTTCTGAGCTATGGAATCTAGCAATTTCCGTGCGAGTCCCAGGACTCACTACAGCCAATTTCTAGATGGATCACTGCACTTTATTGCTATTACGAAAATGTCAAATTATAGGAAGTAGCTGGTGATATTGTGGAAACTTGTAAAAACGTTTGTTGGGTGCTCACGGTAGGAAATGTCGCACTGTACATGTAGTGTAGTATGATTTTACTTGGAGTTATTTTCAGAGAAACTTATATTTTATGGAAGTTGAACTGTAAAAAAAGGGTGTTCTTAATAGCAAGGTGTCACCAAAATGTTTAAGACAAAGTGTAATTTACATACCAGTATCAATGGCTTGGGTTTCATTTTCTTTCCACAATTCAGCTACATCATTAGCCAAGGGGTCGTCAGGGTTTGGAGCACTGAGAAGTGCTTGAATTGAGAGAAGAACTGTACGGATCTGAAGAGCTGGACTCCATTTATCTATTGGGGCAGCATATACAGGGTAATTAACATCTAACTTCTATAGATAATTAAAATGGATTGTTTCAGATACGATGCAATTGAGAACAAATTATTTGGGATGTGTTTATATCACTCGCTTAATATTTAAATATGACTTTGCTTTATACATTGTAGTAATTTTTCTTAAGGCTGATAGCTCAAATCTGTAAGTCTGTCATGAGAAATTGCTCCATAGGTGTGAGTAGGCGTGAGATCAGAGTTTTGGACTCGCAGGCATGAGACTCACGCCTAAGGCGCGAGACTTAGCAGGTATACAAATGAAAACTAACTGCTTATTGTCAGTCCTGTCTATAATCTCAGTTTTCTGCCTAATAACAAATGGGGATCGGTTCTCATGTATGTCAGTAATATAACGACAAAGAATACTACATTGTGTAAAACTCATAAGGTGTCTGTTGTCAGTTTGAGAGATAGTTCACAGTACAGCTGTATTCTACAGCATAGCTTTCACTTGAATGGTCACACTTCATCTAACGATTAAATGGTTTGAACCATCTTGCACAGCATAATAAACAGCAACACAGCTGGAACATACTGCTCAATATCTGCCATTTGAATTGTCACGCTTTATTTACAGTTTCAATAGATAGTCTTCATGGCAGCCATATTTGTGGTCAGAACAATGAACCTTCCATCCTTTGGGAATAAAACTATTTTTACACAAATTATTTTTATTGTATTTGATCACCAACATGGCAGCTTAGATTGAAGGCCACTGAGCACTATTTCACTTTGCCGTAGTGCTGTCAAGCTTTTCATGACTTTTCTAACTTGAATTTCAAGAAATTCTAGTTTTTATTTTCGTATTTTGGCACAAATAGGAGGTACGAAGCTCAATTAAAAGTTTTAAAATTAAATGATGAAAAATAATAACCTACGATAACAAAATTAAACTTACTACGGTTATGTAAACAAGCGCCTTTGACAAATAGTAAAACACGAGAACTTAATAATTAAATTTTCATTTCGATTTCCTACCTTTTAAAATATCCAGGCATATCCGACCAAGTTTATCTATGTTTGGATGATAAATTTTCGTCATGAATCGTACTTTCGGGGCTGCCATAGGATATTCTTCGGGGAGGAATAATTCCAGGTCAAATTCGCCTGTTTCGTATGGCGACTGAAAACCAAAAGAGTTTGTTAAGAAGCTTGCAACTCAGTTACATGTTGCTATTAAAATTTATCATTGTCTACATCAAAATAAAACAAGATCTGTTAGAGTGAAATCGAATAGGATAATTTACAAACCTCCTTCGGTCCATTTATAGTAACTTTAAAGTATCTTGCATTTTGTTCGCACGGGACCGCGCTTATACCAGAAACAGGTTCGGCTAGCAATCGCTGAGTTTCCTAAAACGAAAGACAAGAAATGGCAGACATCAACAGTAGAATGTCACATGCCGGCGTAGATTTTGATCTCAATCAAAACGATTTCACATTCTTTCTTAACTCAATGACAAAATCAATACTTAATAAACCTACCTTGACAATTCTACGAGGTAAACCACCAGACATTTCACTATAAAATTGTTTAAAAATACGAGATTTAACACCAAAATCCGGAAAATCCAAGGAGTTCAATCTACACTCCAAATGAATGCTGGGAAATACAATGAGCCCGCAATATTGTGAATAGAAACCGCGTTTTCGTTTTCGTTCCCAGGGTCAATGTCCATTCACTCGGAAATTGAGAGCTTCG
Source organism: Cladopsammia gracilis (assembly GCA_022457155.1). Classification (NCBI taxonomy): domain Eukaryota; kingdom Metazoa; phylum Cnidaria; class Anthozoa; order Scleractinia; family Dendrophylliidae; genus Cladopsammia; species Cladopsammia gracilis. Next base: position 739,338 of record JAJGOT010000076.1, read on the forward strand.
AAGATGGCGGCGGAAAATGGATCCGAGGTTGGTTGTTAAAACTTATTGATTTCTTTATTGCAATTCGGTCAATTGCTAAATTTACAGGATGCAAGTTACAAGCTTATAAAGCGTAATGTTTGCGCACATATAACAATAATATTCATCGAAGTGTTTTTAAAGTTTGACGTTGTACAAAAGCACCAAACTGCTCAGAAGCGTTTACCGGTAATTTAATACGCCAGAAGCTTTAAATTAAGGCTGGATCCCTCTTTAGCTATGGGATTTCTTATTTCCATGAAGCTTTGAAGCCTAAAAAGCTAGATTGGCATTAAGGGAGACACTGATCTCTACAGGATGGCCAGTAAAGTCTCGTTCATTACGTCCAGTTTACGCAAATGCAAAACACAATGGGCCATTCCATTTAATATCTGCACCTCTTCCCCCCCCCCATTGAGGTATAAGGAAATCTTGGGGGGATGGGAGGGGTTAACTTGCGTCGGCATCCTTCGATCTTAAAAAATTTCCAAGGGGGTGTTCTGTCGGCACTTAGATCTTTGTTTTCCTTAGGGGGGGGGGATGTTGCCTTAGCGGGGGATGTTGAGTGAATACCTCAATGGGGGGGGGGGGGGGAGGGGTGCAGATATAAAATGGAATGGCCCAATATATATCTTTAAGCTTTAATTAGAATACAGTCGGACCTCTATTAAGCGGCCACCTATTAAGCGGCCACCCTCCATTAGGCGGCCACTTTCCAAAGTCCCGAATTATTTGTCAGTAAAGTGCTGTATTCTATACATCTATTCAACGGCCACCTCTATTAAGCGGCCGCGGCCACCTTTTTGCTTTTTGCAAGTTTAGTATTTATTGTTTTTTTTCCTATATTAAGCGGCCAGAAAATTATCTTTCCATGCGAAATGGTGGCAGATAATATGAAGGTGATAACTGATAACAACAAGAACTGCAATTTAATCTCCACTATAATGACAAGTCAGAAGCCGCAATAGAAAATACTGTACTTATCGGCTACATGCTCTCTGTGTTAGAGCTAGAACTTTGCACGGACTTGAAATGCGCAAATACAGGGCACTTAATTTTTTGTTTTAATGATTTTTGCATTTATCTTCACATATGTTCACTTTTCAACAAACGTTTTGCTATATAGATGCAATGAAAGGACGTTGACTGCCATTTCTATTCAATTTATATTGTACCTCTATTAAACGGCCAACCTCTATTAAGCGGCCAGTTTTCAATGTCCTGAGGGTGGCCGCTTAATAGAGGTCCAAATGTAATTGCCTGTAGTAAACATTAATCTGGTAATGGGTCGGCCAGCGGTTGCTGGGTGGTGTCAGTAACGAACACATTAACAAAATAGTAAAGTTACAATGATAGACAAGTATAGTACCGAAAAAAACAACGTTTATGTCACTAGTGTGAACAAATACTATACACAACACAATGTAACAACATAATAGGAACATTATAACATAAACATTTATGACATAAAAAAATCAATCTTTTCTTTATTATTGTTATGTTCATATTCTTATGTTCCCGAGAGCTTGCTCGCAGGCTAGTTGTTATGTCGCTAGTGTGAAACAGGCTTCACTGATTGAAAGGGATAGAACATATCTGGGGGGGGGGGGGGGGTGCCAAGGTTTGCTTTGGTTACTTTTAATGTGCATTAAAATAGCGAATTTAATGTCGTCAAATTGTGTCAGCAAAATACAAATTAAAGTTCAAAAATGAGAAAATTCAAAATATTTGATCAGTTAATTATAAAAGACCGAAATGTCACTCAAAAATTGGTCAAACACAAAATGTCACATTCCATGCATGTATAGTTCCTCTTTATCAGGTTTTTTTTTTTCAACCATGCAGTTGCTGACTCAGGAGAAATTACTGTGTTTAGAAACTCAGTTATATTCATTGTTTTCTCTCAAAATGGCAATTTCATTCGCCATCTGATTGTGACGTTAACTTGCTATTTTAGTACACACTAATACATTTCTTTTTTGCTACATATTGCAGCACCCCTAAAAGTAATCAAACCCAGGGGAGTGGGGTCTTGTCGTGACATCACAAAGCATAACTTTGCATTTCAGGAATCATAAAATATTAAATCATGCCAAATTTATTCTTTGTTGACCTGTGATCTTGATACGCAGGATATTTTTCAATTTATCATGATTCATGGGGTGCAAAAATTGGAAATCTCTCATGTCATGAAAATAACCTTTGCTGAATTGCCCAATTAGTTAGTACGACTTATGCTGATATTTTATTTCTCCTTAAAGGGGTTTGTAGAAAGAGCTGTGCAAATTTACAGAGAATGTGCAAACGTAGCTTCTGTATCAAAAGCAAGAGTGTCTTTGCTTAAGCAAGATTCAAAATCAGAAAGAGTTGAACTTAGCATCATCTCCAAGTGGTCTCAACGTGATTTAGAACGAAACGAAACTCGTAATTTTCAAAGAAGTCATATTGGAGGTTATGACATCACTGGAGGATCTTTTTGCAACTTCAGAGAGCCTTCATTTCCCACGGAAGTTCAAAACTTGTAAGTTTTATGGTCAAGAATTGTACACAAAAATATTACTGAATTATGGGTTACAAATTATTATCTGTGCTAAATTCATGAAAGTTTATTGATGCAGAATGATTAGTTGTTGCAGGGTAGCATATGTATTGCATTTTGGGCAGCCCGTACAAAAAGGAAAACATTAGACCCAACTCTATATGGAACACAGGGCAACCAGCTATTTAGATATACAGTAAAATTGAAATGGACACCACATACATGAAAAAAAGAAATGATACAAAATTATATGTCATAGCCGTGTACATGTAAAACATCTTTTGTGCAATTAATTAAACAGGGGCTCTCCTTGAGAAGCCCTAAAATGTTTGCTGTGAGCTCCTGTCTTAGCTTAATCTACTGTGTTATTTTTGTAATTAGTTTTGAAAAGAAAGGCAAATAAACGATTGATAAATGATTGATTGATAGATAAACAATTGATTGATGGATTACTAAGCCTTGGAATCAACTACCAGCAGCTTTTTGGGTAGCCTGTGCCACCAATATTGCACATGACAGAGTGCATGGCACCTTATTTAACATCTGGGAAGAATGTTTTTCTTGTTATGATAATGATACAGTATACATACTCAGAGAAGTGCAATTCAGGAAATTCTGCCCGAGGGTATCTACCTACATGCACAATCCTGGTCCATTCACAAAAAGTAAGCACATCTTAAATGTTGTTTTGTTTGTTTTTTCTTAAGGCAATTAAGCACTGTGTCACCAAGTGGGAGACTTCAGGCAATAGTGCGAAAGGTGCCAGAAAATAAGGGACAAGAAGACAAGCAATTTTTAGAGGTACACTGTAGATAGAAAAATATCTGCATGAGTATTAGGAGATGGAATGGAGATGAGATGGAGATGATTTGGTGGAAGGAGGAGATGGGATGGAAGCAATCAAATGAAGGAGATGGGATGAAGGAAATGGGATGGAAGTAATGAGATGAAAGAGACGGGATGGAGACAGGAAGAGATGGGATAAACAGGATGGGATGGAAGAGATAGGATGCAGACAGGAGGAGATGGGATGAAGACAGGAGGAAATGGGATAGAGGAGATGGGATGGAAGAGATGGGATGGAGGAGATGAGTTGGAACAGAAGGGGTGGAGGCAGGAGGAGAGGAGATGAGATGGAAGGTATGGGATGGAGGAGATGAGATGGAACAGAAGGGGTGGATACTGGAGGAGATGGGATGGGAGATAAAGCAGTACGCTTCCATCTCATTTACAATAGGTACTTTTTAATAAAACTGCTGTGCTTAAAGGGGCAGTATCATGAGGGTGAAACTTGAAAACTGGGCCGACGTTTTCATGTTTGATTCGGCAAATTCAAAAAGGTTGTCGAGAAGTGGAGGTATTTGTTGAATCAAAAAATCCGTTTTGATAGCCGGAAGAAAGAAAAAAATCACTTTTAACAGTGATATGTCCAAAATTCCAGTGCAAGAATAGTGATTAACAGTGCTGCGCGTGGAACCTCATGATACTGCCCCTTTAAGAACAATCTAGTATTTATATAATTATGCTGTGTGTCCATAACCAGAAGGAACTTGTCTGTTGTGAGAGCATGTGTAGCTAAAAGGACTATTTATTTTCAACTTGAGTTATAACTCAAACCAACATGCACAAGAGCTATGGGAAAGTACAAGTTAGAGGGTGGACTTAATAATTATCTGTTTATTTTCACTGTATTTAAAATCATTATACTTTGGTGTAGATTTGGTGTCATGGTCACCTGGTTAAGAGCATTGACATTCAGGCTTGTGACAAACATGGAAAGATTTATGAGGACTGTAAGTAATGGCAATTCTAATTTCGTGTTGGTTGTCCTGTGGTTTACGTGCAGTAAAATTTGAGATATTTTGGTAGCCGGTCTTCCAAATGGCTGCCCCTATTGCTTTTCTCAGGGGCTCATTTCCGCCAGAAGTTCCTTCGAACACGTCTCTATAATCTCCGATTACTTCTAGTATATTTTAATATTTTACAGTATTTATCTTTTTGGATAAGAAATCTTTTTCAAAAGCAGGAGAGACAGGTTGAAGCCTTGACAAAAGCAGTGAGCGAGTTCCATAATTATTATTTTTGGACCTTGATTTAGTATACAACAGTGCAGTATCTTGTTTCATACTGGTTCGACATGAGTAATATCTATAATAATAAAATTTATTAACCACAGATATGGCACTATAAAAAAATATAGTTATATATCATAAATATGCAATAATTTATTATTATTATTTCCTTGAATAATTATTTGGAGTAATTCAAGAAAAGACATCAAACAACAGCTGTTAGGTAATTATTTATTAAGAATATGGTATCTCTACTTTTATTATGCATTTTCTTGATGGGGATAATGAAGGCAGAGATAGGGCCAATGAAGGCAGAGATCGGGCCAATGAAGGCATAGATAGGGCCAATGAAGGCAGAGATAGGGCCAATGAAGGCAGAGATCAGGCCAATGAAGGCAGAGATAGGGCCAACGAAGGCATAGATACAGTGTAGAGCCAGTAAAGGCAGAGATAGCGTGGCAAGAACACAGTAAAAAAGGATTCAGAGAATGGGGTTGGGGGCAGAGAATGTTCAGAGATACAAGATGTGATTACCGGTACCCAATATATAGAGTGCCTTATTGAGGTAAAAAAGGTAAAGTCTGTGTTGGAGCCTAGTGGCCCATACAGACCAGTACTTATCTCCATTTTCTGTAACATGAAGTGAATAAGAGTATTGCTACCCCCCCTGGATAAGATGCGAGTCCATCTCAGGGTGACCTGGTTTATATACTATGAAGTGACTAGGAGTATTACTACTCCCCCCTGGATGGGATGCTAGTCCATCACAGGGTGACCTGGTTTATATACTATGAAGTGACTAAGAGTATTTCTACTCCCCCTGGATGAGATGCGAGTCCATCTCAGGGTGACCTGGTTTATATACTATGAAGTGACTAGGAGTATTACTACTCCCCCTGGATGGGATGCTAGTCCATCTCAGGGTGACCTGGTTTATATACTATGAAGTGACTAGGAGTATTTCTACTCCCCCCTGGATGAGATGCGAGTCCATCTCAGGGTGACCTGGTTTATATACTATGACGTGACTAGGAGTATTACTACTCCCCCCTGGATGGGATGCTAGTCCATCACAGGATGACCTGGTTTATATACTATGAAGTGACTAGGAGTATTGCTACTCCCCCTGGATGGGATGCTAGTCCATCACAGGGTACCTGGTTTATATACTATGAAGTGACTAGGAGTATTACCACTCCCCCTGGATGAGATGCAAGTCCATCACAGGGTGACCTGGTTTATATACTATGAAGTGGCTAGGAGTATTACTACTCCCCCTGGATGGGATGCTAGTCCATCACAGGGTGACCTGGTTTATATACTATGAAGTGACTAGGAGTATTACTACTCCCCCTGGATGGGATGCTAGTCCATCACAGGGTGACCTGGTTTATATACTATGAAGTGACTAGGAGTATTTCTACTCCCCCCTGGATGAGATGCGAGTCCATCTCAGGGTGACCTGGTTTATATATTATGTAGTGACTACTTGTAGGAGTATTACTACTCCCCCCCCCCCCCCTGGATGGGATGCTAGTCCATCACAGGGTGACCTGGTTTATATACTATGAAGTGACTAGGAGTATTGCTACTCCCCCTGGATGGGATGCTATTCCATCACAGGGTGATCTGGTTTATATACTATAAAGTGACTAGGAGTATTGCTACTGCCCCCTGGATGGGATGCTAGTCCATCACAGGGTGACCTGGTTTATATACTATGAAGTGACAAGGAGTATTGCTACCCCCCCCTGGATGGGACACTAGTTCATTACAGGGTGACCTGGTTTATAAATTATACTACGAAGTGACTAGGAGTATTACTACTCCCCCTGGATGGGATGCTAGTCCATCACAGGGTGACCTGGTTTATATACCATGAAGTGACTACTTGTCCCTGGATGAGATGCAAGTCCATCACAGGGTGACCTGGTTTATAGACTATGAAGTGAATAGGAGTATTTCTACTCCTCCTGGATGAGATGCGAGTCCATTTCAGGGTTACCCCCCCCCCCCAGCATTTAATTTGCCAGTACATGTACCCATTTAAACACCCTGGGTGGAGAGCAGACCTTCCAACTCTCACGGTTTGACCGTGAGACTCACGGTTTGGGATGCCATCTCACGGTCTCACGGTTTTGCCTCTAAATCTCATGGTGAACCAGAAAACCTTGAAATTGCCAAAAAATTCCGCAAAGTATGGAGGAATATCAAATAATCTGTGTTGATAACAGCCAAATTAATCAAACTTATTTGAGAGAGAAACCTGGGTACAATGTCGGCCTCATTCCAGTGAAACATCGATGCACTAAGGTCTCTGGGAAAGCTTAGCCTTTGAACATAAATTTCAAAATGGCTATTCATTGTCCAGAACTCGAGAGCGAAACAAATAATCTGTTTGGTTTTTTTAATTTGACGCATATCTTGGAAACCTCCAGGTTTGAGGTCCCAATCTCTAAGTTTTTCTGAACTTTTTTTCAAAACCTCCAGCTTTGCATGTGATGGGGGTTGGAAGGCCTGGGAGAGAGGCACTGTGAGAGTGAAGTATCTTGCCCAAGAACACAACATGATGATGCCAGCCAGGGCTTGACACTGACTAACTCCATCTGGAGTCCAATGCAATGACCTTATTAAGGACCCTGTTAAATCTAGCCATGGATACAGAGAAACACAACAGAATGCAAATAAAATACATGTAATAGAGTACCAAAGTGTGACGTCACACTTACAAGTGAAATTATGTAATGAACCAAGGCAAAAATTTTGCCCCGTAACACGTTCGGCCTCGACCTTAAATTTATATTTATTAATTTATTAATTTATGTGTTTAGTTAATTGATTATATTTTGTAGGACCTCTTTGAAAATCATGTTATGAAAGGGTATCCTATTAAAATATTAGTTAATAAATAAAATAAAATAAAAAAATTAGAAAGGTTTGTATGGAGTCATCAGAGCATAACGGTGCCAATATCTCACCCCCAAATTGCAATAAGAAGCTGATTTTTGGCAAGCGGGCATTATTGTCATGCCCTTTCCGAATATCTAACCAAATCCCATAATTTCACAAATTTAGTTTTTGTGACGTCATCACTTCGGTACTCTATTGAATGTTTTTTTTTTCAGCCCAGTTTGGTTGTTTGGCCTGGTCATCGTCTGAACGGTCCTTGTTATATGTGGCAGAAAAGAAGCTACCAAAAGCTGTTTCATATTTTGAGAGGCAAAAACCAGGTATGTTTCAAGCATCATCGTCAAAACACACAATTTCATGTTTAACTTAATGATCTTCATCCAGGGACTATGATTGATAACTGAAAAGCCTTCCCAAAAAATTATACAAAGTTTCAGCCTCGTTAGGGCTCGAAATTGCGCCCATATCGGGCGCATTTGCGACTAAAGATTTCGCTTTTGAGACTAAATTTGTCTATCAGTTGCAATTTTGCAACTATTTTAATTAAGGCCTAGCTAATAGAGGAATTATAATCAACAGTCTTGTGCCTTATTTGAAACTGGTAGTTGTAATTTAATCCTTAATATAATCCTGCAAAATTTACATTGAATGTTGCGTGACTTTGGTAATTGTCGATTTCATGCTACATGAACGCAGTTTTCAAGAAGTGTATCACATGTTCCATTTTCAGACTTTCTCAGAAATTTCTTTTTTCTCATTTCCAGTTCCATTGCAACTAAATTTTAGGAATAACTCGCAAACTGCGATTGAGAATTTTTTTTAATTTCAAGCCCTGCTTATACATGGAAGTCCAGACCCACAGCCAGGGCACTGTTTGATACATTTGTCTCTTTGTATATATTCTGTCTAGATCGATACTTTAATAGAGCTTGAGAATGACTATTTTGAAGTCTCTCATCTGATCCATTGCTTCAGCAAATTATCCGTCATTATCATAGACCTTGGAACATGTAATAATTTGATGGACTATATTTAGGTTTTGCACTTATTGCATTGTTGTTGTTGTTGTTTTGTTTGTTTATCTTTTTCTTCCCCTCTAGTTTAGGTAATCTTTTCTTTTCTTTCCTTAACTTAACTTAAGTTTGTATTTATTTAATCTTTTCCCTGCCTCGATTAGCCTTTTTTGATATTAACATTTTTTTTTACTATTACATTGGGCAAGTATCTCTAGATCTATTTCTTACTTTAATTAATTAACCAAAATTTATCTACTGTAAGTAATTGGAGGGATGTGAAATAAAATTGTTGTTTGTTGTTTATTTTGTTTAGATAATTCATCACCCAAACCAGCTCAAGAAAAGGTTTGCAGAAGACGCTTATTAAATATAATTATGTTAAAAAGAAATTAGGATTCTCCCTAAATTTCAGCTCAGCAGGTAAGGGATTTTTGCTATGCGGTAAAAGGAAAACTGTGTGTCTTAAAAATTTTCCAGGGGCAAGTGGTTACAGGCGGTAATAAGTGCTGCTTCAAGCGGTAAATTTTACCGGTTACCGCCTCATAAGAAGAACTCTGAAGAAATGAACTGGGATCTGAGGAGTTCTGAAAACTGTGGAAAGTTTTAGAATTTAAGGGCTCATCTGCCTACATCAGGTGTCTTTTTTGGTGATTTTTTCTTAGATCCAGTTAGGCCAAATATCCACCTTTGAAATACATTTTTTGGGGCATAAAGACATGCAGCCAATAGCTCTTCAGGATAATCATAAACATGATTCTTTTCATCACAACATACTGGCAATGATGAATTATGTCACATAATCTTTAACATTCTCGATTTAATTACTGTAGTTTTAATCCTCTTCTTTTTCTCATTCAGGGAACAAAATTTGAATTCAAGGATGAATGGGGGGAGCAGTTAGTGTCAAAGTGTTGCCCTGTCCTCGTTATTTATGATGTAGCAACTGATGACATGAAAGTGTTGGATGGTGTGCCAGACCATTTATCTGCAGGACAGGTGGGTACACTGATGTCTGAAGAGGGCATGATATATTTTAGGGTACCAAAAACTTTGACTCCTAGTATTCAGTCAACTTTGATTTTACAACAGTAGTTGACACTGCAGGACCATACATACTGTATCCTCATGTCTATAATAAAGGGGGTCTGTATTCTAATATTCACTGGAACTTTGACTTCCTGTCTTCATTAAAAGGGTGTTTGTTATAGTGAGGTGTCTGTATGGAGGGAGTTAACTATTTTTTTTTTTTTGCATGGTGTGTGTGCTGAGGGGGGAGGGAAGTTGAGGCTACTTTCATTGAAGAGATTAACAGAAATGTGACCTCTAATACTTCATTTCCCCAGTTGACTGCTTCATTTTCCTGGTGGGTTCACCAATTTTCTCCTGTTTTCTTATTAAATCCAAGATGTCAGAGGTCAGAAAATTCAAACCTTGATTCCTCCAAAGATTAACTGCATGAGTACTGTCAAATCAGCACTACTGTATAAAGTACATATCATTCTTAAAATATTCTCTCCCTCAGGCATGTTGGGGTCCAGATGATGACAGTGTTGTGTTTGTCGGTTGGTTTAATGAACCTTACAAACTTGGCCTTATATACTGCCCAATAAGAAAGTAAGAACTTTTTATAAGTAATTTTCTTATCTGATCCATAAAAGTAAATAATTTACTTTTATGGATCGGATAAGAAAATTATTATTGTGTTAGTGTGTGAACTTTTGTATTCTTCACAAGCCTGATGGCTCACAACTGCTGGAGTTTAATCGGTTTATGTAGCATGAAGCGACTGACAGTATTACTACTCCCCCCTTAATGGCATGCTAGTCAATCACAAGGTTACCTCCCAGCATTATGTCACTACTCCCCCCTTAATGGGATGCTAGTCCATCACAAGGTTACCCCTCGGCATTATGTCACTACTCCCCCCTTAATGGGATGCTAGTCCATCACAAGGTTACCCACCCAGCATTATCTTGCTACTCCCCCCTTAATGGGATGCTAGTCAATCACAAGGTTACCCCCCAGCATTATGTCACTACTCCCCCCTTAATGGGATGCTAGTCAATCACAAGGTTACCCCCCATCATTATGTCACTACTCCCCCCTTAATGGGATGCTAGTCCATCACAAGGTTACCCCCCCAGCATTATCTTGCTACTCCCCCCTTAATGGGATGCTAGTCAATCACAAGGTTACCCCCCAGCATTATGTCACTACTCCCCCCTTAATGGGATGCTAGTCAATCACAAGGTTACCCCCATCATTATGTCACTACTCCCCCTTAATGGGATGCTAGTCAATCACAAGGTTACCCCCAGCATTATGTCGCTACTCCCCCCTTAATGGGATGCTAGTCCATCACAAGGTTACCCCCCAGCATTATGTCGCTACTCCCCTCTTAATGGGATGCTAGCCAATCACAAGGTTACCCAACATTATGTCGCTACTCCCCCCCTTAATGGGATGCTAGTCCATCACAAGGTTACCCCCCATCATTATGTCGCTACACCCCTTAATGGGATGCTAGTCCATCACAAGGTTACCCCCCATCATTATGTCGCTACTCCCCCTTAATGGGATGCTAGTCCATCACAAGGTTACCCCCCAGCATTATGTCGCTACTCCCCCCTTAATGGGATTCTAGTCCATCACAAGGTTACCCCCCAGCATTATGTCGCTACTCCCCCCTTAATGGGATGCTAGTCCATCACAAGGTTACCCCCAGCATGATGTCGCTACTCCCCCCTGGATGAGATGCTAGTCCATCGCAAGGTAACCCCCCAGCATTATGTCACTACTCCCCCCGAGATGGGATGCTAGTCCATCGCAAGGTTACCCCCCCCCCCCCCCAGCATTATGTCGCCGGTACCCATTTATACACCTGGGTGAAGAGAGACAATGTGGAGCAAAGTTTCTTGTCTAAAGAAACAACGCGATGATAGAGGCACTTGTATTATTGTACTGTATTTTTTTTTGGTCAAACAATTTTAACCCATTTGAATTTCTTTACAGAAATGCTTTGTTTTCTTTGTCTTTGGATGGAAAAAGTCTAGGTGAGCATTCAACAGATGTCATTTATTTATTTATTTATTTTACCATAAATTTTCCTTCTAAGCATTCCCTCTCAATTTTGCTTTACCCATGGGGACGGCTTTGAAGGGAGGGGACGGTGAGCAGTTTTACGCAGGGAGTGGGGAGTCGGGAAGAAAATGCCTAGGATAGGGAAGGGTCCGAAGGTGTGCACGAATCTTTTTTAAGGGCGTTTTAGACGGTATGATTTTGCCAACGATTATCGCATGCGACACGCTTACGCCATGACTACAACACGAATCGCGTGGTGTAAATCAACCTACAACATTCTTACGACAGACGCGTCCGACATGTTTTCCCTTGTTAAGTAACAATCCGTGTAAGAAGTAGGCAATTCTCTATTGTTCCGATGCATTTCGCTTTCCCCACATAAGAATGTTTAGATTTTCGTACTGGGAATACGTCAACCTATGGACAACATGGTTTTGAAATAAAATTTACTGAAACTTTATTTTAAAGCGATGTTTCTTTTGTGTTACAAGATTTCATCCAATCGTGAGACTCCAAAACAATGGCCAAGAAAGACTTCTAATTTTCCATGTTCCCCACATAGAATTTTTGTTGCGTTAAAAATCACAATAGTTTAAACTAAAAGGGAATCAATTAGTAAACTAGAGATAAATAAATGCGCTGCCTGATGAAGTTATGGTAGATTTTCATGTTTTAGCCAATGAGGTGGACGGTTTCAACAATAGCACAATTCACACCTTTCTGCATTCCGTGCATTTGGGTTGCCTACTTCTTACACGGATTGTTACTTAATCTGGATTTATTGCAATCGGATGTTGGGCTGATCGAAAAAGATCTATCGGCTATCTTCTTCGGGGCTTTCGACATCTGGTTGGAGAAGACTACTTTACGGAACATTTTACGGTGGTAGATTATTTCTTAGATTAATTTTTGGGCAAGAAACCATGTCGATATTTCCTCACATCAAGAAACGTGGCGGCCGCAGTCTTGTTCGGCCCAATCCTCCCTTACGACAGATGCACACAACACGAAAAATGTCGTTGGATTTTAAAGGCTGATTTAGACAGCACGACTTTGGCCTACGGCTATCGCATGCAACCTTCTCACGCCAAAAACATACAATACGAATCGTGTCGTCTAAATCATCCCTTAAGGCCCTGTCACACTATTGCGTATTAAAGAAACGTACGAGTTGCGTATGAAAATTCATAAAATAATTTTCATACGCACATTTCATACGCACAAAATTCCCTTGAAAATACAGCGTATGACCAGCGTACTTGACCTATAAGTAACGCACCTCTAGCGTAACTCTCGCGTATTCAGCGTATGCCTAGCGTATGCTTAGCGTATAAACCATACGTCCGAATACGCACAAAATTTTTAAGCATGCTTAAATTTTTTTTTCTGCCTCGCCATATGCCAGCGTATACCACCATATGCGACCGTGCTTGAAACGTATACAACTTATGCCTAACGTACCCCTAACGTATGTCAGCGTATACCAGCGTATGAGTGACATTTTTCATACGCTAGCATACGTTAGTACGATACGCAATAGTGTGACAGGGCCATTAGTCAGAGTTTTTCATATTCTTGAGTTGGCTCAAAGAAGACTTTGATTTGATTCTAGAAGGAAGTAGCCATCCAAGTTGAATATGCACAGAAGTTTTAGAAACAATTTGGGGGTTTCTGTTGCTTTTCTTGTTTTAATTTATAGCGCTACTATATTTTGTCCATGAATTTAGAACAATTGAGCGATGTCAAATATGCAGTACATTCACCCCGTTTCAACCTCGCCAAGGAAAAGCTGGTAAGCTGTCACTCCCAAGAGTGCCAAAAATTAAAATTCAAGAAAATTTCCAAAATTCATGAGGTACATGTAGTCGCTTAGATATTTATTTTAATTGTGTTTTAAAATCCACTCCCCTTGTCTAGATTTATATCGCCTTGGACGTTGGTGGTGCACATTGTAAATGCGGAAGATTAATGCAGGTTTGTATTTTTATAACATCTCATTAAAACGCAGTTGTTCAAGGGTATTGGGGAGTTCAACCAACGACGACGGCAGCGTTAAGGAAAACGTCTCTTGAAAAAAGAATACGATCTTTTTAAACTACCTTGCAGTTGTTCGAGTTTGTTTAGTTTGCCTAACGTCACTGGATTGTCCAGGAGCTGAATTTGTACCGATGGCTAAATAAAGTTATTGAGTCGTGTTTTTACTTTCTCCACAAAACCTTTAAGTTTATCATTTGACGTTGTTGTTTTGCAAAGAACGGCAAAGAAATGTACGAAAATGTAAAACGCACGTGCAGAGGCATTGTTTTCTCCCGTTTAACCTATTGTTTTGTGCCGCTCTTTCTGCCGTCGCCGTCGTGTTTGCTTAAAATCCCCATTAACAGGTAATATATTAGGTATATTTTCACCACTTCTTGTAGTGACCCGACGTTTTCCAAAATAAGTTCTTTACACTGAATGTTGTACAGTTGTTGTTGTTGTTTTTTATCACATGCCCAGGTGATTCGTACCCATGTTTCAAGGTTGATTCTTAGCTAAATGACAAAATCTTATGTTTATAATTCTCAGAGCGGTTTTTAAACGAGTGTCGTAAAACCAAAACCAAAGCAGTTACTCTGGCTAATCACAACAGATGTAGACAATCCAATGAACCAATCAGAACTCGAAGCAAATACATGCAGCCGGCGCCAAGCGCGGGAAAACGGGTGCAAGCAAGTTACGATTGGTTTTGAAAGTGGCGCCATATTTTTTTTGCTAATCACAAAGCGTAGCAATGCAAAACCAACAGCAATTGCAAAATTAATTTCGACACTCAAATGAAATCCGTTTTATTGTACATCCTGTCAAAAGATGTTTCACCTTAATAAATTTAAAAAATGATAACGATCTTCGTAGCAATGGTCCGAATTGACCGTGGGTATATAAAGTACAAAACGACCGATACTTTAATGATTGAATAAAGCGGTTAATTTCTAATGAAACTGTGGTGCTGCGTCGGTTAGGAAGTCAAACATGAAAATTTCGAGATTTTGTCGACTGAGTTCACAAAGTCGATGATACACGGGACGATTCAGTCGCAACGACGATTTTTACATTTACATTTACATTTACATGTATTTGGTCGGTAAAAACCGTTAGGTTATCACACCAACCATAAAAAAAATAAATAAATAAATAAATAAATGAATAAAAATAAGTAAGTGAATAAAATACAGATATATCAATATATAAAATAATTGTACAAAAATTAAATAAAAAAGACTATATAAACTATATTAACTATTGTTTAAAAAAAGCTGCTAACCTATATTTAAAAATTTCTAAGGAAGATGATGAAACAATGGCCTCAGGGAGGCAGTTCCAGTCCGCTATAGTCTTTGGAAAAAATGAAAATTTAAAAACGTCTTTATTTGCACATGGCACCCGAAATTTAAATTGATGGCTTCCCCTCGTGTGACTCTCAGAGTGTTGAGTTAACTATTTTGGGGTATCTATTAGCTCAACAAAATTAACGACAGGTTTGTTAAACGAAACAACTTGGGTCCCGATGTTTTGCTTGTGTTGAAAATGATATGACAAGTGTCAATACCCTTACAATTGTAATTCCCTCCACCTCTACATTCGCACTAATGCATAATATAATGTTTCTTTTAGTATGACTGGAAGTTGAAATCTACTTCAACAATCATTGATGTTGTGGACATTCCAGAACGTAAGAAACTTGTCTCTAACTTGATTTTTTTTTTCGATTTTATATGAAAGTGCCCCTCGGGTGCCAATGTAGTCATTCCTTTGGTGACCGGAGGTTTTGCAACATAATAGGGCCATTTATACGACAGAAAAAAAAGACGCGTCTTATCTAAGACGCGTCTTAAATAAGACGCGAACCGATCGTATAAACAGTACAAAATAAGCATTCGTGTCTTATTTTAGACGCGACTTAAATAAGACGCGTCTTATCTTAGAACAGGGTCTTCAGCTGTTCTTATTTTGTCCGCGTCTTAAATAAGACGTGAACTTCCTCGTATAAATGCTTTCGCGTCCTAAATAAGACGTGAACAACAAGTGCGCCGTATCAAAAATAAGACGCGAACCATTTATACGTGATCTTCGCGTCTTATGTTGGACGCAAACGTATAAATGGTACACTTCGCATCTTATTTAAGTCGCGTCCTAGATAAGACGCGTCTTATTTTCTCCCGTATAAATGGCCCTATTGAGAGTTCGCAATCAACGATCGAGCTCGTTCCCACCTGATTTCAAGTTCGCTCCAAGATTACGAGTTTGGTAGTTGGAGTAATAATATATATTCCTCGTTCCAAACGCGAGTTACACGAAAGGTTCATTGAGTACATGGATATTCCTCGTTCTAAACGCGAGTTATACATAAGGTTTATTGAGTACATGACTATTTCTCGTTCTAAACTAACTTGTAATCTTGGAGCGAGCTCGTGTCAGGTGGGAGCGAACTGGTTGGTTGCAAAATAGCAATGGTGCAAAACCTCCGTACAGCCTGTCTTTACTAAAGAAGCTTAGTGTATCTTACTGTGATAGAACTATAGCTCAGCACATGCTGTATTCTTTTTTTTTTCTTCGATCAGTCATGATCTTGACTAAGCGTATTATTCTACACGGTATGTTTAGAGCAGGTTTTTTTTCACATGTTTCTTTCATAACCCCGCTTGTCTGACAGTCGTTAGTAGAATATCTTGTGGTATCCCGTTTTACGTTTATGCTAGAGCGGTTTTGAATTAAGTGTAGAAAGTAATAGGCCATTTCCGAGTTACGTTATGCCTCGTTGTCAAAGCGAGGCTAGGTGCACAACCTTTCTTATGAAAATGAGTTTTTATTCAAATGCAAAAAAACCTCATTTTCATATGAAAGGTTGTGCACCTAGCCTCGCTTTGACAACGAGGCATAACGTAACTCGAAAATGGCCTATTTCGCGATTGCTTAAGTTTTGCATTGCTACGCTTTGTGATTGGCTAAAAATCTCGCGCCACTTTCTCGACCAATCAGAAGTAAAACTAAAACCAATCAAACTTCAAACGCAGGAAAAAAAAATTGGATTGTCTGTTGTGATTGAGCAGATTGATTATTTTGGTTTTAGTTTTACGACAACCAAATGAAAACCGCTCTTATTTATGACATGGGTGGAGTCTAAGAAATCTAAAACTGTGTTACAGGAGGTGGATTTCCAGGGATTTACAGTTGGGGTCTAACAGAGCGTGCTTGGACGAAAGATGACAACAATGTCCTCCTCAGCACTGCTTGGAGAAGTTCTCAGGTTTATATATAATATGTAATTTTAAAATACTTTAACACGTTTTACAGGAACTGGATTTCCAGGGATTTATAGTCGGGGTCTTTCAGAACATTGTTGGACGACAGATGGGAATGGCGTCATACTTAGTACTCCTTGGAGAAGTTCTCAGGTTAAATGATGATCCATTATTTTGTCCCAATAACTTGTTACCTGATTATCACAAACGTGCAGATATAATGAACTACATTTGTTGAACGGACTAACCGGACATTCGCAACCAATCAGAGGTAAAACCAAAACCAATCGTGTCTTGCTCGCTCGCGTTTCAGTGTCCAGCCCTTGAAGGTGGCTTCATGTATTTGCTTAGAGTTTGAGTGGTGCATCGGATTTTCTACTTTTTCTTGTTGACCAATTGACCAATTGAGTAATCAATTGACCAATTGAGTAATAGAGCAGTTTTCAATTGAGTGTGAAAAGTAATTACACAATAGCTTTGGTTTTTCATTGCTACGCTTTGTGATTGGCTAAAAAATCTCGCGCTACTTTCTCGACCAATCAGAAGTAAAACCAAAACCACTCGTGACTTGCTCGCACGCGTTTTCCCGCGCTTGGCGCCGTCGACATGTAATTGCTTCGAGCTCTGATTGGTTCATTGGATTTTTAACGACTGCTGTGATTGGTTAGAGTAATTACTTTGGTTTTGGTTTTACGATACCCAATTGAAAACTGCTCTGATACTTTAAAAAACCTACGATTTCGAACCTCAAACAAGACAAACATTTCGACGCAGTCAACTTCCTTTGAAATTATTGTTCGTTATATTCTAAAAACGCGTAACAGAAAGTCACAGTTCTGGTTTTACAATTTTAGCAAATCATAAAGCGTAACAAATTGTGGCAATGCAAAACCAAAGCAATAGGGCGATGTAGCAGTTCTCGTAAGGTCTCACACCATTGGTTCGATACCCTTCGAGAGAATAATACAATGGCAATGGCTCCTATAGCCCTAAAAACAATAGCAGCTGTGTTTTACAGGGCCAATGAAAATAGATGTTTCTGAGAGCTGCTACACTACCGTGAGCAATTATGAATTAATTACTTTCGACACTCAAATGAAACCGCTCTAATATTAATTAATTTTATTTCTATCTTTTTTTTAGAGAATTATTCTTGTCAATTGTATCAACAAGACAGTGACTAACTTAACGACGGGTGAGTACTTCTTAGTATGCAATAAATGGTCACTGACACAAAACCTACAGTGTCGAACATTTTTCCCAACTTGTTTTTCTGGGGGTATCAAACTACCACGAGTTCTTGACGTGTTTTCTTTTTATTTAACTTTAGCGCCTGGGTCCTGGAGCCTTCTTGATGTGAACAATGATATCTTGTTAGCATCACATTCTACGCCAAACTCTCCTCCAAGTTTGGTATGTAGATTTCTGAGTGAATTTTAGCAGAACATGAGTGTGTTTCTCAAGGCAATGTAATTTTTATACCATTGAGCAGTTGAGCTTGCGTGGGGAAGGAGTGCACGTGCCTTTCACAGCTAGTCGCGCATGAGCCAAAATAATCTGCCACTGACAGTATGCAAGGTTACAGCGCAGTCCCTTAGCTTTTACTTCTTTTTGAAGGTGTCGGAATGTGATCTGCCTGTAGGGGCCTGGAAACAGTTCGCGTGTCATTCCTGGATACTAGCATATAAGAATATATTTCATTTTCGTATAAATTTCATGAAAAATGTAGCCAAGAATTGTCAAGCATATAGGGTCTTCCAAGTTAGCGTTAAAAGGAAACAAGAAGACGATCTTAAGGCTTACATAACAAACGGATCTTTTTTTCTATTTCAGATGATAGCAGCCTTGCCAGCTGTCATCCCAGAATCTGGCCTGACCTGGACAACAGTCGGTAAATATGAAACTTTATAAACAGTTTGTCGAACCCTGTTGAATTGGCGCCTTTTCCATCCCACAGTCCAATGCGCAATCACTCTCGTTTTGTATTGTATAGCTCTCACCTTTGTCACTCTACTGTGTTCCTTGTGTCAAGCATTTCCAATGTACCTAACCTGAGTCGATTCGACTAAGGTAGTTGACGATTCGACTCACCGGAAATCAGGTCGCGATTAAGTCTATCCTACTCACCGGAGACAGCGTGAGACCGGAAGTCTGGTCGCGTAAAACAATAACATAACATTCCCTCATTCTTAAAGCGTGTGCACGAGAAAGGAAATATATCACGCGCGTGCTCGGTTTGGCACGATCTGCCCTCATGAAAGTCTATCCGACTCACCGGAAGCCTGGTCGCGTGAGACAACAACATATAAACATGAATATTCCGGCGATGAATCAACTCGAGTTGAAAGTCGATTTACGAGCCACTTAGAAAATACAATAAGAGGGTAGAGCGACTCAGTTTGGGTAGATTAGACTGGGTGTATTGGACAACCCTACCGTGTGTGGGTGCAGGTGGTTACGGCGTCAACCCAGTAGCAATGGGGGTAGTAAATTGGTCACGAAGAGGTGGAACAAGGAAAAAGATGACAGCAACTGGAAGAAATGTTGAAACCATTTTTGCATTATAAACGGTAACTTCCAGTGAGTATCCCTATTCCAATGAGCGCCCTTATCATATAGCCAAGCGCCCCTGTCATAAAAAAACTGAGGTGTTTCGTGACTTACAAAGACAAAACAGACATAAGTGAATAGCTGACCTGACTCAAATAAGCCGTTATAAGCGCCCTCCCTTGAACTACCAAAATAAAATAAGCACATGCACCGTGTCCTAGATCGAATCTTTATGGTGGATTAAAGGTTCGAGAAGCGTGAAGTTTGGAATGTTTGGAACCTCTTGCACCCTTTAGTCTGCCCACTAGGTGGTATTCCTACCAAGAATGCCAGCGAATTCTTGGGGACAACCCTGCGATCCAGGGGGGGGGGGGGGGGGATAGTTATACGCCCAGTCACTTCATGTCACAGAAACCAAGTATCCTTTGGGGCGCAACATTTATTTTGAGTGTTTTTGCTTTTCCTAAGCTTACTCTAACGATCAAAATCTTGATAAAGAAATCACTTGGAAGGTGATGACGTTTAGACCCAGCGAGGAATCAGGTCAGTCTTGATTTAGTAATAGAATAATATTACAGTTTGTCTTCCATTGTAGTCACGTGTCATATTCACATCGGTCGAACGAACGACGTTCGCAGTACACGCCAAAATGTTGTTGTTTTTGAGGCCACATTCTTTTAGGTCTATGCTGACCTTAAACCACGCGGGCTCTAGGAACGAGAAGACCAAGGACTGTAAAGAAATAGAATTAATCATTCAATCAATTATTAGTCAATAAATGATAACTCTATTATCATAGAGTGTTGTAACTTCTAGATTCTGACCTATGTCCTGCTCCTTGGTTCTTTTCTACACAGATCTCCTGCTATTAAACGGACACTGACGTTCCGCCGAAATAGCAAAATTTTGCTTAGCTTATTTCCACGTTATATCGCCAAATGCCACCAAATATACAACGTAGTTGGATAAAAAGATTCTAAAGAGCAAAACAAAAGCAGTAGTTTGGAGATAAAGTGCAGGATTGCAAGGATTGAAGTGGATTTCAGTTCACGCAATTTGATTTATTGACAGGCGTTCAAGAAGTCAAACTTGCCATTCTTGTGAAATTTTGATTTTTCTAGCCGTTATTTTGTCTGTTTACTGTCACTTTTGGCGATGGTTTCTTCCAATTTCAAGATAATAACGAAAGTTGAAAAGACGATATTTTATCCGGGACAATGTCCTTTTAAGAAGACATGTGACACTCATCCGTAAGGTTAACGGGGTTAGTTTCTAAAGAAGTTGTGTTGCAGCGTCAATGGGGAAGTAAAACACTGTAATTTGGTATCAACAGAGTTGATAAAGCAAAGTGGCCAACGTAAAGAGTTTCAATAACTGATGTTTCGAGCGTTGAAGGCTTGTTCACATGAGCGACGAAACGCAAATGTAAGCGTAAGGGAAGACGCAAGAAGTGGAAACTTTTCCATTCCATTTCGCTTGCGTTTGCCCTTGCGCTTGCGCTTGCGCTTGCGTTTACATTCCACACCTGTGCACCGGGCAACGCAATCGCAAACGCAAACGTAAGGTGAAAAAATTCTCGTTCCATGCCTCCACAATCTTGTGATGCTCAAATGCGCGTGCTAATCTAACTTTGCTTGCGTTTGCGTTTGCGTTTGCGTTTGCGTTTGCGTTTGCGTTTGCGTTTGCGTTTGCGTTTGCGTTTTCATTTGCAATTGCATTTGCATTATATTTGCGTTTGCGTTTGCGTTTGCTTCGCTGTCTGAACCAGCCTTAACCATTTAAAAAAGTGAATTCCGAGGGCTGTCCGCTTACTTTAAGTTTAACTCTGTTGTTTATCGATCCTACAGATTTCAGAGATGAATACGAGGCTGTGTTTATTAAACCTGTAGAGAAAGACGATAGAAAGCCGCCATTGATCGTGTTCCCTCACGGAGGGCCTCACACAGCCTACACTTCAGATTTCTTTCTGTATGGTGCTTGTCTCTGTAAACTTGGTTTTGCGATCCTCGGTGGTAAAGTAACCTTTCTTTAAGATTTATATCTAACTTAATTCAATTAAACAGTAGGAACGTCTAACCCAAACTCGACCCTATGGCCTTCTCCGGTTTGAAAGTCGCAGTCTCTACATCCCCCACCTCTAACTCTGCGCTTACGACCTGCCTTCTTATAATGGTTAGTTGTATATTTTCGTAATTTTCTTTTTTACCCTCTTTTCTTTTTCAAAGTAAACTATAGGGGATCCCTCGGATTTGGCCAAACATTTGTTCACTCACTTCCTGGAAACGTCGGAACTCTTGATGTCCTGGACGTTCAGGTTTGACCAATATATATTTTTTTAATTTATCCGTCCACCCACCCACCCTATGAGCTACAAAGAAGTGGTAGTGATTTTCGTGCAATAAATAGCAACAGTAACATCTGAAACGCTTAAAATCGGTTGTGTGTTAGAGGGGTTTTCAATTGAGTGTCGTAAAACCAAAACCAAAGTAATTACTCTGACCAATCACAACAGAGGCAAACAATCCGATGAACCAATCAGAACTCGAAGCAAATACATGTAGCCGGCGCCAAGCGCGGGAAAACGAATGCAGGCAAGTCACCATTAGTTTGGGAGCCAATCACAATTCTACACTATGTTGAAAACTGCTCTGAAATAAAAAATTAACTGCAACATATACATTAATTATCATTATTATTTGACATAGCATTGTAGAGTTCAAATACGCATCAAAACGAGTGCAAATATGACACGTTATTACACTCTTCTGACCGCGCTCTAAGAAAAACAGTTTCAAAAACTTAGTTTTAGGAGATCACTGTCGTATAATAAACAATTTATTCAGCGAAAAGTTGTGTAATACGGCTGGGCATTTTTAAACTGACTCGTGAAAATACTCAGCCATGCATATTACAGAACTTCACGCCGAATAACGTCTATTTATTTGCTAGCTGATGTTGTTGTTGTGGTTTTAGTGTACCTAAATCTTGTTTCTTTGTCTTAAGCGTGCTGCCATGCGAGTCCTAGAAGGTGGAGAGGTGGAGACTTCCAACGTTTTTGTCATGGGTGGGTCACACGGGGGATTTTTGACCGCACACCTTATTGGCCAGTACCCGGTAAGACTGAACATTTTTCGATCTTGTTAATTGTTTCTTTTTATCCTAAAAGTAAGGTTTATTCTGACTCAAATTCAAGAAGTTACGCCAAGAAAAAAATCTTTCCTAAATGTAATGGATATGTGAAATTGATTATGGCTAGTTATTTATTACAAATTTAAAAATGCAGACGGCCACTTTAAGTGCCAATAACCCAAATTTTGATATTTTCTCGCCTGAATCGAAATATCACCTAAGGACTTCTGCAAAAAAAGTTTGCGACTTGTTGATTTGTACGACTTGTTTTGATTATTTGTATTTTAATAATAATTTTATTCTGATTTATGTATTTTTTTCGAAGATATTAGCTCAATAGAGCTACTCTAAAAATTCGAGGTTAAATAAAGTTATGTATATATGTATGTATAGAAAACGCGATTTGTTAAATAATGTTATAAAACTTATCAAATTTGCCGCTGTTTTGGCTCACCATTCACTTTAGTCCTCTCTCGGTCTACAAAGGAGCTGTGACGTACATTAAGGAACACGTGACTTCAGACTTGCTACCACTTGGAAGTTCGTCGCTGTGATTAGGTGGTATAGCTAAAAAATGTTTGAAAGATGTTGACTGCTTAGTTCTTCAACATTGTCACTTTCCGATTCATTAAAGCTTTCTTCTGTCGATGACGTTGCCGAACAATACGCGTTCCTGAATAATATGCGTTCCTGAATAATACGCGTTCCTGAATAATACGCGTTTCTGAATAATACGCGTTTCTGAATAATACGCGTTCCTGAATAATACGCGTTCCTGAATCTACGTCACAAGGTGAGCCTTTTGGCCTAAATCAGAGGGGCGAGTAGGCCGCAAAAATATTGGATTTTGAAGATAATGAAACAATTATAAAACAGTCTCGTTTTATTCAAATTGTAAAAATTGGGTGACATTTCGATTCAGGTGAGAAAATAAAAAAATGCGTGCTAACTTTCTTTTCCGGGGTCTCCTTAAAGTCTCCTACCTTGGACAAGAAACTTTGCTCCACGTTATCTCTCTCCACCCAGGAATAAATGGGTACTGACAATAATGCTGGTGGTAACCTTGCGATGTACTAGCATCCCATCTAGGGGGAGTAGTAATACTCTCAGTCGCTTCATGCTATAGTACCATATTCCGGTTGAATCCTTTGTTATTAATAAGGAATGGGCACATCACTCCGGTCGAAGTGAGAGACGACGCGGAGCGACGAAGGATTCAGTATTTATTTGGCGCAGCGCTACCCGAAGATGCGGGGAGGGCTGGGTGGGTCGCAAATAGGCCATTTGCACGATGGCGTCATTTGACTACAACTACCAGAATTCATTTCGTTTTTCCTTTCTTATTTAAATCTTGTAATCCCAGTGAGGTTTAAATAACAATGGCCCTAATTTGCATTACAAAACAAAAAACTGAAGGATTGTGGTAGTTGTAGTCATATGACGTCATTGTGCAAATGGCCCTATTCTGTCCCTCCTGTGGTAACTTGCAAAAGACGCTTTCTTGATTCCGAATTAACTTTTAAACCTTTACCGACCAATAGAAAGGTGGGAGAAATCCCGAATAACTGATAGGCGGCATTCCTAGCGCAATTATTGCATAATCATCGGATTCCACAGAATATGAACATTCAAATGACTTTGAATAGAAACTGGGTTAAACTGCGGCAGTTGTGAGCCATCAGGCTTGTGAAGACTTACCTTTTCTCCTTACCGAAGGGATACTTGCACTAGATGTCACTCACGGTATAGATAAAACAATTCAAAATGCAAGGCTAGTATAACGGAAATACCTTTCTTTTGGTAGGATTTCTACAGAGCCGCTGCTATGAGGAATCCTGCACTCAACATAGCTGGTAGGAAGGTTTTGCATTTGAATGTTAACACTTTATTATGCGCAGTAGCGATGCACAATAATACAATCACCTTAATTCAAATTTAAAAAGTTAGGAGCACTTTGTACAGCATAACAAACATCACAAGAAAGTACTACTCAATCGTTGCTTTCATTTGAATGGCTACCTTGAATGATTTATCAAGAGACTCAAAATGTTATAAAACCACCCTTTAGAGCCTAATAAACAGCCCCACAGGAAAATACCACTGTTTCGTTTATATTTGAATTGACCGGCCCGTTTCAAGGATTGTTTCCACAGACTCAAAAGTTAGAATTATATTGCGCGTCTTAAAGGTAATTGTTGAGGTCTCCAAACTGACACAAAAGCTTGGGAAGTCCTTGAATCGCATTTGCTTACATTCTTCCCTTCGAATTCATAACATTCTGTTATTGAGCATCCTTTAATTCCATTCTGTTAAAAGTTATCATTTCTTGTTTCTTGGTTTACAGTCATGTCAGGAATATCAGACATCCCGGATTGGTAAGTCTGTACCAGACTTCTATCTCGTCGCTTTTTTATTTGATTTTTGGTCGGTACCTTACTTTATAAGATCCATCCCACCTCGTCATTCGATCGGATGACACTTTATTTTGTTTTACATGATGCATTTTGATTTTAAGGTGTTATTTTGAAGCGGGATATGAGTTTCGCCATGACAGTACGCCGACTCCTGAAATGATGGCGAAAATGCTCGAAAAGTCAGCGATGAAACACGCGACAAAGGTAAACGTTTGAGTGCTTTTCTTGACTTGTTGCTTAAGGCCTTATTTGGGGGGGGGGGGGGGGGGTAGGGCTAGGGTTAGGGTTAGGGTTAGGGTTGGGGGGGGGCAGGGGGAGGGTGTGTCATGACGGTTTTATGTTTTTGGTTCAGACTGTTCTAGAATGAACCTGAGCATCTTATTTCAGGAGATGCTCTTAGAGCACCAAGAAGAAGGTATTCTTGAAGGATGACCAAACCATAATCAGTTTTAAGCAATTTTTTTAAAACACACGGAACAAAAACAATTGGCCCATTTTTTAAAGTTGTAATCCATTTCCATCATGGCCATCTGTAGTCAGAGATACATGCTTACAGTTTCAGTGTACTGATAGAGTAATTTTAAACAGAACTGCGCGGTTTCTGGGCGATTGTTGTGGTTTTCGTTGATGCAAACGTTACATTCCTTTTGGCCTTTTAAGTGAGCCCTCTCGATGAGCGTTGTAACACTTAGGGCAAACTTCGCCAAGAAATATTTTTAAATAAAACCCCCTTAAAATTGGTGATAAAGCCCGTTTAAGCCGGCGTGAGTTTACTGAGCCCAGTATCCACAGCCATTGTCGCAGATCGCGTGATATCCCGCGGGATACGGGAAACTTAAAAAAAAACAAGGCAATTTGTGACTACGAAAAGAAACTCGACCGAAACCTAGACTCATTCCGCTGCGCGCATGAGTAACAAACAAACGCCTGCAGGGAATTTTGAAAGAAAACGTTTGAAGTAATAACCTTTCGTGACTCGAGACATAATAAACGTTCCAAACATAATTTCAACGTTCACGCTTTGTGGTCGGACTGTAAATACTACAAGATCGAAAACAATGCAAACAGCTTATGTGGCTCTTGTGCATTTGAAACGAGTCATAATTTATGCGTCGTACCTTTTCGATGTGGTACTCTATTCGGCATTTTACAGGACCCCTCTGTTTTCTCTTTATCAGGCGGACGCGGAAACCAAAATTTTAATCATTTTGTTACACGAAACCTATATTTAATAAGCGGACACCTCAAATGTTTTAAAGAATGCATCTTTGTTAGTTTATGGGATAACTGTCTATCTCTTAACCCTATTCAGCCTAGGCTTTTTTTTAGTTGTGCCCCCCCCCCCCCCCCCCCTTTCGTAACTTCAAGAACATTAAGGCTATGACAATGAAACCTAGAGGGTACATAGTACGTCCAAAACTGTCAACTTTGCGGTCCGCACAATGGAGGGATGACGTCATATGACGTAGTTATTAGGTAATTAGTTATGCGGCCGCCATCTTGGATCCGCCATCTTGGATTTCTGAATTTTTTTAAAACCTCTTAAAAACCGTCCAAATTCACCCAAAATTAATGAAAACCAATAAATAAATGTTAAATGACGTAAAAATATAAAAGTTATAAAAGTTAACATTGTTTTTCTTCATTCAAAGGTATAAATATGCAAATTTAAAAAAAACATGGCTGTCAAAATCTTGTTGCCATGGAAACATCAAGGCACGTGATCAAAAAATTGTCATATGAAATTGTTGCCAGATAAATTTTAGGAAAAGTCACAAAGTTTAAATACATATTAAAGAAGTTATGAATGTTGAAAGTTAGCGCGGGCACTTTGTGCCCCCCCCCCCCCCCCCCCCCCCAGGCCGAATAGGGTTAAAATATATAATTTTTTTATATATTTTTAAATATTTTAAAGGCAAACCTGCGGTATAAAAGGGCAAAGCCCCACGCCGAATCTAATGCAAATGAGCAAGAACAATAGATTTTGTTCATTTGCATGAGATGGACAGTCCAACCGCCTTTTATATCGCGGGTTTGGCTTTGAACCCGATGCGACCAGTTGCAAAAGGACTTACAAAAGCAGTCATCATGAAAAAGCATGCAACGTCTTCCATTTTATTTAATTAATTAATTGTATGGTAACGAAAATACTTACATTGTACTTTGTTTTATTCTAAAGCAGTACTGTAACGTAATTTTGTTTCTTGTAATATAGTTATGTGTAATTTTTCCTATTTACCAATTAAGACGAACTTTTCAAGAAAATCCTTTATGTGATCGACATCAAACTAATATATGTCAAGAAATCCATGAGTTCAAGAAAACTACCAGAGTTATGAATGAAACAGTAATTCAGTGACGTTATAGGACGAAAACAAGCTTAGCAACAAAACGAGGGGAACAGAGACGGGGGAGCATTTTGCTCAAATCATTATTATTTTTTTATAGTTATATTAACATATTAAAAGGCGCGTTTTAACTTGTCTTTGTATCAAATGGATGTATCAGGCACTGTAAATTTGATGTAAATGTTGAGAAAGCTATGCACTTGTCCCCCTTTAAAAGACTCAACCTAAATTTATATGAAATTTTTAGTGGTTTTAAGAAGGGATAGAAGAAAGAAAATACACCCAAAACCCACGCAAAAGCACCCCTGGTTACTGGTAGACTAACCTTTGTTTCCGTCTATTAATTATTAACTACAAATTCTAATTTAAAACTTCACTAAATCTTCAACATTTCTTTTTTCTCTTAATTTTACCAACAACAACAACATCAACAATTTATTTACAAATAATAATAAAACAAATTATAATTTAGCAACCCACAAATAACTAAAGTTAATCGTGGCGGGTTGCTACACACTAAACAATTACAGGAGCTGCCAATCCTTTGAAAAAACTATTTCCTCTCAAACCTACCTAAAAATTTATAAAAACACCCCATAACATAGATTCATGGGATAAGCATAGAGTTTTTGGATTTCTTGAAACGTGAACGAGATATTTCCATTAAAGCCATGTCAAGTGGCGGAAAAATGGCGTTTAGGTTAAGTCCCGCCTCAAGACGAACTTTTCAAGAAAATCCTTGATGTAATCGACATCATACTAATGATATGTCAAGAAATACACGAGTTCAAGACTTCCACCAGAGTTATGAATGAAAACGGTAATTTTATGACGTTATAGGACGAAAACAAGCTTAGCACCAAAACTCGTCTGTTAATTATTAACTACAAATTCTATTTTTAAAACTTCACTAAATCAGTTCAATATTTCTTATTTCTCTTAATTTTACCAATCCTTTGAGAAAAACTATTTCCTCCCAAACATACCCAAAAATCACCCAAAAATTCACAAAACACCCCACAACATAGCTTTTCGGGATTAGGGACGGACCATTATTTTTTTGACGGGGGGGGGGGGTGGGGGGTTGGAAAATTTTGAAATAAATTGTTTGTAGAGGCTATAAACACTGAAATAAATTGTATTAAACTCCATTTTACACTGAACCGTTAAGTCTACATCAACAGTATTATTGCGTGATGAAAGCGGTTTACATTAGCACGTGATGGGAACGGTTTCAACAATATGCTCGCGTGATGAAAACGGTTGATACGGACTGCGCGCGCGCTTTCAAAACCTAAGTCACTCTAAGTGCTCGCGCTAAATTTACAAAAATTGGATATGTGCTACGTTGAACTGTACCTTAGAATGAACTTCCGCGCGCGCGCGCGCAGTCCATATCAACCGTTTTCATCACGTGAGCATATTGTTGAAACCGTTCCCATCACGTGCTTATTTAAACCGCTTTCATCACGCAATAATACCCAACGGTTCAGTGTAAAATGGAGTTTAGCTGAGGAGTGGGTCACCTCTTCGGTGGCCTACGAAACAGACCTGTATTAAACGTCCATCCACTCAAGATCTGAGTAGTTCACCTACAAGTAAATATATATATATATATATATATATATATATATATATATATATATATATATATATATCTAGCTGAATTTTTGAAAAGGTGGTCAACGAAAATTACAGCAATTTCAGTAAAACTAGCCCAAAAAAGGGTTTTTATGACCCCAATCAGCCCGAAAATCACAGAGAAGAGAGAGAAGATGGGAAAGGTTGCGTGGGGCGAGAGAAGAAAAGACTCTGTAATTTTCGGGCTGATTGGGGTCATAAAAACCCTTGTTTGGGCTATTTGTAGTGAAATTGCTGTAATTTTCGTGGACCCCCTTTTCAAAAATCCAGGTATATATATATATATATATATATATATATATATATATATATATATATATATATATATATATATATATATATATATATATATATATATATATATATATATATATATATATATATATATATATATATATATTAAAAAAACGCGCCGAGTGCATTGAGTTATATAAGCACGCGGGAATTTTTAAGAACACGAGAGAAGTGCAGAGAAGCACGAGCCAAAGGCGAGTGCTTCTCGCACTTCTCGAGTGTTCTTAAAAATTCC
Organism: Cladopsammia gracilis; assembly: GCA_022457155.1. Taxonomy (NCBI): domain Eukaryota; kingdom Metazoa; phylum Cnidaria; class Anthozoa; order Scleractinia; family Dendrophylliidae; genus Cladopsammia; species Cladopsammia gracilis. Next base: position 768,864 of record JAJGOT010000076.1, read on the forward strand.
CAAGTGCTTATATAAACTCAACAATGCATGAGGAACAAGTTTTATTTCTTTCTTTTATAAAAAAAAAAAACGATTATAATGAATCTTACGTCACGCGCGTGCTTAATCGAGTAAAAATGAACTCGCGGGAACCAATCATAGCGCGTGCACTTCCTTGAGCATTTTATATATATATGACCCCAATCAGCCCGAAAATCACAGTCTTTTTTCTCTCGCCCTCGCTCCCTTTCCCTTCTTCCCTTTCTTCTCTGTGATTTTCGGGCTGATTGGGGTCATAGAAACCCGTGTTTGGGCTAGTTGTGGTGAAATTGCTGTAATTTTCGTTGACCACCTTTTCAAAAATTCAGCTATATATATATATATATATGTATATATGTATATATATATATATATGTATATATATGTATGTATATATGTATATATATATATATATGTATATATATATATATATATATATATATATATATATATATATATATATATATATATATATATATATGTTTATATATGTATATATATGTATATATATATGTATATATATATGTATATATGTGATAGATAAAATATGAGCGGGAGATCTGTATGGGTATTCACAATGGCGAGCCGAAGGCGAGCCATTGTAAATCCCATACAGATCGGACGCGAATATGACTTATGAAATGAAACAATGAGTAGAGATCTGTATGAAAAGTTAACGCATACTAATTAGCTCAGCAGAGATCTGTATCAAAAGTTAATGCATACTAATTAGCTCAGCAGAGATCTGTATCAAAAGTTAATGCTACTGTTTAATAATTCATCAACTCAGTTGATCTGTATTGGGGTTTACAAACCTTCATTAAACATTCATTTCTTTTGTATTTTCCTTATGAATTATTAATGAATTTTATAAATATATATATATATATAGCTGAATTTTTGAAAAGGTGGTCAACGAAAATTACAGCAATTTCAGTAAAACTAGCCCAAAAAGGGTTTTTATGGCCCCAATCAGCCCGAAAATCACAGAGAAGAGAGGAAAGAAGGTTGCGTGGGGCGAGAGAGGAAAAGACTCTGTAATTTTCGGGCTGATTGGGGTCATAAAAACCCTTGTTTGGCCTATTTGTAGTGAAATTGCTGTAATTTTCGTTGACCCCCTTTTCAAAAATCCAGGTATATATATATATATATATATATATATATATATATATATATATATATATATATATATATATATATATATATATATATATATATATATATATATATATAGTACTTGAATTGTAGAGAAGTCAACAAACAATGCCAACCACAAAGTCCTAAAATGAAGGATCACTGGAAGCGATCGTGGAAACTTGAATAATGTTGAAATAAACTAATTGTAAAGGTCAAGAAACCAACTTCATATAGGTCTTTAGCTGTATTTGCTCTACGTTTCGGCCGTCGCGGCCTTCCTCAGGAGCGTACACTAGTTTGACAATAACGGTAACGGTTAGGTCAATATGAATTCAAATAATGCACTTACAATAAACGGTTAACTATGGCGAAATAGCGCGACAACTTGACAAGTTCAAATAGATTAAAGGCGCGCGCGCGCGCTTGAAATTTAGAGTAGGTCACGGTAATAATACAAGATCACAACTACTAGGAACTTAACATGATTACAGTAAATTATTTATCGCGGGCTTCAATTTGTTAATCCAAAAGCTTTCTCTAGCTCTTCTGATTGCAACGTTACTATTTCGTACCCCCTCTAGCACAGTTAATTTAAAATATTTAAGGCCACAGGCCCTAAAATGTCTGACTGTGGGAATATTCTTCTGACCGGTTGAAATATCCGAACGGTGTTGGTTTGCACGCAAACGTATACAGTTCCCGGTTTCTCCAACATATTGTTCCTTGCATTTCTCACAGTTCACTAGATAAACAACGTTGGACGTTTGACACGTAGTGTTCTCCCTTAATGATACTCTTTCTCCGGTAGTAGTGCTTACGATGTTTTGCGTAAATAAACCATAGGTCTTACAACAGGCACATCTGGAGTCATTGTTACAAGGCCAGAATCCTGGTTGTGTATTAGATTCAACTGGACGTTGCTTGTGTCTGTGGGTAAAATGAATCTTCAGATTTTTGTTACTTTTGAAGGTGCGGTGACAGATTACGCATTCAGTTTGAGTTGGGTTTGGGGTATTGATTGGAAGTTGGGATAGGCGGTTGTTAGCTTGCTCAGATTCTGCGCTGTTGAGAGGTGTAAGTCGCTTGCTTGTGAGTATTTGTGTTAGGTTCCTCCCTTTCCTATAGGCAATTATTGGGGGCTGATTAAAAACATCAGTACATCTTTGTGACGTGTGAAGGAAAGCACGACAAGTCTCCAGAGAACTAGCTTTACGAACGGATATCGAGAAAAAGCGCAACGATAGGGTGCCTCTTGTAGTCACGTATAACCCAGCTCTAGTTGACCTCCGCAGAATCATTAAAGTCCACCAGCCAATCCTTCACACGTCACAAAGATGTACTGATGTTTTTAATCAGCCCCCAATAATTGCCTATAGGAAAGGGAGGAACCTAACACAAATACTCACAAGCAAGCGACTTACACCTCTCAACAGCGCAGAATCTGAGCAAGCTAACAACCGCCTATCCCAACTTCCAATCAATACCCCAAACCCAACTCAAACTGAATGCGTAATCTGTCACCGCACCTTCAAAAGTAACAAAAATCTGAAGATTCATTTTACCCACAGACACAAGCAACGTCCAGTTGAATCTAATACACAACCAGGATTCTGGCCTTGTAACAATGACTCCAGATGTGCCTGTTGTAAGACCTATGGTTTATTTACGCAAAACATCGTAAGCACTACTACCGGAGAAAGAGTATCATTAAGGGAGAACACTACGTGTCAAACGTCCAACGTTGTTTATCTAGTGAACTGTGAGAAATGCAAGGAACAATATGTTGGAGAAACCGGGAACTGTATACGTTTGCGTGCAAACCAACACCGTTCGGATATTTCAACCGGTCAGAAGAATATTCCCACAGTCAGACATTTTAGGGCCTGTGGCCTTAAATATTTTAAATTAACTGTGCTAGAGGGGGTACGAAATAGTAACGTTGCAATCAGAAGAGCTAGAGAAAGCTTTTGGATTAACAAATTGAAGCCCGCGATAAATAATTTACTGTAATCATGTTAAGTTCCTAGTAGTTGTGATCTTGTATTATTACCGTGACCTACTCTAAATTTCAAGCGCGCGCGCGCGCCTTTAATCTATTTGAACTTGTCAAGTTGTCGCGCTATTTCGTCATAGTTAACCGTTTATTGTAAGTGCATTATTTGAATTCATATTGACCTAACCGTTACCGTTATTGTCAAACTAGTGTACGCTCCTGAGGAAGGCCGCGACGGCCGAAACGTAGAACAAATACAGCTAAAGACCTATATGAAGTTGGTTTCTTGACCTTTACAATTAGTTTATATATATATATATATATATATATATATATATATAAGTTTCAGTTAAATGTTCACCGGCGAAGCCAAGATAGTGCTCTACTTGTGGTGAAGGAGCGGGTTATACTAGTAGGTGAACTACTCAGATCTTGAGTGGATGGACGTTTAATACAGAACTGTTTCGTAGGCCACCGATAGAGGTGACCCACTCCTCAGTTAAACTCCATTTTACACTGAACCGTTAAGTCTACATCAACAGTATTATTGCGTGATGAAAGCGGTTTAAATAAGCACGTGATGGAAACGGTTTGAATGATTGAAATAATATAACGGTTAAAACAATATGCTCGCGTGATGAAAACGGTTGATATGGGCAGCGCGCGCGCTTTCAAAACCTAAGTCACTCTAAGTGCTCGCGCTAAATTTACAAAATTGGATATGCGCTACGTTGAACTGTACCTTAGAATGAACTTCCGCCGGTGCCTACATGTTGAAATTAGCTCATTGCGCATGTTTAGCGTTGCCATGTGCGGCTTAGTGATCAGAAAAAACTTTTCAGTGTTACAAAGGTTACAACGTTTAGTAAGGTTCGTGTATGGCTTTGCTTTTGCGACGATCTTCCACGTAACTGTGAATTCTTTGTTGTCATCCTTCAGCTTCCACAGGTGTTTGCTGAGCTCGGTCTCGTTTCTCCTCTTAACGTGCCTGAATGACATCTGGTGGTTACGATATCTTGCCTTAAACTGGTTTGCTGTTAGGCCGATGTATGTCTCTTGTGCGTCTTGTGTTTTTACCGTGGCTTGATACACGACCTCGCTCACCAGGCATTCCCCATCCAGTGGACATTCTTCTTTTTTCCTACAGTTGCATGTTTTCTTCCCTTCGTCTTGCTGCGGTTGTGCTGTTTCTGCTTTCTGTAGTGTGGCTTTGTTGTGGCCATCTATTAATTGCTTGACGTTGGGCATGCAGCTGTAGCTGAGTTTCAGGGTGTTTCTGTTGAATATTTTTCTCAGCTTGTGGCCCGTAGGGAAAGATCTCTTGATGAGGCATATGAACTCTCTTCCGATGTTTGTTTTGACGTTCATGTTATATGGTGGATTGAACCATATAACATTTCTTCGTCGCTTGCGTTTTTGCGTTGGCGGTCCCTGTGGTGGAGGCTTGAACTCTAGTTTGTGCGTGTACCCGCTCTTTCTCAGTGCTTCTTGATACGGGGGCGCTGCTTTGTTAAAGACGGCTTCATCAGATGAAATGCTAGATAGTCTTCGGTTGATTGCTTCAGGTATGTTTTCAAGGATTTTGGGTGGGTGGTTCGATTGGCTGTGAACGTAGAGAGGGGTGCTCAATGGTTTAGCATATGGCTTGAATTTTCCTGTGTTTAGGTCTAGTGTTACATCGAGGAAGTTGACAACCTTCTTGTTTGCTTCGATGGTGATTTTTAAATTGTTCCTCGCGAATATTTGGCATATCTCTTTTTTTGCTCTCTCAATCTCTCGTGGTGTTTGGTTAAGTACTGCCAGCCCGTATCAACCGTTTTCATCACGCGAGCATATTGTTTTAACCGTTATATTATTTCAATCATTCAAACCGTTTCCATCACGTGCTTATTTAAACCGCTTTCATCACGCAATAATACTGTTGATGTAGACTTAACGGTTCAGTGTAAAATGGAGTTTAACTGAGGAGTGGGTCACCTCTATCGGTGGCCTACGAAACAGTTCTGTATTAAACGTCCATCCACTCAAGATCTGAGTAGTTCACCTACTAGTATATATATATATATATATATATATAAAACTAGTTAAAAAGACCGAAAATGGACAACTTTTGGTATAAAAAATAAAAATTTAGTTTAAAAACGTTTCGGTCTCTCGACCTTCATCAGTTATACAGACAAGTTACACATGAGACTTAAATACGGTTACAACAATGACTTAATGTTAAACTACTGATAAATTACGTAACAAAAATAAAAGCAAAAATTACAACAATAATACAATAATAGAAGTGATAACGAGACTAAACCAAAGGCAAATCACAATTGCCACAAATAATACTAATGAACTACATTAACCTAACAAAAGGTATAATAACTAAGAAAAACAATCAAAAATAGAAAAAGTTATGCAATAGTCCCAACTTAATAAGTTTCCCATTCAGGGCTCTGAACAATCATACAGGCCAATGCCACAACAAAATCCCTGAGCAGGGTCCTTAAACAATGAGTAATAAATTCCACACTCAGAGCCTTTGAGTGACGAGGCCAGCACAAAAATAACAAATTCCAGAACGAGGCCCTTGAACTTTAAGACAATTACAAAAGGCGATTAAAAAAAAAAAATTTATGCTAAAAATTCACTATAAGAAAATCACAACCTAGTGATGAAACCTCCCTGAATTTAATTGTAATGAATACGATTTTTTGAATGAAATTCTTGTCTTTTATTTAGCCCAAAAGGTGAAAGGGTTGTTGTGATTTTCTTATAGTGAATTTTTAGCATAAATTTTTTTTTTTTTATCGCCTTTTGTAATTGTCTTAAAGTTCAAGGGCCTCGTTCTGGAATTTGTTATTTTTGTGCTGGCCTCGTCACTCAAAGGCTCTGAGTGTGGAATTTATTACTCATTGTTTAAGGACCCTGCTCAGGGATTTTGTTGTGGCATTGGCCTGTATGATTGTTCAGAGCCCTGAATGGGAAACTTATTAAGTTGGGACTATTGCATAACTTTTTCTATTTTTGATTGTTTTTCTTAGTTATTATACCTTTTGTTAGGTTAATGTAGTTCATTAGTATTATTTGTGGCAATTGTGATTTGCCTTTGGTTTAGTCTCGTTATCACTTCTATTATTGTATTATTGTTGTAATTTTTGCTTTTATTTTTGTTACGTAATTTATCAGTAGTTTAACATTAAGTCATTGTTGTAACCGTATTTAAGTCTCATGTGTAACTTGTCTGTATAACTGATGAAGGTCGAGAGACCGAAACGTTTTTAAACTAAATTTTTATTTTTTATACCAAAAGTTGTCCATTTTCGGTCTTTTTAACTAGTTTTTTATTATATCCACCGAATCCGGACTGTGAATCCATTATTGTGATCCTTTTGGTATGACATCTTTCGTTGGCTCAGGCAGCACCTTCATATATATATATATATATATATATATATATATATATATATATTAGAAGACAGTCTGATCAACTGATTCGACTTGGCATTTTATTACTAACTAGTTTCGTACCGCACAACTTGTACGGCACTCATCAGATAAAATTGCCGAATACAAAGATTACAACGTTACACGGATGAGAAGGAAAGTATAAAATTACAACGGTTTTTTCGGAAGAATAGAACATTTAAAATCTGCGTGACAATAGAAATTGAAAAAGTAACGAGTATGCGTGATGATATAAGTTATGAAATCAACTGTTGCTATTACGTGACAGGCTTGAAATTTTTTAGCAGGAACTTGTTTGCGTGCCTACAGGAAGTTATCAGTTCATTTCGCTTATTGAGCGAAGCCAGATCAGGTCTGTAGATTATAAAATACTTCTCCCAAAGGCACAAGTTACAGCGGTTCGAAGCGGGGTTGTATGGAGCAGCTTGCTTTAGAATCGTCCAAGATATTTTAAAATTTGTTTTGGCGTCTTTCAACTGCCAAATGTGTTTGCTTAACTCAGTGTTGAGTCTCTTTGGCGGGTTTTTAAAAGAAGTTTTGTGGTTAGTAAATCTAGTCTTAAAAGAGTTCTCAGTAAGGCCTACGTAGGTCTGGTCAGGCCTGTTGTCCTCCGTTGCTACTGTTGCTTGGTAGACCACGGATTCCATAAGGCAATTCCCAGCCAAAGGACAGTCAGCTGATTTTCTGCAGTTGCATCTTTGTGATGGCACAATCTTTTTGTGAAGGGTTGACTTATTATGGCCGTCGATGTTTTGTTTCAGGTTGGACATGCAGCTGTAACTGATTTTCACTGTGTTACGGTTGAAGATCTTGTGTAACACGTGGTCCTTTGTGGTTACACAAGATCTTCAACCGTAACACAGTGAAAATCAGTTACAGCTGCATGTCCAACCTGAAACAAAACATCGACGGCCATAATAAGTCAACCCTTCACAAAAAGATTGTGCCATCACAAAGATGCAACTGCAGAAAATCAGCTGACTGTCCTTTGGCTGGGAATTGCCTTATGGAATCCGTGGTCTACCAAGCAACAGTAGCAACGGAGGACAACAGGCCTGATCAGACCTACGTAGGCCTTACTGAGAACTCTTTTAAGACTAGATTTACTAACCACAAAGCTTCTTTTAAAAACCCGCCAAAGAGACTCAACACTGAGTTAAGCAAACACATTTGGCAGTTGAAAGACGCCAAAACAAATTTTAAAATATCTTGGACGATTCTAAAGCAAGCTGCTCCATACAACCCCGCTTCGAACCGCTGTAACTTGTGCCTTTGGGAGAAGTATTTTATAATCTGCAGACCTGATCTGGCTTCGCTCAATAAGCGAAATGAACTGATAACTTCCTGTAGGCACGCAAACAAGTTCCTGCTAAAAAATTTCAAGCCTGTCACGTAATAGCAACAGTTGATTTCATAACTTATATCATCACGCATACTCGTTACTTTTTCAATTTCTATTGTCACGCAGATTTTAAATGTTCTATTCTTCCGAAAAAACCGTTGTAATTTTATACTTTCCTTCTCATCCGTGTAACGTTGTAATCTTTGTATTCGGCAATTTTATCTGATGAGTGCCGTACAAGTTGTGCGGTACGAAACTAGTTAGTAATAAAATGCCAAGTCGAATCAGTTGATCAGACTGTCTTCTAATATTTATGCTCTAGTTTTCCTATTGAGCACTCTGACAGCAGTTCTGCAAATCAACTAATATATATATATATATATATATATATATAAAAAACCGAAAATGTGAGGGTCAAGAGTCCAACTCCAATGTAGCTTTGCTGGTTTATTCGCTCAACGTTTCGACCATAACGGTCTTCATCAGGAGCATCTGAGGTATATACTAACTGTTACAACATTCGAAATTTAAAAAGCTTAACGGAAAGAACACACGTGTCATGCTGACGTAATAATCAGATATGGAGCTATAAAACTAAACTAAACTAAGCCAAACAATTTATTACGTAAATTTAACCAGGCTATTAACATATATATAGCATATATAGCATATAGCATATATTAATATATATATATATATATATATATATATATATATATATATATATATATATATATATATATATATATATATATATATATATTATATATATATATATATATCTTATGACAGTTCAGTAGAATGGATTTCAAAAGCGCTCAACTCTAATTCATTAGAGGAGCAAAGACAAATTTCATTGAATGCAGATCAGACTTCAGAAGATATTCATTCGTTTAATGCTACAGCACTGTTTCGTATGGTCAAAAGATGACCACACTCATCAGGCAATTTTAACGAATAACCCGTACATTTCAAAACTGGCGGTTATAAGCATTTAACACCGTTGCTATGCAATATATAAACAAAATTAACTACGAGGTATATAAATAGACGCAATAACATACTTAAGCGGAATAAGGGGTTGCGTTACCGTGTGACAGCTACGTTATGAAGTTCTTGAGTATAAATCTGTTCCTGTGAGGGCATGAACTTGCTAGTTCGTTGCGTTTGTTAAGGCTACATAATTCTTTTTGACAGATAATAAAAAAATTTTCACTCAGGCAGAGGTTACATTTTTTGCTAATATTATTATATGGTTTACATTTTCTTAGTATCCTCCATTTCACATTGAAGGGTTTCTTTGCCATTTTGAGGGTCCAAATGTGTTTTGATAGTTCAGTCTCGTTTCTTTTCTTGTGGTGTCGCATTCAATGAAATTTATATATATATATATATATATATATATATATATATATATATATATATATAATTTTATATTCATCAAAAATATCCTTGTCGTGATATTAAATCCAGACAAACTTATAAAACAATCACAAACTGGAAAATTCGACTTTGCCGATATTTCGTCTTTATTACAAAAGACTTCATCAGGGCAACTGATTTACAGCGGTTAAAACCGTTACTAAATACGCGTTAGATGATGCGAGACGCTAATGTTACAATACAGTTAAATCTGCACGCGCACTATCAAGCGCGCGCGTTACAACAATATAGCGGAAATAATTCTAAAATACATCCCTTCTAGGGTTCCTACTACAAAAGAAGTCGTCACTATTCAAACCCTGTGGGTAAATAGACCGAAGCCGGTAAGCCCACTGGGCCTCTCGCTCCCTAAGATGTTGTTCCACCGTACATTTATCAATTAGCTGAATTCTAACATCATCCAAACCATTATGATCTAACTGATTGAAATGCTTATAGACAATATCATCCTTTGACTTAATATCAGCAGATAGCCTTCTGTGTGCATTAAGTCTAGATTTATGGTTATTAAACCTAGTTCTAAACTTATTAATGGTAGATCCTACGTACTGCAATTCACACCTTGCGCATGATAACAAGTAAACAACGTGATCTGAATTACAGTCTAATCTAAAATTAATAACGAATTCCCTCCCAGTAACATTACTTTTAAAACCGGTGCCCTCGACCAGGAAGTCACAAACCTTACAACGTCGATCCCCGCAACCTCTACAACCCCTATCAGGTTCTAGCGTTTTAAGATCCGAGTGGACCAAAATGTCCTTAAGGCACTTAGGGCACCTGTCCTATGGCTCCCTGGCAACGTCTAGAGGACTGCAAAACTGGTTGAAGTTTGTGCAAAATTTTAGCAATATTGGGAAGCGCCGGATGAAAAGTAGCCACAAACGGAATCCGTTGATTAGTTACTGGCTGCTTATCCCTAAGGGTTTCTTCCCTAGGAACTCTCCTAGCCCGATCTATCTCCCCTCTAACATACTCAGCGTTATAACCCCTTTTAATTAAATACCCGCAAAGTTGATTAGCCCGTTTTTCAAATAACGCATCCGTAGAACAAATGCGGCGTATCCTGAGTGCTTGACCAAAGGGAATACCCTTCTTACACGAGTTAGGGTGACATGAGTTATGAAGTAAATATTGGTGTTTATCTGTAGGTTTACTATACAAATCTGTAGAGATAACCCCGTTATTTAACATAACATTAACATCCAAGAAGCTAACCTGACTATCCGACCAACTAAAAGTGAATTTAATAGTATCATTTTTTTTTGCATTGAAAACCCCATATATATATATATATATATATATATATATATATATATATATATATATATATATATATATATATATATATATATATATATATATATATATATATATATATATATATATATATATATATATATATATATATATATGGGGTTTTCAATGCAAAAAAATGCGCAAAATTTCACTTTAACTGATTTCAAAGTTTCTTGTTTATCGTCGTCATGGTAATATCGATTTAACCAGAATATATATTAAACCAAACGTCAATTCAAAGCTAGTTAACAGTGAAAATTTCACGTTGATCTGACTTGAAAAAGACCGCTTAAAAGTCGATTGAAAATGTAGGTGTGGTCTCCAGAAAACTGTATCGAAGAGAAAAATATTTGAATTCCCGGGGCTGGGGAAAACACGTTGAAGGGGGTGACAACAAACTGGGGGTGGTGACAGCACATTGGAGAGTGGTGACAACATACTGAGGA
>JAJGOT010000076.1:787500-1002500 GCA_022457155.1 Cladopsammia gracilis
TGGACCATTTTATTTATTTATTTATTTATTTTTTTTTTTTTTTGGGGGGGGGGGGGGGGGCAAATACCAAGAAAAAAAATTCACGCACAGATAAAGTATAGAAAAGTATGGAAAAATCACAAAAAAAATTCTTGCACAGCCTCAAGATGGTAAAAAAAAATTCATGCTTGCTACAACAAAAAGCCCAACCCCCCACCCCTAAAAATAAAATGGCCCATCCTCAAGGAGGGCACACTCATTCAACTTCAAAACATTGACAGCTATTTCTGTAGGTTTACTTATGTTTCATGGACAAAGTGTTGCTGAAAGGATGAAGCTGTGACTTATATTATAATCAACATTTAATATGAGCAACATCACGAAAAAGAAACACTGCTGATCAGCAGTCAATACTGATATACTGTAATGGTGCAGGCATTCCTTCACCTTCGGGGTATTATAACACCAGTGAGAGCTGTTTTGGATCACTAAGATCACAATAATTTGAAAAGTATTTTGGGGTTAAGCCCAATTATTGCCTATCACTTTCACATTGAGCAAGTAAGCTTGAAAAGATCATAAGCTTATCCAAAGGCAATGTAACTGTATACAAATGTACTTCAGTTAACTTTTAAGCTTACTTACCCAACGTGAAAGAGCAACCAAAAATGGGCCATTTCTCCCGCATACAACCTCTAAGTTGCGTTCTAGCCATCCAACAGTATTCTATTTACAACCAATCGTAACTGAACGTTTGAAAACTTGAAACTTCTTTACAACTTGTAGATGTCATCTTCTTGACAGTTTGATGAAGCAAAGAATTTAAATCAACCTATACGCTCAAGATTGCAAAATTTGCGTTGATTATGTTACTATGATGGCTCTCTGTCACAAAGGTCAAAAGGATTTCTTGTTATCAACCATTTAGCAGGAATGTGCAAAGGATTTGCAGCTGCTTCCAGCGAGAAAATTTGCCTTACTCGAGCAAACATGGCCGCCACATATTTTGACCACGTGACTTCTTTTTGGAACATGGATGCCCACGCGCGCGGGCGCGCGCGCACTCATGTTCAGAAACAAAGCCAAAGCTGAAGTGTTGCTGTTGTTGAAATTGAAACACATTCCCACTTTACAGTACAGCCTGACTAGGCTTCGTGGCTCCCTCTAGGCTACCACTCACGTCGCCTCCACTATCTGAGAGCCTGGAACAGGCTATGGCGTAGATTGTCAATCAAGCTGGCCTGGAATTTTTGAAATCGTTCTTGTAGCCATTGACTGGCTTCCTGCTTGGATTGCGAAAAGAAAACTAATTCCGACAACTCAATTCAAGGTAAGGTAGATGTAAATTTCTGAAATTTATTGGTTAAGCGAGCGCGGGAGCTAGTCGCGCGCGGGAGGAAAAGAAACGCGCGAAGCATGGAAACCATCTACGATTGGAAAGGAATTCTGGGAGAATCAAAATGGCGGAGCCCAATGTAAATATTGTCAACTCTGTCATTTGCTGTGCATTCGTTTGTGATCCATTATTTTCTGGAAATTTTTGAGGTAATAATTAACTTCTACACCTGTAAATCTGTCAACAGCCTCATCAGTAACACTATTTAGTTTTGTTTTGACAGGTTAAATTAAAATGTTGCCTGGTGGAAAAGTGTGAGAGCATTTCGGGCCTGGAAGCAGAACTAATCAACCTTGCTGGAAAGTCTCCTACGAGCGTTCGGTTCCCTGTCAGTGGAACATCCAAGTTTTCAGGAGCCGGACTAATTGTTGGAGAAAATGGGAAAGATCCGCTATTGAGAAGGACCCTCGCTTACGGTACCAAATATGATATTGGAATATTCTATTGGACTAAGGCAGGAGAACAACAAATTGGCTGGGTGCCTGACCAAACAGCTTTGGATGTCGTTTGTCAAGCTTTCGAGCCAAAATTGACTGTGCAACTGCCACAACAGTGGCAGATAAATTAACCAAATTTATGTAATATGTGAAATCGAGAAGTGATTTTTAATTAACTAATTCGATACCTTTGTTCATTGTTGTATAAATAAGTCAAGGAAAATGTATGTTAGTTTGATTCAGATCAGGTATCCACTTTTAAGTGAAAAAGTTGGATTTTTTTTTCCCAAGATTTTATTTGGCAGTGTATATGATCTTTATATTTTTGTATGATTATTGTTTTTATTGCAACATCTTAAAAACATTTAAGCAGCTAACTGAATTTTTTGTCATTCTAGATAAGTAATATTGTTCCTGCCTCTTGTTTGGCTAATTAATGTTCATAATACAATTTAGCATTCATATTATTTATAATAATTATTTATAATGTTGTTGTTGTTATTGTAATAATTTGAATCTCAGTATAGCTAAAAGGGGCTTTAAAATCTGGAAACTGGAGATTTACGGTCACTTAAGTCTATCTGAGACCAAGTGAACTGATTGTGATAATTTTGTTTATTGAAATATGAGACAAACTATCATGAATGCCAGGATTCATGTCAGGACTCAAGCTGTAGCCCTAACCCTAACTCTATGTCTAACCTGAACTGGAGTCCTTGGTCGCAAACTGACTTAAGTCCTGACTCAATCGGACCTGGCTTGAATCCTGTCTGATATTTCTCTCCAGAGACCAGTGGCTTGGTATTTAGGTATAGTGATGAAGAGACTGTCAATAACTTTTGTTTTGTCACTTTTTAGAAACACTTTTATGTTGCCTGAAGTTGCCTTCAGTCACCTAAAGTTGCCTTAAGTCGCCTTAAATGGCCTTAAGTCGCCTTAAGTGGCCAATATTTTAAACTAATTTTTCCTTAAGTCGCCTTAAATCGCCTTAAATCGCTTAAAGTTACGGCGACTTAAGGTCCCAGAGTTGGCCTCGGAGATATGTGATATATTCCCCTTGTGGCGTTCCCTCGGGCACGCCACGAGGGGAATATATCACATATCCCCTCGCTCCAGGTCAATAACCCTTATCCTGATAGCTAAATAGAACAAACTGGTTATGAAACTCAGTCAGTCCTTTGTTATATGTTTTTGTTTTCCATTTCTTTTGTTTGTTTGCCTTGACCCTGTACCAAAAACAAAAGGTATTGAAATGCATATGAGCGACTGACCAGTAGAAACATTTGGGTTCACACGTTAAACAAAACAATGTGCACGGTCACGGTTCGTTCAACATAAAACAAAGCAGCTTTGTACACTCCTTTTGAAATTTGTTGAGCTTCATAACCAGTTTGTTCTATTAACTATGATACGCGGTTCTGTGTATTAGGATCGAAGCAAATGTTTAAAATAATAATGAATCTAGGTGATTTATCTCCGAACAAGCTCAAATGTCTTTCGAAGAGTCAAGATTTAAGTCAGTTTTCTTCATACTTAGCCTGCATGACAGGCGCTTAATGAGCCGCGCGAGACGAGGGGAGGGAAAAAATAAAGCGCCTGTAGACGGTCCATTGTTCTAGCTCTGGTTCTGGCTCTTCCGCTCACCAACTCCCACCAATATTAACTGACCGCAGTGATTTCGAAATAACCATTCAAAACACGATCAATTTTTCGCGCGAAAATTGTCACCTTTATGGCGCCAAGCGCGTCTGTATTCTACAAATGAAGTACTAAATGAAGAGTTTCGTCCATGTCTTCGCGAACTCCTACCAAAGTTTACGTCCCTTTATCATTTCATTCATTGTGTAGATTTTGCATTTTTTTCAGTAACCCAAAGGCAAGAATGCCGGGGCGTTGCGTATGTTGAACAAGACTCAAGCCTGTCCAGTAGATCGTGTCCGAAATGCGCTAACGTTGTCCGAAGTAAAGCAAGGAGCTCAATGCGGGCCGAATTCATTGCCAAGTAATCCGACGGTGAAAAGTCTGTCAAAGAGTTTTCCAAGCGCCGGGCCAAGGGTCTCCGTGGATGGTTCCCCTCGTGTTAATACCCAGGGAAGAGCGAGAAAGAAGTTGTCGCTGGGTAAAGAAAACTTGCCAGCCAACGAAAATATATCAGACATAAATCGAGTCGATCGATTCCTCCTTCCATCACCCCCTTCGGTCGCGCTTCTCTCGTTCCGCGTCTATCCCCCACGCGCGTCTCCCGCGTCTTGCCAAGAAAGACGACTGGGGAGAAGTCAACAAATGAATGGGGTTAGTTTCTAGAGAAACTGTGGTGCTGCGTCGGTGAGGGTGAAGCACAAGAATTTGGTTTTATCGACTGAGTCGATAAGGTAAATTAGCCACCGTAAAAAGATTCGAGAAAGCTGACGTTTCGAGCGCTAGCCCTTCGGATTCGCTGCGACAAAGGGCTAGCGCTCGAAACGTCAGCTTTCTCGAATCTTTTTGCGGTGGCTAATTTACTTTATCGACTCAGTCGATAAAACCAAATTCTTGGGGAGAAGTCAGCATCGCGCTCGTGTCACACTTTGTGCGAAATGCTTCGCTCGCCCCGCTTGGCTCATAAAGCGCCTGTCATGCAGGCTACTTCATACGAGGCTTTTATGTAAATACCGACCTAAAAGCTGAAAATTACTCGGGCATCCTTTCATCTGAGCTGTTAGAAACAAATTATGAAAGCTGCAAGAAGTATAAAATGTTGTAAAATTAATCAGGGCTCGGGGCTAACGGTAGCCAACTAGACATAGTCTAGTAAAAATTCAGTTTTGGCTAGTAGATTTTGGCTTTCATAAGCCATTTTGGTTAGTGAAAATGGTAATGAACCGTACGGAAACGAAACTGGAAATTCGGGAACTATCGGCAAATCATTGTTGACACAAAGTGTTCGCGAAAGACCGCAAGATAGATATGATTGGCTCCGAAGTATACTCTATTGTTACTTACATTTGGAAAACTCAGACGATGGCAATAGTGTGTAGGATTTGTTGACATTGGTGTAATTTTGCCCGGCATAGTAAATCGAACGTTCGGAAATCGGATTGAGTTCGATTGAGTTCGGCAATCGAACGAAATCGATTAATTACGCAGGGCCCCCAATGGATATCAGTCTAGAGCTGAATGGGCTACCCTGTATAAATAAAGGTTATTTACTAACACCGGACTTTCAGTGAGTTCGATTTCCGAACAAATCGAATTCAATCGAACAAATCGAACTCAATCGAACTCAATCCATCTGATTGTGTTCGACTGAGTTGAGAAACCGAACTCAATCGAACACAATTAAATGGCTTGCGTTCGATTGGCTCTGGTAAACCTACACAAAGCAAGCCCAAAGCAAGCCCATCAAACCAGGTTTTTCTTGTGCTTTTTTACAATTTATTCAATAACAGAAACCTCATTTATAAACTGTCCACGGCAGTTAAGAGAACAGAACAGAACAGAGCAAAGCTATCATTATTCCCGCAGGCGTATTCCCAAATTGTTGTACCCTTTCCTTTTTTAGCTAACTTACAATTGCGGAAGGACAACTCGAAGGGTTACTTTTATGCAAAAATACAATGACGTCAAAGCGGCATTCCTGGTAGCCTTTTACTACGCATTTGAAGCTTACAATCCACAGCGCATCTGAAGCCATTTCTGCGGAATTTCTTCGTTTACGAAAAACACGTGCGCTACACTCCGGGCTGAAGTAACTCGAGCTTCCAATTTTCAATGCAAATTCGAATGTTCGATTGGGTTCGATTGATTTTTTCTTTTCGATGAGTGCGATTTCGTTCGATTGCCGAACTCAATCGAACTCAATCCATGAATTGAGTTTGATTTCGTTCGATTGCCGAACTCAATCGAACTCAATCCATGAATTGAGTTCGATTGAGTTCGATTGAAATTTAGTTCGATTGGGTTCGATTTACTATGCCGGGAATTTTGCAACGCTCGGTATTCATCTAGGTTATTCGAGTAGTGTAACGCCATCGTTTCGTCACGAACTTTTTGTAGTCTACGCCGTGTTGGAAAATGGTAAACAATACTACCAAAAAAGAATGTAAAATCCTACCTGGTCGTTATTTTCACTAATCCTGATTTTCTGTGCTGTAATCAATTTATTCTGCGCAAGTATCGCAGCCTTTCTCTTTAAAAATATTCCGAAACCCTATGTTCTTGGATCGATGGAATATTTAAGGCATTGCTTGTTATGTATTATTTAAAAATTTCGTGTTACCCACTGAAATCTTAGACAGATGGTATATTTGTGATGTAATTTTAACGATTATTGTCCTCAATAACATTTCCGCATTAAAGACGTATTTGTAATTGTTCTTATACGTTGTTTCCATTAAATTCAGAATGCCCAAAACTGTTAATATGTGTACAGTGAAGACGGCAAGATTGACTACATTTCACAGACTCCTTTTAAAATATATGAGATAACAAATGGTTTTATTCCTCGTGCTTCAAATCATCGAAGGATATTTCGACAAATTGCGTAAAATGGCTCGTTCACGGTTGCCGTCTGTTAATACTTTTGCAGGTGAAGACGCCCACATTAATTTTGCTGGGAGAAAAGGACCTTCGAGTTCCTCCGAGTCAAGGAAGGAATTTCTACAAAGTACTGAAGGCACAAGGAACAAAAACAAGGTTAGTCAATGAAGCGCGGGAAAACACTGAGGCAACTCGTCTTTAACTCTGTCCCGACCTTTACGTAGACGAAAGCTCTTTGTAGAAACTCTCAAACTGTGTACGCTAAATTAATTTTAGCTTGGCAAAATTCTCGGCATTCTCTGCTTGTTGTGTAAGAAATGGCGCGAGGTAAAATACTGTTGTACATAAGGCTTTTTACCAGAAACCCATAGGTGGGTTGAAACACGTAACGCGCATTCACAGCTTCCGAATATTCATTTTTTGCTTAGTACCATATTTGGAAACCCCTCGGCTCCTTGAGATTGTAAGCAAGTTGTTACAGCGAATTGATTGGTTAATATTTTTATATTGATTTTCCAAATATGGCTGTAACAACTTCTTAGCAAATTGAATAATCGAAAGCTTGTTTTGAAGCGTACAAGAGACAGTTGCACGCTTCAACCCACTTATGGGTTGTATATCTCAATGAATTTTTTCCCCAAACTGTGATTTGTTATCAATGTGTTGAATTATAAAACAGTTATAGTGCTCAAGCTCGCGCAATATTGCCTGATTTTAGCCAACTCGGCTTGCGGCCTCGCGGCTAAGTATCCGGCGATGTAGCGCTTGGAAAACATAGAAGCAAACATAACGCGGAAAACATAGCGCGGGAAAACATAGAAATGGTCCAAACGGTTTAAGTGCGGGAGAACTGGAAAACTATGTTAAAAGCTGCAGTAAAGGATGCAACTGGGCCAAGTGCTCGGACGTCCACATAAGACGCGACGATAGTAAAACTACCGTCATGCAAGCTCGATCACAAATGAACAAGGGGACGAACGGACGGACGGACCAACGAATGAATGAACAAAGGATAATTGGGAAGAGAAAGGACAGACTCTCAAATACCCTAAACGCGAGATCTAACAGTGTTTATTGTTTTCAGGTTGTTGTCCTACCCTGATGACAATCATCCACTCAACAAAGTGGAAACAGAGGGTGACGTCTTCATTAACATGGCTCGGTGGTTCCATGAACATTTGAAATAATAAATGATTAATTGCAAATTGCAGTTAAAAAAATAATTCGTTATTTAATTTACACTCGCATTTTTTTTTTATTTGAAGCAACTTTAACATTACCGTAGTTTTCATGTTATATTGCCAGATGCAAACAAATATACAACTTAATTGATAAAACGACTCCACAGAGCAAAACAGGAGAAGTAGTTTGGCGATAGAGTGCAGGGTTTCATTGATAGAAGTGGATAACAGTTGAGTTCATCAAATTCGATTTCGTTTTGGTTAAACTGAGTTTTTTAACCGTTATTTTGCCTCTTTATTGGGTGGCGAATGGTAAATCCGAGACTCGCCGAGACGCCGAGACCCTTGTTTCAAAATCCGAGACCCAGACCGCAGCTACGTTACAAAATCCGAGCCTGAGACCCAATGCGGGAAAAAACCGAGCCCGAGACTTAGTGCCAAAAATATCCGATTCACCTATCAAACGACAAACAAGGATGAAGAATGAGAATGCTTGACAAAAGTATCCGAGACTCCGAGACCTTGAGGAAAAAAATCCGAGACTCCGAGACAGAAAAAGCACCAGCCAAACGAGACTTTGAGACTTCAAACAAAAACTGTCGAGATTTCGAGACCGGACCAAAATTTTCTGAGACCCACGATTTTGAAGGTACCATTCGCCACCCCTTCTTTAGTTAATATTTCTTTCTTTCTGTTTATTATTATAAATTATTATTCCATAACAAATTGACTCAGCAAAATTGCTGGAGATGACACTGGCCCTGGTCAAGTGGCAACAAGCCACCTAAGATCACGAGGATTCTTGCAGTCCCTAACAAAACCGTCTTTTGGATAGTTACTGGTCTTGTCCGCACACCAATCTGTTCCAGGTTGCCTCCCAATCTTCTGGGGATGGTTCCCAATACTCCAATAACAACTGGGACTACTTTCACCGACTTCAGTTTCCATAAGATCTTAATCTCAATCGCCAAGTCACGGTACTTTTCAATCTTTTATTACTTTTCAATGTTTTTATTATTATTATTATTATTCGATTCTCTCCAGTTGCCGGATGTTCTACTGGGTAATGTTTATTGTGTCTCAGCCACTCCCCGTAGCTTAGAGACACAACACTTTCCTCAACAAGTGCGCAGTTCCGAGAATGGCCGATATTTGTACACTTCCAAGGAAGTCAGGTACATCTAACTTTCCAAACCAGGTCTTTGCACCTTTCGATATGCTTCCAAGAGCACCAATCACGATAGGTATTATTGTAACTTTCGAGGCTCCATGAATCCTTCTAATTATTATTATTATTATTATTATTATTATTATTATTATTATTATTATTATTATTATTTATTATTATTATTATTATTATTATTATTATTATTATTTTTATTATTATTATTTTTATTATTTTTTTTTTTTTAGTGGTAGTAGTCTCAGAAGGGTTATTCACAGCCATGTAGTAGGCTTCCATAACCAGCTTATACTCGTCCCTTGTCCATTTTTGTCTTGTTTCTTTTGTGGGATTTTGGTAGGGTGTAGCTAGAAGGCTCCTGTGAGGGTTAACCTCGGCGGGGGTGTCCTGTAGTGTTTCACTGGAAGAGTTTGTTCCAGTAGCTAACTTTTCGACCTCAGCCTGGTTCCCCGCTGAGGGACGCGGTCCCTGTTCACCCGCGCGACGACCGATGCGGTATGACATTCTAGTATTATGACGTTTCATTAAGTGGAGTTGTAACCCCAACAAGGGTGGCTAGGGGGTTGCTGGCACTGTACTTGCCAAAGGTGCCACCCCATACTCTGGTGGGCGGGAGCGTCCAATTTCCCGTGGTAGGCTAAGGTTCCAACCCGTCCTACCCCAGCGCCCATTATTATTATTATTACTATTATTATACCATTTCAAATGTACATATCTTATCGTATTAGAATTTTAATGTATTATAAATAGTTATTTTAATTGTTAATAAATTATTCTCGTTATTAATTTTTTTTAAAATTATTATTATTATTATTATTATTATTATTATTATTATTATTATTATTATTATTATTGTTATTGTTATTATTGTTATTATATTGGCATACTACTCAGCAAATTAAAGTTCTTATAGCAGCTGGTAAAGTAATGGTGCCGAGCAACAACAAGTTGCCAAGGAACACCAAAATGTTTCTCTTTCCTGTCCTTTACATTTCCAATACTTTTCTTAGTATCCTTGCTGATCCCAGCAATGCAGATTTCTGGATTAGGGTAATTGATGTGTCTACTCCTATACCCTTTAAGTTGCCCTTCAATCGCAACGGCACTGTTCCTAATGCCCCCACTACAATTGGTACAACTTTTGTTTTCACTTCCCATATTCTTCTTAATTCTCTGGCAAGATTTTGGTACTTTTCAATCTTCTCGTCATCCTTTTCTTTTACTCCACTGTCTTCTGGGATTGCCACATCTATTATTTGACAGCGTTCCTCGCTTTTGTCACGAACACTAAATCTGGTCTCCTAGCCTCGATGTTATGGTCTGTCCGTATACTGAAGTCCCAAAGGAGTTTGTAGTTCTCATTTTCCAGAACGCTCTCAGGGACGTGATTATACCATTTATCATTCCGGTCGAATCCGCATTTTCCTGACAGATCCCAGTGGATTGCCCTGGCCACATTGTCATGTCTTTTCTTGTATTCTTTCTGAGCCAATATTGAGCAACCACTGGATGTGGCTTACAGTTTCATTTTTGTCACGGCACATTCTACATTTAGCATCTGTCTGGGATTTGTCAATTGTTCCTTTGATGTAGTTTGTTCGTATTGCTTGATCTTGTGCAGCAATTATTGGTGCTTCTGTCTCTCTCTTCAGGCTTCCTTGCTTCAGCCAGGTCCATGTTTCCTCATTACTCTGGTCTTCAGTCTCTCTTGCAAATTGTCCATATAGTGACTTTTCTTTCCATTCCTTGGTGTTTTCAGTCCTTCTTCTTGCTTTAAAGCTGGTTGCTGTTTCCTGACTTCCAGTATCGTCTTCCCTAACTGCTTTCAGTTCTTCTTCGCTCGATTGGACGTACCTTTCCAATGATAACCTTGCTTGGTTTATGCAGTCCTCTACTGATATGAGACCTCTACCACCATGCTTCCTTGGGACATAGAGTCTTGCAACACAATCTCTTGGGTGGAGGCCTCCATTCATTGTTAGCAATTTTCTTGTTCTGCGGTCTAACTCCTTTAACTCTTGTTTCGTCCATTCGATTATCCCTCCAGCATATCTAAGTGACACTGCCCACGTATTTATTGCCTGGATCAAATTTCCCCCATTTAATTTTGACTGTGCAACTTTCCTGACGCGCCGTAAATATTCTTTCTTGATCTTTTCTTTCGTCCGCCTGTGTAACATAGTGTCAGCTTCCAGTACTCCTACGTATTTGTATCCTTTACCTTCTTTTAATGATCTTATGTTCGTATCGTCAGGTAGTGTGATACCCTCGGACTGTGTCACCTTGCCTCTCTTTAATATCAGTACTGTACACTTCTCGATTCCAAATTTCATCCCAATGTCGTTGCTGAATATTCTCACAGTCTGTATTAGCGAGTCTAGCTGGTTCAAGGATTGAATATTATATTATTTCAGTAATAGTATCCTGCTTCACACTTTCTAAGGATGAGGGTGAGAGGGATCATTGCTATCACGAACAATAGTGGAGACAAAGAATCCCCTTGAAAGATACCTCTTTTTATGTCCACATTTCCAAGACTCTCTCCATTATTATTATTATTATTATTATTATTATTATTATTATTATTATTATTATTATTATTATTATTATTATTATTATTATTATTATTATTATTATTATTATTATTATTATTATTATGGCAGTAAAACTATCTGTATGTACAGTGTTATAAAGCAACACAGGGCGCAAAGCGTAACCCGTGCGCAAGAGCGAAACTTAAAAAAAAATAAATAAATAAGTTACTAAAACCTTATATCTACAAATCTAAAAACTATAATCTAATAATAATAATTATTATTATTATTATTATTATTATTATTATAATAAAAACTTTATTCACAATTTAAAAATATCTTAATTACAAAAGATAAAAATAGAAATAATTGATAATAAAAATTCAAAATTCTATAAAATTACAAATTCCATGATGCAGAGATATTTAAAAAATTATAAAATCGAATTATACTAATGACGGCTAAACCAGTGTCCATAAAACGCCCTGAGTATAAAAGCATATAAACCGTGTATTTCAAATATCCGCACTAACTACATTTATTTTACAATCTAAGGATTGCTCTATCTTGCTACGAAACGGCGTTCGCGAACCTCTAACGCATGCATGTACCGATCTTAAGAGTTCAAACGAAATCTGTGTCCTGAGCCAAATGATTACAATATGATAAGGCTCAGTATCTTTCTGAGCTATCTTGTCTGCGAGATGCTTTAAAAACCGCTGACACTCCTTTCCCATTCCGCCATCGGTTCCAAACACTAAAGGTGTAAACGAACCCATTTCTACATCTAACACCCGCTGCTGGTACTTGCGCTTCTTCTCTTCTTCTTGCTCCTTGAACACTTCCGAAGTTGGCTTGCTCTGGTAACAACTGGAGTTGACGTGCGTAACTCTGACATCAAAAAATGCCGTAACTCCTCTTGCCCAGAACCCTCCCGCTTTGATGTCCAACCTTGCCTCAGGACTTGTAACAGCGCTCCTCAAATGAAAACGCTCGTTGTCCAGGGGTTGAAGGCGTGGTTCGATTTCGACATTATTGCAGATCTTATCGATGAATGGCGTTAACAAGTTCCGTATACCATCATGTCTCTGCGCTACAAACCCCCCCTTTTTACAAGAGAGGGCGTGAACAACGGTGAATTTATCCCCACACACGTAATGACTTGGTAGATCGACTAAGGGCAAGTCGTAACGCAAGCGTAGCGAGTCTCTGAACTCTTGCTTGTTCAGGGCTAAACCCTGGTCTGCGAGGGGTATCGCATTCAGCCAAGAACTTGCGCCCTTGTCTCTCGATTGATTAACCAGTCGCAGCAGGTCTGGGGAGAGGCTTGAATCAATGCTATCCATTTTCTCTTTAGCACTTGCTCTCTTGAGTGATTGTTGATGCCTCTTTAGCTCCTCCGTAGATCTTTCGCCTGGCACCATGATGGAACTCTGTGATGTAATAGAATCTACGTGCGCGGTGGTTATTAGCTTCGAGGCAGCAAACTGCTGCGGTGCCTCGGATCTCAGATCAGGAATGCCTAGACCCCCTTGACCCGTTGCTAAGGTAGCAAGTCTGCACACCTCGTTAGGGAGAGGCTCTGATTGACCAAACAAAGTTGGGAGTAGTAAATCCTCAATCACCTCCTGGATTGGGTCGACATAATCTTCAAACGATCCTATCGTGCGCATGAAGTAGGTGAACTTCGACTTGTAGCCTTTTGTAAAAGCAATGTACGCCGCATTATTATTATTATTATTATTATTATTATTATTATCTACTAAAATGCTAAAAATATTCATAATTACAATCCATAAAATATCGTAAAAGTGTTACTAAGTGTTATTATTATTATTATTATTATTATTATTATTATTATTAATCTTGAGATCAGCCCCACTATGCCTCAGAGGTTTGCGTTCAAAGAGGAGAGTCGCCATGGACTTACAAATACGGACTTGCAAGTTGAGAGTGGACGTGCAGAAATTAGCTAGGTTTAATTTTTTTCCCTTTATTTTTATCTTTTGTCATGGACTTACAAAACACGGACTTGCAAGTGCAGAAATCATTCATATTTTTTTTAATATATATCTTCCATTTAACTCCCAAAATTTTCAGCTATTCTTTAATTTTTTGTATCGAAAAATGTATGTATAGAAGTGTAATTCTTTTTAACTTTCATTTATTTTCAAGTATCAATTTATAGTTATTGTAAATTATTATTGCTATTTTTAATAAAGATATTTTCTATTTTAAAATTATTATTATTATTAATATTATTATTATATCTGTTTTTAATATTTAATCATTTACCTCTGAAAAGCCCGTTTGGGGACGTGGTGAATAAAGTATGCGTGTAAGTATAAGTATGTGTTGTACATCACTTTTGGCTTTTATGTCTTCCAATTTCAAGATAACAAAGCAAGCTTAAAGGGACATTGTCCTAGCTGAAATATCGTGTTTTCCTGATTATGGCCAGGAGCTTGCTTTAAGCTTCCATTATTACCTTAAGATAGGAAGATTATAAAAGCAAAGAAATATTAATTAAAGAGACAACGGCTGGAAAAGTAAAAATTCCACAAGAATGTCAGTTTTGATTACTTGACCACAGTCACGAAATCAAATTTGACGAACATAATGCAGGATTAACGTTAATCGGCTTTCGAACAACCAGGCCCTGCACTTTAATTATCTCCAAACTACTGTTTCTGTTTTGCTCCATAGAATCTTTTTATCCAATTAAAATGTCTATTTGGTGGCATTTAGCGATATGTAAGCTTATAAGTCTTATGTAATCGCATGGGCCCGAGTAAAATTAAGGATTAATATCACGCGTGTTTTCAGAAGCTGTAGAAATTGGCGACGAGGGCAATTTCTACAGCTTCTGAAAACACGAGTGATATTAATCCTTAATTTTACGAGGGAACATGGGATTACTTGTTTATAATGTAGAGGGCAAAATTATAGGGAAACCTTTCAGACTTTTAAGAGTCACTCAGACTTGAAACTACCCGAAGTGAAAATTGACAAGAAAAACTTTTCAACTCACTGTGGTTGAATAAATTTCTAATCTTTCAAAGATACATTTGGCTGTTATGTACATCTGGAGAACATAGCCTAATGTTTTATCGATAAAAGACACTTTACGACAAAAACAAAGCAAGTTTTATTTAAGCGTACCGTCCTGTGTTTGAAGTTTTTGCCGCTTTGATAACAACAACAAATGGCGAGTTCAAACTTGCTTGCATGTTTGGCAATTTAACTGCTTTCTTTCCCTTTTTTAGCCTTATTCTTTCTCCTGTTAAACGTATATTGTCCCTTTCAGCAAAATCTGTCAAAGTTCTTTCCGTTGGTCCGCAGAAATCCGCATGTATTCAATGAAGTGATGTAATTTTAAAATCTTTTGCCGCCATGAATGAATTTCTTCGAGGTCTTCAACGTCGCAAACTGGCTTGCAGGCGCCTGGTTAATCCACGTTTTAACACAAATAATCGCTTCCTGTTTGGCGTAAAATGCTGTAATTCACCTGTAGAATTTCTTTCTTACTTATCATCCGATTTGCTTCCTTTTTTATCGAAAAATCCCCGGCGAAACATGCGAGTGCTCCGTTCGTAAATTTTCTTCAAAATCCCGCTAAACCAACTGAATGCAACGAGAATGACGCGCTCAACCAATCACGAGTGAGAAATGTTTATGCTCGACCAATCAGGATCAAGTAATCATGCCCTCTTGATTACCAAAAAAGTGCCCTCGTGATTAAGGAAAAATGCCCTCTGTCTCAGCCAATCAGCATTCAGTAATTTTGCCCGCTATGTTATAAAACGTGGAAGAACAGGTACGCGAAATGTTGTTATTTCGGTGGGAAAGTGTTCCTTGAACTAAGCACGCTCCTGGCCGTACTCAAGAAACACAATATATATTTTAGCCGGCACACTAAATTCCAATATCAATGATTGAAAGGCAAGACAGAATCGACTGAATAAATAAGCAGTTGAAAAGGTACTGATTACCTTGGTTTTGTTCGTTCAATAAGCTAAGGAGCGAGTTTCAGAGGGGGACGTTTAACTGAGATAGCTCGTTTATTCGAGTAAATATGGTGCACCACTCTCGCTAACAGACAAATGTCATGTACGCTCTGGGGACCTTTTTATAATCCTTGGTCACATGGCAGTTATTTTATCATATACGAAGTACCACTGCTTCATAGATGCTTATTCGCCCCTGGGATCGCTTGGGTAATCAATGTGAGCCATGCCTTTGTGAAGTCTCCCTGAAGTTTCTGGATTTCTGGAATGACAAATTACCTTAACTGCGTAAATATACATTTGTATTTCTTAGAAAGGAAGCATTGTAATTTACGAGTTATATTATTAGAGTATAATAAATATCTCATATTTCGGATTTTTTGTCAGTTGTGACTTTTTTTGGTAGAGGCCGTTGCCATAGAAACATAGCATGTTAAAGGAGAAGTTCACTCTTTTCTTTTTTATTTTATTTTTTTTTTTACAAAGCTTCCGTCTTTTCTTTCCACTAATAAAAAGCGCATACAGAGATAAGATGCTGACCAAAGTTTAAGCTTCTATAAAATACCTCCAATCCTTGTCCAAAGTACAGTGGAACCCCGTTAATACGGTCACCAACGGGTCATGAAAATTTGGCCGTACTAACGGGGTGACTGTATTAATGCGGTAGGGTCAAATTTCATGGCTGGTCTATGTTTCTTTTTCATGACAGGAAAGTAAATTGCTGTTTGATTACGTTAACGACAGAGGTCAATGACATGACAAGTTACAGGCGTTGTGAATAAATACAGTAATGTTTCTCAAGAGCTCTACAGTATTTGTTTTGTTTGGTCAATAATTAATGCGTATTGGTTCGAGTGGCCGTATTAACGGGGTAAAATTATAAAGGATTATACAGGTTGGGATTTCAGAATGTGGCCGTTGGCCGTATTAACGGGGTGGCCGCATTAACGGGGTTTAATTATAAGAAAATGTATTGGCGTTTCGCCGGGACAAAAAAAAGTGACCGCAATAACGAGGTGACCGTATTAACGAGGTGACCGTATTGACGAGGTGACCGTTAGGCGGGGTTTCACTGTACCTCCAAAAATCGTTTTGAACGCCGCCCTTTTTTACAACATACTTAGCAGCCTGGCTTTGAAATGTGAAGACAAGAATTCTTCATTCCTTAAAACAAAGAAAGAAAACGTTTTGAGACGGCATTTCTCCCTCTGTTACTCGCTTGGGATGGCCTGGAGACGAGATTGTGATGTTGCGTGACTAACATGTACTATCGCGCGTGAAGTCTATCGTGACCGATCGTGACCTACAGTGACCTACAGTGAAGCGTGACCACGTTACGGTGCGCATGGAGACTGGTGCAGAGCGGAACCATAACTGAAATTTAAACATGGCGGGACGAGTTTCGTACTTCCTCCTTGCAGCTCTTTTTACGATCGTTTTAATTATCGTCGCCCGGACGGTGATGTTCTCTCATCACCCGACAGCTTCTGTTCCTTGCCTACCAAGCGATTTAGATTATATTAATGCAGACGAAGCTGTGAAGAAAAGATTTCAAAAGGCTCTCACCTTCCAAACAGTGTCCTATGATATTGGGAATTACAATCGAGAAGAGCTTTACAGATTTCTTCAGTTCATTTTAAAAGGTGGGGAAATGAACTGTTATTTGTGCACTGTAATTTATTTTTCATCTGCAGGAATATCTGCTTTGTTTTTAGGATTTTAACATCATATTAACATTACATGCAGCTTAAGTTGTAATAAGTTTATGTAGCTGTGAGCTATTAGCTTTAGTTAATATTTGACATTTTCTTTCACTTAATATTTTGTAAGCTTAAATAAGTTTATAAAAAATATAAGAGATTGTTGTGTTATAAAACTGGTCAGGAACTTTGACATAAAATATTTTTATTGTTCAGAAGGAAGTTTTTAGTTTACATGTATTTATGTCAAGTGATAAAATAATTTAAATTTTCAAAACAGTGCAACTCATGTCAATAAGACCAACAAAGGGCATAAGAATGGGGTTGTTAGAAAAATGGGGGGAGGAGTCAAATAAGTGGGGTTTTCAGATACAAAAACATTACATGTCAGCTTTCTTCTGGACCCAAAAAAACTGTGGTTGCGCTATATTATAACGAGGTTGATCACATTAATGGGTGGTGCCATAAGGTGTGGTTCTACCGTGTGATATTTTCTAGTCTGCAAATGTTATATATTATTAATGGCATCTCTGTGCAGGCAAGAGCTGCCACCTGCTGCTTGGAGCCATGAAATGTCAATGTTGACTGAATATTAAATAGGGCATCTTGAATGCCAACATTATAGATTGTATAATTATGTTAGTTGCACATGTGATATTTTTTAGTCTGCAGATGTTATGTATTATTAATGGCATCATTTTGCAGGAAACAGCTGCCACCTGCATAGAAAAGCCATTTGAAAATTTGTTAAAAAATTAGCATGTCTGAATATACATACAGTAGAACTCCGCTAACTCGAACTCCCAAGAGAAACGATAAATTGTTCGAGATAGCGGGGGTTTGAGTTATCCAATAGTAATTGACTGAGAAAACAATTCAAGGGAAATGTGTCGGTGTTCAAATTAGCGGGGTGTTCAAGTTATCCGAGTTAAAGTTCAAATTAGAGGGGTTCTACTCAGTATACAAGACATCTTGAAAGTATCAACTTCGTAGATGCTACATCTACATGTACAGTAAGTTGTATTTTATATACAGGTTATGCCAAACAAGTAAATTGTTTGTTTCACAGAATTTGCAGATGTGATTAGCCATCCCCTTGTGGAGTATAAAGTTATAGCAAATTACAGCTTGCTTTTATCTGTAAAAGGAAGTGACTCATCTCTTAAGCCATATCTCATTGCAAGTCACCTTGATGTAGTACCAGCTACCAATGAATCATGGGAAGTACCCCCTTTTGAAGGGCGTATCCAGGATGGATACTTCTGGGGTAGAGGAACATTAGATGTCAAAAATGGTGTTATGGTAAGTCTTGAGGTGACGCATAATATACAGTGTTCCAGATAAGAGAGGGGTCTTGGGTCAAAAACCCAACAAGGCTGGCTTCCTGACCTGACAAATCAAATGGCTAACTTGAGAAGATTTAGAGAGACCCACAACCTGTTGACCCCTTAAGATTATTCACTGACTCCCTGTGTTTGAAAGTTAAATGAAACACTGGATATAACTAACAGATTCTAGTATTTCCCAGTATTTACTCTTTGATGGGTTAATATATACTACCATTCTTTATCACTAGATGCCACAAAAATGGTATTATTATTATTATTATTATTATTATTATTATAAACAATAAAAACTTTATTCACAATTTAAAAATATCTTAATTACAAAAGATAAAAATAGAAATAATTGATAATAAAAATTCAAAATTCTATAAAATTACAAATTCCATGATGCAGAGATATTTTACCAGGGCAAAAAATTTCCAGTTGCCCAGTCACCAAAAACGACTTAAAACTGACCTGAGGGCCACCAAAAGTTGAGGTTTGATCGCCCAATGTGTGACTATGTTACAGAATTTGGAAAAGTTGCGATGTAAATTATGTGAAGTACAAAGTAATTGGACTACCTTTCTCGTCTTTTCTTTTTCTCAATCCTAAGTTCATCAATTTTAGTTAATTTTTAGTTCTCAAGTGGAAAATTCTGAGCCGATTTAGTGGTGGTTTAATGACAATTAAACCACCAATTTAATCACAAACTATAGGAAATATTGAGGGCTACTGTACTTTATTTTGGGGTGGGCCACAAAAATGGTATAAAAAAAATGCCCAGTCATTGTTGAAAAAGTTATGGTCATGTGTGTAAAAGGTTACCATAGTAACAGTATAACCTGTTAAAGACACCCTTA
The DNA here is from genome assembly GCA_022457155.1 of Cladopsammia gracilis. Classification (NCBI taxonomy): domain Eukaryota; kingdom Metazoa; phylum Cnidaria; class Anthozoa; order Scleractinia; family Dendrophylliidae; genus Cladopsammia; species Cladopsammia gracilis. The sequence goes on from JAJGOT010000076.1 coordinate 806,624, forward strand.
AGTTTTAACGTTAAATGCTTATAACTAAAAAACAGCTTGGTGACCTCAAATTTTTATTATTGGATTGAAATTTATAGCATGTTTAAAAGAAATTGTGAGAAGGGGTTCAGAGCCACCTTATTGTTTTTAAATGTTCAGTGTAATTTATTTTAGGTAGTCCAAAAAATATCTTTGACATGCATATACATGGTTGCAGGGTTCCTTGGAGGCTTTAAAGTTTCTCCTCAAACTTGGACACAAACCACAGCGCAGTTTTTTTCTGGCTTATGGACATGATGAAGAGGTGAGTGAGGTGAATGTAACAGCAACCAAAACTGTGGGGGATTTTTTGGGGTTTCACCTGAAGGCCTAGGGATTTTTGGGGGTCACTTTAAATGGAACCCCTGTGGAGGAACATCAGTCAGGAACACTTGCTTATCTTGTCATTCTCCTTTTTGTCAATGAGTTCCTTTAAGTTTAAGATACTGTACAATTTAATTTATACTGCCCTCATAATGTCATTCATTTTGACAATGCTGTTACTCAGGTGTTTGGCAATATAACATGGAAATTTAGGTACTAAGAAAAATGTCTATATTTTGGTGGACACTGTTGCTTTCATTTCATTAGAGAAATTTAGCAACCACGACGGCAATGGCAGCAAGAGCACCACAAAACAATAGGTTTAATGAGCAAAAACAATCACGCCTCTGCACATGCGTTTTTCATTTGATTCATATCTTTGCCGTTCCCTGCCAAACAACAACGTCAAATGATCAAATTATCGGTTTTTTAGAGAATGTAAACACGTTACAGTTAATTTTCCAATGCTTTATTTTAACTTGAAAGCTGCCCCTACCAATTCAGCTCTTGAACAATTCCAGTAACATTAGGCAAATTAAACAATTTGGAACAATTTCAAGGTAATTTAAATGAGCACAATTTTTTTTTTCAATGATGTTTTCTTTGGCATAATTATTGCCATCGTGGTTCCTAAAGCTCCCTATTGTTGGTTGGTGTGACATGTTTTTCCAACAGGTAACAGGATATGATGGAGCTCGGCAAATTGCAGCTTATTTAAAATCACAAGAGGTGAAGTTGGAATTTTTAGTGGATGAGGGAACAGTTATTGTTAAGGATGCCATTCCAGGAATGAAGATGCCCTTTGCTCTGTAAGTTAAAACCTTGATATTATATCTGTACTTTGTTACTTTTTGAATAATGCCTGCATAAATTGGAAATTGGGCATTAACTAGTCAAAATACAAACTCTATCAAAATGATTATCTAGCATTTTGATCGTTAAAAGAATAATACTACAGTAAGTCACTCAAAACAAAATTCTTGGACCATAAAACCTTTCTGATCCACTTTGATGGAATTCTCTCTGATTACATTCAGTATACCGGTACTTTGTAAAGTGGCATCGAAAGTATTTTTCTCTTTAAACTCCCCCCACCCCTCCCGGAGACTCCTTTACTTTGAGACCCCACCCTCCTCCCCCTCGTTGGAATTTTCAATGGCCTTTCATGAGGGAAAGTGGGGATGGATGTTTCTTGGAAAGTATTGAAGACAAGTCACAATGTTCCTAGGAAGTGCACTTATGATTGGTGCAGTCACTACTGGTATGTTCCTAATTCCTGAATTCTACAGAAATGAGGATTAAGAGCCAATTGGTTATGTGAACCACATGTCTTGTTATTTGTTTTGTTTTAGAATTGGTGTGGCAGAGAAAGGTTTCATCACAGCACAACTCAGTGTCCATACCTCTGCTGGGCACTCTTCAATGCCACCACAGGAAACAAGCATTGGAATTATGTCAAATGCTGTAGCAAAGTAAGTCCAATTGAATGAGTTTGCCTTTTTTTCTCAACTTGTTATTCTATCCTTCATTCAGTCAATCAGTCAGTCTGCCCAGTTAGTCAGGCAGCAAGCCACAAACAAATAGTCATGCAATCACTCAGTCAGTCACAGGCAGTGCAACACCCAGTCAGTCAGACATTTCATCTGTTAATCATTCTGTCCTTGAACCTAACTTAATTCATCTCTCAGTCAAACATTCTTGCTGTAAGTCAGTATTAATAATAAAAATAATAATAATAATAATTTTAATACTATAACAAGATGTTTATTAACAATTAAAATAACTATTTACAAAACATTAAAATTCTAATTACGATAAAATATGTACATTTGAAATGGTATAATAAAAGACTCGTCAACATTGCATTTTTAAAATGAAACTAATCATTGCAGGGTTCTCCCTAAAGTTCAGCACAGCAGGTAAGGGATTTTTGCTAAGCGGTAAAGGGAAAACTGTGTGTCTTAAAATTTTTCCAGGGGCAAGCGGTTGCAGGCGGTAATAAGTGCTGCTTCAAGCGGTAAATTTTACCGGTTACCGCCTGATAAGGAGAACCCTGTCATTGTCATAAAAAATAATAATATTAATAATAATTTTAATCTTTAATAATAATAATAATAATAATAATAATAATAATCTTTATCAGCGAATTCATCTGTCATTTACATATAGCTGGTCAGTCAGTAGGTCAGTCAGCCAGCTAACCAATTACATCTGCAGCCAGTCAGTAAGTCGGTCAGCCAGACAGACTCAGCCACAGCCAGTCAGTTGGTTTGTCTGTCGGTCATTTGGTTATAGTCAGTCAGACAGTATATTTTATTGAGTAAGGTATTGAATAAATCAAAGGGTTTGTCATTCAGTCAGTCAGTCAGTCATTTAATTGGTTAGTATATTTCTTTGCTTATTGTTTATTTAATTATCTTTGCTTATAGATTAGAAGCTTGTCCAATGCCTGTTGTGTTTGAGTCATCTGGTCCAATAAGGGAGATGTTTGAGACTTTTGCTCCACAGGTAACAATAAGCCCTTTTCAGAAACTATTTATGAAAGGAACATTTTCATGTGAGCTTTAATTTTTCAGTAAAAGTCTTATTTCCGTTATAAGAATCTTTTTTTCATTTTCTATTAATGTAACATTATATTCTTTTTATTTATTTTTCTATTTTTGCATACACTGTAGGTTCCAATATATCTGAGGGTTATTGTGGCTAACTTATGGCTCTTCAGTCCAATTTTTATAAAGTAAGTGGTCTTAGTGTAATGCCTAGTTTACAGTAGTGATATAAACATATAAAACGTCATGAAGTACATGTACACTTAGGGCACGCCTGCACATATGATTTATGCTTATAGAACGCGTTATAGTTCTGTGCTCTTTTATGTCACCACTATGCGAACGCACAGTTCTACAGTTGATTTGCCAATCACAATCTAGATTAGAATTTAGTTATTGACACGATTGCCGTATTCATAATTGTCAGTGAGTTTAAAAATTTAACTCGTCGTCAGCGTGCATCTCTACACTTTGCGCACCCCTTTTTTCCTCCTGTAGAGTCCTCGAGATGAAACCCTCCAGCAATGCTTTCATTCGTACCACAACCGCTGTCACTCAGTTCAACGCTGGCGTCAAGGTATGTGTCTAATACTTTCGACATTTTTCCTCTAGTCTCTTGCGCATCCGTTATAAGGGTCGTCACGCAACACTCTTCCCCACGGTGCGTGACCCAAATAACGGCTCGAAGAACACTATTACTCACTGGCTCCTCACCTTGTTTGTCGCTGCAGTCGGTGAAAATTTAAACTGTCGATCTACAAAATAAAGCGGTTTTCAATTGAGTGTCGTAAAACCAAAACCAAAACAATTACTCTGGCCAATCACAACAGAGGCAGACAATCCAATGAACCAATCAGAACTCAAAGCAAATACATGTAGCCGGCGCCAAGCGCGGGAAAACGCGTACGAGCAAGTCACAATTGGTTTTGGTTTTACTTCTGATTGGTTGAGAAAGTGGCGCGAGATTTTTTAGCCAATCACAAAGCGTAGCAATGCAGAACCAAAGCATTCACGGAATTACTTTCGACACTCAATTAAAAACCACTCTATAACTGTGCAATTAAACCTTTTCCCCGTTGAAACTGTAAAATAAATTAAAGTGGTTTTGTTTTCTTCATCTCATCGAACAGGCAAACGTGATTCCATCTTCAGCGAAGGTTACAGTCAATCATCGCGTCCATCCTGGTAACACGCTGGAGGAGGTAAGAATCTTTTCGATTCGACTATATTAATAAATGCTTTAAATTTTTATACCAAATTAAACCGTTCGATTTTGGTACGCTTTAAGACTGGTTTGTACTGGCAACGGAGACGGAGACGTAATTAGAAGTGTAGAGCGTTGCGATTTAGTAAAAGTCGTAAGAAGAGTTTTCGATTTCGCTTATGATTTCGTCGCTTACGATCTAGTGAAAACTGCTGGTAGATTGTTGGTGTCGAAAGCAGAAAACTGTACTCGGAGGGCCTGGAAATGGGCATTCTGATTGGTTTATTCTTCCGATTCTACATGCGATTCCAACAATGTAGTTTTCACTAGATCATAAACGACGGAATCATTTCTAAGCACATTCGGAAGAAAGTGGAAACCCTTCTGATTCTTGCATCAGATTCCGTCGAGCTTAAGTCTCCACTTATGATTCCGTTTGACTTACGTTTGATTTTTACTAGGTTATCAGTGCCCTTACTCCAAATACAACTCTGACTCCGTTGCCAGCGAAAACTAGCCTTTGGTAGCATAGCAGGAGAGTTTGATGGAGCCGTAGCTCAAAGAAGAATGCGCCATTATAGTCTCTACAGTAGTACAACGTTATAAACCTTTTTCGTCCTCTTTTCTAGGTTCTTGATCACGACCGACGCTGTATCAATGATGATCGAGTTGACATTCGCGTGATAGATTCGATGGTTCCATCTCCGGTTTCTAGCTGGGACAAACACTCTTTCGGTTTCCAGGTACTATTTGTCAAAAAAAGTTGTTTTGTTCACAGTGTTTGAGGTACAGTGAACTCTGTCTAAGCCGGGTACCCTCGGGATACCCTCGGGGTACCCTCGGGGTACCCTCGGAATACCCTCGGGATACCCTCGGAATATCCTCGGGATACCCTCGGGACCAGCTCTAGCTGTCCGCCTCGGAAAAAATTAACGCCCGGGCGTAGATGGGGGGTGGACACCTTATTGAGACTTATATAACGGAGTATCTGGTTAGCTTTCAGTTGAGGTTAGGGGTAGCAGTTTATATAGTTAAATTTAGCACTAAGCAACCCGAGAAGCTAGGTGGTACAGTGGTACGGTAGGCTATGTAAGCCTAAGCCTAGCTGAGGTCACAGGTTCAATCCTGAGTGGTGATTTTAGATTTTTTATTTTTACACTTAAAAATTTATTGAAAATAAAATTCTAAGTGTCGACATTACGTTATATAAGATTCAATAAGGTGTGCGACCCTCAATCTACGCCCGTGGTAAAATGTCACCAGTCCGCCTCACTGAGAGTTTTGATACAGACCAACAAGTGAACTTCGGCCATAACCAGCCAATGAATGATAGTGAAATCTGCAAAGGACCGCAAACGATAATGCTGCTAACTATAACAGTATACGTAGGATCTGCGAGAGACCTAACCAGCCAAAAAATGAACAAACATACAATAAACTGCAGGGCTGATCTGACTACGTAAATAGACTTTGCAAGACACCATCACGACAGAAACCGATAAAGTAGGATCGCAACCGTGGACAGCTGTTTCGTTGTTATTGCAACTCTTCAGCATGGTGTAGCGAACTAAATGTCGCCAGCAAGAAAGCCAGCACAAATAGATTACACAATGACCTTTTCAGCCTACAGTTTATTGTACGTCCAATAAATTTTGTCCGTCTTAGAGAGGTGTCCGCGTCATAGAGAGTTTAGTTACAGACAAACAAGTGAAATTCGGCCAGAACCAGCCAATAATTGATGCCCGTATTAGAGAGTTGTCCACCTGCAAGGGTTTCCGTCTTAATATAGTTTATTGCAGTGTTTTCGAGTGAGAAGGGAAGCAGGCAAGCGAGTGAGCATGCGAAAGTTACTTGCTTCATGGAATGTTCAATGTGCACCAAGGGAATAAAAAATTCAGGAAAAACGTTTTGAGTGGGCCACCTAGGAGATGTCTACATAGTAATATTTTTGTTTCGCGTTTTGCAATCATTCTGATCAGCATTCTGATTATTCACTGGTATGTGCTACAACCTTGCATTGACGAGTATTTGTTGAATTTTTCGTAGGTCATATCCCAGAGCGTGCAGCAAGTATTCCCGGAGGTTGGTGTTTCGCCAGGTAAGCCGGCCACTTGCACAGTAAATCACCCCCAAGGCTTGGTACACACTTAACCTAAAAAGGAGGATGTGCATGATATTGTTGAAGGGGAAAGTTAAGGTGGCTCTGAACCCTTCTCTGTAATCTTTGCAAAATGTTGTATCTCAACATGCTGATCACAATTCAATAATAAAAAATGGGGGTCACCGTATCATAGTTTTTAGTTGTTTTGTTGTTGTTGTTGTTGTTGTTGGGGAGGGGGGGGGGGGGGTTATGAGCGCTAAAAGCTAAAATTATGGGTGTCTTTAATAGGTTATACTGTTACTATGGGAACCTGATACGTCATGACGTTGACCACAGCTTGTTCAACTATGACTGCATTTGCTTGATGCCTTTGTTGTAGCACTAAACGGATTATGAATCTGATAGTATTTGAGGGGGTAACTTGTAGTATTAATCCATCAAAGTCCAAAAACTTACTAAAAACTGTTGTCAGGCACCTTAAATAAAAGTGATTTTTTTGTGCAGGGCTCATGATAGCTAACACGGATACCAAGCACTATTTGGAGCTGACCGACTCCGTGTACAGGTTTATGCCATCAATACTCACTCCCGAGGACGCAAAACGAATCCACGGCTTCAATGAAAGACTCGGAGTCAAGAATTACGAAAAGACAATCAACTACTTTTATCACTTGATGCGAAATGCTGATGCTGCGAGTTTGGACACAGATAAACCACATAGCGAATTGTGATACCGTAATTAACTGACATGACTTTGAGCGGTGCGAGTGTACGATTGATTGACAAGAATTTCCGATTATTCTCCGATAAATAGCTATTTATCTTTTTGTTATATTTTCATTAGTTTAGTTACACACGACTCCACGAGCTGTACAGCTTTAACTACTCATCATGTTTAAATAAAGGTTTATTATCATAACAAGATTATATAGATATATTTATAGTATAGTTGAATACACGACCCCACAAGCGGCAGAGCTTAAACTTTATCGTGTTTGAATAAAGATTATTGATTGATTGATTGATTACATTTTGAAACGGAAAATTTCTCGTCTCGACAGTATCCGTTTATGGTTTGTTACCCGCTTGCGAGCGACCAAGTCGCGTCAGCAAGGCTAATTTCACTCCTGGGGCCCGTTTCTCCAAGTCCCGATAACTTTCCGAACCCGGACCTAAATTTATAAATCAGAATCTATAGGGTGTATTTACCCCCAAACTAGTCGGAAGTGTTTCGTCACCTTAGAATTTTATTGCTTAGCCTTTAAAATCAACAAATATGCATCTTTAATGTGAAGATTACAGTTAGAAAATAGCTTTCGGGGCCCGAAAAATTGCCGGGACGTTTGAGAAACGGGCCCCTGATATTTGTATGGTTAACGGACCTCTGGAAAAAACTGATTCAAAATCAGCTTGGAGGACGGTGGTGAAGGTTATTTAGTCTAGTCATGGGATCACGTGATCTTTAACCGCCAATATCAAAATACAAATTCTCATTTGTCCACGTACATTTCTTATTCGACTGTGACGTCATTTTACCTTATAAGGAAAAGAGAACAGGCAAAATATCCGAGCGTATTACACAGTAGATTGTGCCCCCTTTGTGCCCCCGATACAAGCTATTATAAATAAAATAATTTCAGTCGAATAATAAATCCCGAATTCGATGGTGTAACAGATAATACATTGGGACATAGATAATACATTGCTCGCATCTTACCTCGCCCCTGCGGGGCTCGAAAACAATACCACGCAACTCGTAAGATAACCGCGCGTATTGTCTGTTAAACCATCGAATAAGGGATTTATTATAGCAGTAGTGGAGACCATTTAAATGAAACCTCTTCAGCAGTGCTAAATTTGCATGGGATCATTTGTTTTTCAATATTTTACAAAATGAAATTTGGGATTTTTCTTGAATGTTGATGTCTGGCTCTCTTGGGAATTAGTAAGATAAGGAAAATAAAAATGAATAAACTTATGATTGTTTTACTTTCCAATTTATTTATTGATCAGTACCATGACGTTATAAATAACAGCTTAATTTTCTTAAAGTTATAACGAATGTAAAAATGTTAAATTTTGAATTACAATAAATCAGACATAACAATGCGAGAGTAAATGATTGACCGACCTAAAGCTATTACAAGCTGTATAATTTACAGTAGAACTTCTTAGTTTTATATATAATGATGAAGAAAAGATAAATTTTTAATAACAATAAGCTAGTCACACATAAGAACGCAAAAGTAAATGATCAGCCAACTTCAAAAGGTATTAAGTGTATAATTTACAACAGTATAGTTCTAAGATTTCCCTGTTTATAAATAAAAACAAACTTCCTTAACTAGCAACGACTGCCAGATTATATTAATGTTCTTTTAGTTCAATATCAGTCTTGTCGACATAACTTAAAATTCCTTCCATCGGACACAGTTCCGCTAGAAAGTTCTCCGTTACTTCCAAAGCAACATGAATCATAAGCACTTGACTGAACGTTACCGGCGAAGTCATCGCTGTTCCCACTGGAATGACTCGAGGCTTCCACCGACTGGTCTGAATCAGACAGTGAGTCACATATTGACTCAAAGTCAACCGGCCGCTCAAACGAGGGCGTCGGCGGACGTTCCAGGTCTTCGTCTTCATCCAAGTTACCAAAGATATGCGGGAACTCTTTTGCGACGGAATACGGAAACGGGAACTCGTTTGCGAGAGACTTGGGTTCTGCACCAGGGACTTGACGGATTTCAAGTGGTCCGGGGACGGGATTCCTCTCGGGCATCGGGTGCGAAGGTGCTGCTCTGTGCTGGTAATAAATGTCTGGATACTGCTGGTGAGTGATCGTGCGCGCTGGAGCAGGAAACGGTGTATACACTTGTTGCCATGGAACCCGTGCGGGTGGTGGAACTGCAGTAGGAAGCGGTCTCGTGATCAGATTTGATGCGGACGGCAGCGGAACATTGAATGGGTAAGGCGTGGATGGAAATCTTTGCAATCGTGCAGGGAACTCGGTGTAGTGACTGGAGCCAGCAGTACTCTGAAAGGATCTCTGATAGGAAGTCTGCACCAAGCTGGACCCGGGAAGAACTTGGCGGGGTCTCGTCAGCTCTCTTTTCCACTTTTGACGGCGATTACTGAACCAGGTCTATAAGTGAAAACAGAAAGAAAAAAGCATGTAGGGGTTTTTGCTATGCTATGACAACTAAAACATAAGTCATTTCTCAAAGACGGAAGTTATCGCATACTTCATGTTCAAATGTAACCAAAGCAGTCAATTAGGAACTTAAGGAGCTATGGCGATTTTGAGATTTTGGGTCAAACTACTCCAAATTAAACGAAGCACCTTGATTGTCATACATGAAATGCTTATAGAAAACAAAGAGGAAAATAGTTAATTATCGAAGAAAAAATAAACCATAATCAGAGTTTTAGCGAGTTTTCCAAGATAGAAGAGCGATAAACTTGAAACTTGATGGGGGGGGGGGGGGGGGTGTTGGAAAATTTTCACATGCAAACTTTTTATTTTATATGCGGCACCTGCTGCAAACAATTTATTTTGTGTCTTCGTCTAACTGCCATACTTCAAGCAAACAATTTTTCCTTTATTTTTTTGCTTGCAAACAATTTATTTCAGTGTTTATAGCCTCTGCAAACAATTTATTTCAAAATTTTCCAACACCCCCGTCCAAAAAATAATGGTCCGTCCTTTAGTATAGGTAATCATACGATTTCGAGTTCAATTTGGGATTAAGCTTTTTGAAAAACTCACTATTGCAAATTTATCCCAAATTGAACTCGACTTAGCAATCCTTGTGTCACTTTGCTTTCCTGCCTTATGCTAATTGCTTCAAAGCTATTAATAAATAAAATGTGCGCTGAACTTCTGAATGAGAACTCCTTTAGCCCCTCAACGGTACAAAGTGCATCATGGGTAATCGGAGCAACATGGCGGAAACATCAAGATTTGTATGGAAATTGAACGTGATTGAATGCCAAAAAATAGATACTAGAATATATATGTATATAGAATATATATGTATATATATGTATATGTATACATATACATATATGTATGTATGCAACAGAATAAATCTCGAGACCGATGCCATTCGTTTGTATTTTATTCTCAAGCCGGTTATCTTAGTTGCCTTATATGTTCTGTAACTTTCGCACTTCCAAATTACGCAGAATGTGCGAGAAAAAACAAGTAGAATAAATTTAAAAGTAACAACAACGGTCTCGAAAGTTATTCTTTTCCATCTTTAAACTCCTATGTTATGCTTTGAATGGAGAACGTGACAGACTTTCACCACGGGGAGCACAGACTCACAACGAAAGTTTTCAACGACAAAAATGTGAGGATTTGTATGGTATGTTATCGTTGATAAAACAGTCATAAAAGTGTTTATACCTCATTCAATAATGTCTATCTGTTGTTTCTTGGCGGCTTTATGGCTTCTTGGCTTCTTAACGGAATTTTAGCATGTTTTTGTTTTTCTGGCTTGACTTCACCTTAAACATACAAATCCATATATTTTTGTCGTTGGGCACTGTCGTTACGTGTCTGGGCTCCCTGTGCTTTCATTTTTAACTTAATCCGCGCAAGGGGCTATTGTTAATTACAATAAGCAACAAACATACCATGACTTTTCCTAGGGGGACATCAATTCTTGCTGCTAGTTCTTCTTTTTCTTCCCGGTTTGGAAACATTTTCTTCCGGAACAGGGCCTCGAGCTGAGATTTCTGGTCAGCGGTAAATGCGATTCTCTCAACTCTTCGGGATGAATGATCAGTTCGGTTTGGAAGAAGATCTGAAACGAATGAAAAATCGCGCTGGTAAGTTAAGTCATCACCGTGCCCTTGCCATCTCGCCGTCAGTCTTGCAAGTCGCCCCAAATCGAATCGAAGTTTGCACAGTCCCTACACAGCCCCGAAACAAGGTAACTCTCTTTTGAACAAAACTAAAATTACATCTTCTACGAACAAAAGTTAACTTTTGAACCGAACCGGTAATTCACCGAACGGTAGTGTGTGAGAAAGAAATAGAACGATTGCGGTGAATTTCGAACCGGAGAAAGCGAAATGTTAACACCCCTACGCATGTAGGAGAGTTACATGTAGCGTCGCTAAAAGCCGGTTTACACTTGCAATTTTACATGCAATTCTTGTTGCATTTGTCGCGGCGATTTTTCTATCGCGCTGCAATTCCAAATTGCAAGTGTAAACGAGATGCAATTTCGGTGCGATTTGTAGCCGCAATATCGCAGAGGTTGAAAACATGTTCGAAACTTGGTTCAATTTTTAAGCGATTTTGGACAAATATGACTTTTACTGGGGGTCCCGTTGGTGGTTGATGAAAAAGAGGAGAAGTTCACCGGTAAGATATGCTTTAAAACAGTTTCCAATTCATTAAAAGCAAAAATGAAAGTCTATGTATGCGATATCGCGGCCATAAATCGCCCTAAAATCGCACTTAAATTGCATTTCGTTAACACTTCCGATTTGGAGTCGAGCGCGCGCTAGAGAAAACTCGCTGCCACAAAAATAACATGAAAAATTGCAAGTGTAACTGAAACCGGCTTTAAGGCTACCTTTCTCCCAGCTTACCTCTACTACGAACAAAAGTTAACTGAAACCTAACATTAGGCAAAAGTGAAATGTTAACTTTCCTAAGTATGTGGGAGAATTAGCATTGGGCAACTTGATAGTTTTAGAAATGAAGAGTAAACTAGATTCCTCGCAAACGGCTAAATTTCCCGTATCAGTGCTACGCAAATATATTTCAGCAGTACATTTTAAGGCGGATCTCTCGGTAATTTTCCCATGATCACAAAACCAGGACAGAGCTTATTCTAACTGCGAAACGCAAAAGCTTGAGAAGGCTACAGTAAAACGAAACGTATAAGTTCAGCCAAAAGGCTTTTACTCACCAGGACAGGAGAGCAACACCGAAGGATCGGTTTCCCCGAAGTCCAATCGACGCGCTGACTTTTTCTTTTTCCAAATAGGCGCTGGGGTAAGTTCGGTTTCCATTCGGTACATTCTCGACTCGTCGAAGTTCAACTTTCTCTTTGCAGATTGTGCTGAATGCATCTCGTTCGGAACTAAACTTGTTGAGGGTCTACACGTGTAATACGGTGGCGAGAAGTTTTTGAAATTGGTGAAATGAAAACAGTGACTCAATTTATATGTTTATGAGGACGCGAGTTGTTTATAAATCTATTGTTTACAAAATTGAAAGGAATTGAAAAGAACTTAGCGGTATTGAGTATCTCACCTATAAGTAGATTTGTCTCACCTCGTAATTGGCTAAAACGTGGCTTGAAAGAACAATGAAATATTTCACCTCCCACTTATCAAAACTTTTAGAATTATTTTAATATAAGGTGACGAAAAAATCTAGTTCGCGTGTCGAATTTATTATTGTACTCAAACGCATTGGAATTAGCTCGCGAAGGGAAACGTTTCGCGAATTTTTTGCGATTCGATACAAAATGGATCAGGCGAAAAATAATCTCTAGAAGGAAACACAAACCGCATATTAAATAATTTTAGTTGCCCTCGCTGCCTTAAGCCTGCCTTTTACGAGCAACGCAAGCACAATCGATAGCACTAACAACCATTTAATACACAATGTCAGTGAAGGAAGCCTCGTTTCGAATATGAGCGTAGGCACAAACGGATATATCGCTCGCGCTTATTAATTACTTTTCTTGTGCTTGCCTCGCTATTGCCGGGACTGAGACAAGGCGTGCGTTTGTCAAAACTCCAGAAACATTTAAGGACCGATATCTACTTTTTAAATCGGTTTTTAGCCTGCCAACCAGCTCAGCTCGTATTGTTTTGTCAACTTAGGAATCTGTTAACATTCTACACAGAACAAAGCCTTTCGGGCCAGGAAAGTTCCCGAGGCTTTCAAAAAACGCATCCCAGTCTTGTTTGGTTTAGAGAGTTTAATTTCCTTTTACTGGTGTCATTTGCTTTCAACGAAACTTATGACGAAAGTTCTGTTCATAAACGCACACGGTAGTGCCAGTCAATTGAGAATTTTTGCTAGGTGTGATTTTTTACGGCAACAAAAGGATAACAAAAATAATCGTCAAATTGTGCGCAAACGTAGTAAAGTTGAGCAGCGAAAGTCTCGTAATAAAATATCTTCGCGACACATAAAAGGCCACTCATACAAACCGAGAAATTGTCAAAGCACCTGCCTAAAACCATAGCACTATTTTCAGATGCCAGCGTGTGTGTGTGTCGCGCGGCTAAATCAAAAAATGTTAGAGTAGCTTTTGTTGAAAAGAAACCACACCTATTAAACATAGTGATACTGACTTATAAAAAGTGACACGTTTAGTCGTAATTGTTTCGTTCAGTTAATTAATAAATTTGTGAGAGGTCAGCATTGAGAGCTTTCAGCTTTGTTTAATACTTAACAAATAATTATACCGCCTTTTAAAAAATATCAAATTTTGTTATAAATTTAAAGTTTGAAATCATAAAAAGTAAAGCGTTTAATTTTGTCGCAAGGATTCAATATCGGGAACGTATGTGCAAGGAAGACAAAGGTCAATTATTTGAATTATGCAAACAGAGAAGTTGAAGCATGATGAAGCAGATGATTCTGTCGATTCTGTCGAGACGCCCAAGGAGTGTGAAACTGAAGAGAACAAACTTTATGTTATCATGTGCTTATTTATATACCAGGCTGTACTGAATCGTTTGACTTAAAACAAAATGGCTTATAATTGTGCGTTTGTAGAAAAAATATATCACACCTTTTACAAGTTTACTAGCTGACATTTCTTTCAGTTAAAAGTTAAAAAAATAAATAAACCACGCGCAACAAATAACTAAAAGAACTAGAACTTTGGTGCTGCGCCGGTGGGGAAAGTGAAACATGAAAAACTGGTTATATCAAAGCGTTGATAAGGTAAATTAGCCACCTTAGAGATATTCAAAAGCTGTTGTTTCTAGCGCGAGCTCTTCAGTCGTGATTCGCTCTGACGAAGGGGCGGGACGCTTGAAACATTAGGTTTTAAATCACTTAACGGCGGCCAATTTACCTTATCAAATCAGTTGCCAAGTTTTCCCAAAAAACCGACCTCGTGGTCGCTTCTGCTTGCACATAATAATTATTTTTCTTGATTTGAAAGTGGTATACTGAAGATAACGAAAATAAAAAATAAATAAACTTATGATAGTTTTACTTTGCAATGTATTTATTGATCAGTACCATGACGTTATAAATAACAGCTTAATATTCTTAGAGCGATAACGAATTGTAAAAAAGTTAAATTTTGAATTACAAGAAGTCAGACATAACAATGCGAAAGTAAATGATTGGCCGACATAATAAGCCATTAAAAGCTGTATAATTTACAGTTACTGTAGTACTTCTTAGTTTTATATATAATTATGAAGAAAAGTTAAATTTTGAATAATTTACATCAGTAGTTCTTAGATTTCCTTGCTTATAAATAAAAACAACTTATTCCTTAACTAGCAACGACTGCCAGATTATCTTAATGATTTTTACGTTCAATATCAGTCTTGTCGATTGAACCTGAAATTCCTTCCTTCGGACACGAATCCGCTGGAAAGTTCTCCGTTACTTCCAAAGCAACGTAAATCATATGCGCTTGGCTGAACGTTATCGGCGAAGTCATCGCTGTTCCAACTAGCTGGAGTGACTCGAGGTTTCCACGGACTAGTCTGAATCAGGCAGTGAGTCACATATTGACTCAAAGTCAACCGGCCGCTCAAACGAGGGCGTCGGCGGACGTTCCAGGTCTTCGTCTTCATCCAAGTCACCAAAGATATGCGGAAACTCTTTTGCGACGGAATACGGAAACGGGAACTCGTTTGCGAGAGACTTGGGTTCTGCACTAGGGACTTGACGGATTTCAAGTGGTCCGGGGACGGGATTCCCCGCGGGCATCGGGTGGTTACTCGAGTGAGAAGGTGCTGCTCTGTGTTGGTAATAAATGTCTGGATACTGCTGGTGAGTGATCATGCGCGCTGGAGCAGGAAACGGTGTATACACTTGTTGCCATGGAACCCGTGCGGGCGATGGAACTGCCATAGGAAGAGGTCTCGTGATCAGATTCGATGATGGACGGGCAGCGGAATATTCACTGGGTAAGGTGTGGATGGCCATCTTTGCAAAGGTACTTGCAATCGTGCAGGGGACACGGTATAGTGACTGAAGCCAGCAGTACTCTGGAAGGATCTCTGATAAGAAGTCTGAACCAAGTCAACCAAGCCGGACCCGGTAAGAACTGGGCGGGGTCTTCTCGACTCTCTTTTCCACTTCTGATGGCGATTACAGAACCAGGTCTGTAGGTGAACAGAAAAAAAAATCATGTCAGATATATTGCTATGCTATGGCAACTAAAACATAAATTTTCCCAACGATGGTAGTTCTTGCATGCTTCGTATTCAATTAGGAACGATCTTGAAGGGGATATGGTGATTTTGGGACTTTTGGTTCTAACTACACCACATAAACGAAGCACCTTATAATAGTCATACATGAAATGCATATGGAAAACTAAGAGGAAGATAATTATTGAAGAGAAAATAAACTATTATCAGAGTTTTAGCGAGTTTTCCAAGACAGATGCTCGATAAACTTGAAAAAGTTAGCCCAATTTATTCAAGATGCAATCCATTTCCATCCTGGCTATCAGCAGCCCAAGACACTTATTTTCACTCTTAGAGAACTGTTAGAGTATTTTTTTTAACGAAACTGGACTCTTATGTTTGGGCTTTCACTGCTATAAAGATGTCTTTTGGCTTTGAAGATGGCACTAACAAATGTAACATAGCCGGCCTTTAAGAAACCTTCATCAACAAAATATCCTTTCCCCAAACAAATGGATCTAGCTGCCAACGCTGTTAGACAAGCTATAAATAAAACGTCTGATGAACTTCTGAATGAGAATTCCTACAGACCCTTTCACGGTGCAAAATGCACCTAAAACCTAACATAGGAGCCCAAAGAGGAAACAGAATAAATCGCGAGACCGATGCCATTCGTTCGTGTTTTATTCTCAAACCGGTTATCTTTAATTGCTACACTGTTCTGTAATTTTCACGCTCTCCAAATTACGGAGAATATGTGTCAAAAAAACACGTTATATAATACATTTAAAAGTAACAACGACGGTCTCGAAAGTTATTCTGTTTTATCTTTAAACTCCTATAGGCCTTGACTGGAGAAAATGACCAACTTTCACCACAGGGAACCCAGACTCACAACGAGAGTCCTCAACGACAAACATGTGAGGATTTGTATAAGATCTTATCGTTGATAAAACGGTCATTTAATGGTTTATACCTCATTCAATAATGTCTATCTGTTGTTTCTTGGCGGCTTTATGGCTTCTCAACGGCATTTTAGTGATCTAGATTTTGCTGTTTTCTGGCTTGATACAAGTCCCCGGATACAAATTCTCATACTTTTGTCGTTGGGGACTGTCGTTAAGTGTCTGGGCTCCCTGTGCTTTCACTTTTCATTTCATTCCGTGAAAGGAGCTATGGTTAATTACAATAAGCAACAAACATACCATGACTTTGCCGAGGGGGACATCAATTCTTGCAGCTAGTGCTGCTTTCTCTTCCCGATCTGGAATCATTTTCTTCCGGAACAGGGCCTCGAGCTGAGATTGCTGATCAGCGGTAAACATAATTTTGTCTACTCTCCGGGATGAATGATCAGTTCGGTTTGGAAGAAGATCTGAAATAAATAAAAAATCGCGCTGGTTAGTGAACTCATTGCCGTGCCCTTGCAATCTCGCCGTAAGCCTTGCAAGTCGCCCGGAATCGAAAGAAAATTTGCGCAGTCCGCAACGTATAAAGCTACACAGTCCCGAAACAAGTTGACTCTTTTCTGAATAAAATTAATATCAAAGCTTATCGATTTTTAACAAACTGTATCCCCGCGTAAGGCTATCTCGCTTAGAGTTTACATGCTTACTTTGATGAAGAAAAGGAGAAGTTTAGCGGTAAGATATGCTTTAAAACAGTTCCCAATTTATTAAAAGCAAAATTAAAAGCCTATGTATGCGATATCGCGGCCATAAATCGCCCTGAAATCGCACCGAAATTGCATCTCGTTAACACTTCCGATTTGGAGTCGATCGCGCGCGCGAAAAAAAAAAAACGCCACGACAAAAATAACATGAAAAATTGCAAGTGTAAACCGGCCTTAAGGCTACCTCTCTCCGAGCTTACCTCTACTATGAACAAAAGTTAACTTAAACCTAACATAAGGCAAAAGCGAAATGTTAACTTTCCTACGCATGTGGGAGAATTAGCCATCGGAAACAACTTGATAGTTTTAGAAACGAAGAGTAAACTAGATTCTTCGCTAACTGCTAAATTTTCCGTATCAGTGCTACGCAAATATATTTCAGCAGTGCATTTTTAAGGCGGATCTCTCAGTAATTTTGCCCATGATGACAAATTCAGGACAGAGCATCTTCGAACTGCGAAACGCAAACGCGTCCGTTTCAAACGTACTTTGAATAAGTTCAGTAAGCTTATACTCACCAGGACAGTACAGTAACACCGAGGGATCGGTTTCTCCGAAGTCCAATAATCGACGCGCTGACTTTTTCTCTTTCCAAATGGGCGCTGGGGTAAGTTGGGTTTCCATTCGGTACATTCTCGGCTCGTCTAAGTTCAACTTTATCTTTGCAGATTGCACTGAATGCATCTCTTTTGCGACGGAATACGGAAACTCGTTTGCGAGAGACTTAGGTTCTGCACCAGGGACTTGACGGGTTTCAGGTGGTCCGGGGACGTGATTCCTCGCGGATATCGGGTGGTTTCTCGGGTGCGAAGGTGCTGTTCTGTGCTGACAATAGATGTCTGGATCCTGCTGGTGAGGGATCATGCGTACTGGAGCACGGAACGGTGTATACACTTGTTGCGATGGAACCCGTGTGGATGGTGGAACTGCCATAGGAAGCGGTCTCGTGATTAGATTTGATGCGGACGGCAGCGGAACATTCACTGGGTAAGGCGTGGATGGAAATCTTTGCAAAGGTACTTGCAATCGTGCAGGGGACTCGGTATAGTGACTAAACCTAGCCGTAGTCTGGAAGGATCTCTGATAGGAAGTCTGAACCAAGCCGGACCCGGTAAGAACTGGGCGGGGACATCTTAACTCTCTCTTCCACTTCTGAAGGCGATTACTGAACCAGGACTGTAAGTGAACAGGAAAACAATAATGTCAGAGATATTGCTATGCTATGGCAACTAAAACATAAATTTCCTCAAAGATGGTAGTTCTTGCATACTTCGTATTCAATTATAGGAACGATCATAGTCAATCAGGAACGATCATGAAAGGGATATGGTGATTTTGAGATTTTGGGGTCAAACTACACCTCATTAAAACGAAGCACCTTATAATAGTCACACATGAAATGCATATGGAAAACTAAGAGGAAGATAATTATCGAAGAGAAAATAAACCATTTATCAGAGTTTTAGCGAGTTTTCCAAGACAGATGCTCGATAAACTTGAAAAAGTTAGCCCAATTTATTCAAGATGCAATCCATTTCCATCCTGGCTATCAGCAGCCCAAGACACTTATTTTTACTCTTAGAGAACTGTTAGAGTATTTTTTTTTTTTAACAAAACTGAACTCTTATGTTTGGGCTTTCACTGCTATAAATATGTATTTTGGCTTTGAAGATGGCACTAACAAATGTAACATAGCCGGCCTTTAAGAAACCTTCATCAACAAAATACCCTTTCCTCAAACAAATGGATCTAGCTATCTAGCTATAAATAAAACGTCTGATGAACTTCTGAATGAGAATTATTCCTACAAACCCTTTCACCGTGCAAAATGCATTATGGGTAATCGAAGCAACATGTTGGAAAGATAAGGATTTGTATGGAAATTGAACACGATTGAACGCTAAATAAAAGATGCTCGAATAACCTAACATAGGTGCTCAAAGAGGCAACAGAATAAATCGCGAGACCGATGCCATTCGTTTGTATTTTATTCTCAAACAAACCGGTTATCTTTATCGCTACACTGTTCTGTAATATTCTTTCGCGCTCCCAAATTACGAAGAATATGTGTCAGAAAAAAAGTGTTATAGAATAAATATAAAAGTAACAACGACGGTCTCAAAAGTTATTCTGTTTCATCTTTTAACTCCTGTGTTAGGCCTTGACTGGAGAAAGTGACCAACTTACACCACAGGGAACCCAGACTCACAACAAGAGTCCTCAACGACAAAAATGTGAGGATTTGTATGGGATGTTATCGTTGATAAAACGGTCATTTAAGTATTTATACCTCATTTAATAATGTCTATCTGTTGTTTCTTGGCGGCTTTATGGCTTCTTAACGGCATTTTAGTGATCTAGATTTTGCTGTTTTCTGGCTTGACACAAGTCCCCGGATACAAATCCTCATACTTTTGTCGTTGGGGACTGTCGTTATGAGTCTGGGCTTCCTGTGCTTTCACTTTTCATTTCATTCCGTGAAAGGAGCTATGATTAATTACAATAAGCAACAAACATACCATGACTTTGCCGAGGGGGACATCAATTCTTGCAGCTAGTGCTGCTTTCTCTTCCCGGTCTGGAATCATTTTCTTCCGAAACAGGGCCTCGAGCTGAGATTGCTGATCAGCGGTAAACATAATTTTGTCTACTCTCCGGGATGAATGATCAGTTCGGTTTGGAAGAAGATCTGAAATAAATAAAAAATCGCGCTGGTTAGTGAACTCATTGCCGTGCCCTTGCAATCTCGCCGTAAGCCTTGCAAGTCGCCGGAATCGAAAGAAAATTTGCGCAGTCCGCAACGTATAAAGCTACACAGTCCCGAAACAAGTTGACTCTTTTCTGAATAAAATTAATATCAAAGCTTATCGATTTTTAACAAACTGTATCCCCGCGTAAGGCTATCTCGCTTAGAGTTTACATGCTTACTTTGATGAAGAGGAGAAGTTTAGCGGTAAGATATGCTTTAAAACAGTTCCCAATTTATAAAAAGCAAAAATAAAAGCCTATGTATGCGATATCGCCGCCATAAATCGCCCTGAAATCGCACCGAAATTGCATCTCGTTAACACTTCCGATTTGGAGTCGAGCGCGCGCAAAAAAAAATAAAACGCCGCGACAAACAAAAAAATGAAAAATTGCAAGTGTAAACCAGCCTTATGGCTGCCTCTCCGAGCTTACCTCTACTATGAACAAAAGTTAACTTAAATCTAACATAAGGCATACGCGAAATGTTAACTTTTCTACGTATGTGGGAGAATTAGCATCGGAAACAAATTGATAGTTTTAGGAACGAAGAGTAAACTAAATTCCTCGCTAACTGCTAAATTTTTCGTATCAGTGCTACGCAAATATATTTCAGCAGTGCATTTTAAGGCCGACCTCTCAGTAATTTTGCCCATGATCACAAATTCAGGACAGAGCGTCTTCGAACTGCGAAACGTAAAAGTGTCCGTTTCAAACGTGGTTTGATTATTAAGTTCAGTAAGCTTGTACTCACCAGGACAGTACAGTAACGCCGAGGGATCGGTTTCCCCGAAGTCCAATAATCGACGCGCTGACTTTTTCTCTTTCCAAATGGGCGCTGGGGTAAGTTGGATTTCCATTCGGTACATTCTCGGCTCGTCTAAGTTCAACTTTCTCTTTGCAGATTGCACTGAATGTATCTCTTTTGCGACGGAATACGGAAACTCGTTTGCGAGAGACTTAGGTTCTGCATCAGGGACTTGACGGATTTCAGGTGGTCCGGGGACGTGTTTCCTCGCTGATAACGGGTGGTTACTCGGGTGCGAAGGTGCTGCTCTGTGCTGACAATAGATGTCTGGATCCTGCTGGTGAGGGATCATGCGTACCGGAGCACGGAACGGTGTATACACTTGTTGCGATGGAAACCGTGTGGATGGTGGAACTGCCATAGGAAGCGGTCTCGTGATTAGATTTGATGCGGACGGCAGCGGAACATTCACTGGGTAAGGCGTGGATGGAAATCTTTGCAAAGGTACTTGCAATCGTGCAGGGGACTCGGTATAGTGACTGAAGCCAGCCGTAGTCTGGAAGGATCTCTGATAGGAAGTCTGAACCAAGCCGGACCCGGTAAGAACTGGGCGGGGACTTCTTAACTCTCTCTTCCACTTCTGAAGGCGATTACTGAACCAGGACTGTAAGTGAACAGGAAAACAATAATGTCGGAGATATTGCTATGCTATGGCAACTAAAACATAAATTTCCTCAAAGATGGTAGTTCTTGCATACTTCGTATTCAATTAGGAACGATCATAGTCAATCAGGAACGATCATGAAAGGGATATGGTGATTTTGAGATTTTGGGGTCAAACTACACCTCATTAAAACGAAGCACCTTATAAAAGTCATACATGAAATGCATATGGAAAACTAAGAGGAAGATAATTATCGAAGAGAAAATAAACCATTTATCAGAGTTTTAGCGAGTTTTCCAAGACAGATGCTCGATAAACTTGAAAAAGTTAGCCCAATTTATTCAAGATGTAATCCATTTTTTCCATCCTGGCTATCAGCAGCCCAAGACACTTATTTTTACTCTTAGAGCACTGTTAGAGTATTTTTTTTTTAACAAAACTGGACTCTTATGTTTGGGCTTTCACTGCTCTAAAGATGTCTTTTGGCTTTGAAGATGGCACTAACAAATGTAACATAGCCGGCCTTTTAGAAACCTTCATCAACAAAATACCCTTTCCTCAAACAAATGGATCTAGCTATCTAGCTATAAATAAAACGTCTGATGAACTTCTGAATGAGAATTCCTACAGACCCTTTCACGGTGCAAAATGCATTATGGGTAATCGAAGCAACATGTTGGAAACATAAGGATTTGTATGGAAATTGAACACGATTGAACGCTAAATAAAAGATGCTCGAATAACCTAGCATAGGTGCTCAAAGAGGCAACAGAATAAATCGCGAGACCGATGCCATTCGTTTGTATTTTATTCTCAAACAAACCTGTTATCTTAATCGCTACACTGTTCTGTAATATTCTTTCGCGCTCCCAAATTACGAAGAATATGTGTCAGAAAAAAAGCATTATAGAATAAATATAAAAGTAACAACGACGGTCTCGAAAGTTATTCTGTTTCATCTTTTAACTCCTGTGTTAGGCCTTGACTGGAGAAAGTGACCAACTTACACCACAGGGAACCCAGACTCACAACAAGAGTCCTCAACGACAAAAATGTGAGGATTTGTATGGGATGTTATCGTTGATAAAACGGTCATTTAAGTATTTATACCTCATTCAATAATGTCTATCTGTTGTTTCTTGGCGGCTTTATGGCTTCTTAACGGCATTTTAGTGATCTAGATTTTGCTGGTTTCTGGCTTGACACAAGTCCCCAGATACGAATCCTCATACTTTTGTCGTTGGGGACTGTCGTTATGTGTCTGGGCTCCCTGTGCTTTCACTTTTCATTTCATTCCGTGAAAGGAGCCTATGGTTAATTACAATAAGCAACAAACATACCATGACTTTGCCGAGGGGGACATCAATTCTTGAAGCTAGTGCTGCTTTCTCTTCCCGGTCTGGAACCATTTTCTTCCGGAACAGGGCCTCGAGCTGAGATTCCTGATCAGCGGTAAATATAATTTTGTCTACTCTCCGGGATGAATGATCAGTTCGATTTGGAAGAAGATCTGAAATAAATAAAAAATCGCGCTGGTTAGTGAACTCATTGCCGTGCCCTTGCAATCTCGCCGCAAGCCTTGTAAGTCGCCCGGAATCGAAAGAAAGTTTGCGCAGTCCCCAACATATAAAGCTACACAGTCCCGAAACAAGTTGACTCTTTTCTGAATAAAATTAATATCAAAGCTTATCGATTCTTAACAAACTGTATCCCCGCGTAAGGCTATCTCGCTCAGAGTTTACATGCTTACTTTGATGAAGAAGAGGAGAAGTTTAGCGGTAAGATATGCTTTAAAACAGTTCCCAATTTATTAAAAGCAAAATTAAAAGCCTATATATGCGATATCGCGGCCATAAATCGCCCTGAAATCGCACCGAAATTGCATCTCGTTAACACTTCCGATTTGGAGTCGATCGCGGGCGCGAAAAAAAAAAAACGCCACGACAAACAAAAAAATGAAAAATTGTAAGTGTAAACCGGCCTTAAGGCTACCTCTCTCCGAGCTTACCTCTACTATGAACAAAAGTTAAGTTAAACCTAACATAAGGCATAAGCGAAATGTTAACTTTCCTACGCATGTGGGAGAATTAGCATCGGAAACAAATTGATAGTTTTAGAAACGAAGAGTAAACTAGATTCCTCGCTAACTGCTAAATTTTCCGTATCAGTGCTGCGCAAATATATTTCAGCAGTGCATTTTAAGGCGGATCTCTCAGTATTTTGCCCATGATGACAAATTCAGGACAGAGCATCTTCGAACTGCGAAACGGAAACGCGTCCGTTTCAAACGTACTTTGAATAAGTTCAGTAAGCTTATACTCACCAGGACAGTACAGTAACATCAACGGATCGGTTTCCCCGAAGTCCAATAATCGACGCGCTGACTTTTTCTCTTTCCAAATGGGCGCTGGGGTAAGTTGGGTTTCCATTCGGTACATTCTCGGCTCGTCTAAGCTCAACTTTCTCTTTGCAGATTGCACTGAATACATCTCTTTTGCGACGGAATACGGAAACTCGTTTGCGAGAGACTTGGGTTCTGCATCAGGGACCTGACGGATTTCAGGTGGTCCGGGGACGTGTTTCCTCGCTGATAACGGGTGGTTACTCGGGTGCGAAGGTGCTGCTCTGTGCTGACAATAGATGTCTGGATCCTGCTGGTGAGGGATCGTGCGCACTGGAGCACGGAACGGTGTATACACTTGTTGCCATGGATCCCGTGTGGATGGTGGAACTGCCATAGGAAGCGGTCTCGTGATTAGATTTGATGCGGACGGCAGCGGAACATTCACTGGGTAAGGCGTGGATGGAAATCTTTGCAAAGGTACTTGCAATCGTGCAGGGGACTCGGTATAGTGACTGAAGCCAGCTGTAGTCTGGAAGGATCTCTGATAGGAAGTCTGAACCAAGCCGGACCCGGTAAGAACTGGGCGTGGTCTTCTGAACTCTCTCTTCCACTTCTGAAGGCGATTACTGAACCAGGACTGTAAGTGAACAGGAAAACAATAATGTCGGAGATATTGCTATGCTATGGCAACTAAAACATAAATTTCCTCAAAGATGGTAGTTCTTGCATACTTCGTATTCAATTAGGAACTATCATAGTCAATCAGGAACGATCATGAAAGGGATATGGTGATTTTGAGATTTTGGGGTCAAACTACCCCTCATTAAAACGAAGCACCTTGTAATAGTCATACATGAAATGCATATGGAAAACTAAGAGGAAGATAATTATCGAAGAGAAAATAAACCATTTATCAGAGTTTTAGCGAGTTTTCCAAGACAGATGCTCGATAAACTTGAAAAAAAATAGCCCAATTTATTCAAGATGCAATCCATTTCCATCCTGGCTATTAGCAGCCCAAGACATTTATTTTTACTCTTAGAGAACTGTTAGAGTATTTTTTTTTAACAAAACTGGACTCTTATGTTTGGGCTTTCACTGCTATAAAGATGTCTTTTGGCTTTGAAGATGGCACTAACAAATGTAACATAGCAGGCCTTTAAGAAACCTTCATCAACAAAATACCCTTTCCTCAAACAAATGGATCTAGCTATCTAGCTATAAATAAAACGTTCGATGAACTTCTGAATGAGAATTCCTACAGACCCTTTCACGGTGCAAAATGCATTATGGGTAATCGAAGCAACATGTTGGAAACATTAGGATTTGTATGGAAATTGAACACGATTGAACGCTAAATAAAAGATGCTCGAATAACCTAACATAGGTGCTCAAAGAGGCAACAGAATAAATCGCGAGACCGATGCCATTCGTTTGTATTTTATTCTCAAACAAACCGGTTATCTTTATCGCTACACTGTTCTGTAATATTCTTTCGCGCTCCCAAATTACGGAGAATATGTGTCAGAAAAAAAAGCGTTATAGAATAAATATAAAAGTAACAACGACGGTCTCGAAAGTTATTCTGTTTCATCTTTAAACTCCTGTGTTAGGCCTTGACTGGAGAAAGTGACCAACTTACACCACAGGGAACCCAGACTCACAACAAGAGTCCTCAGCGACAAAAATGTGAGGATTTTTATGGGATGTTATCGTCGATAAAACGGTCATTTAAGTATTTATACCTCATTCAATAATGTCTATCTGTTGTTTCTTGGCGGCTTTATGGCTTCTTAACGGCATTTTAGTGATCTAGATTTTGCTGTTTTCTGGCTTGACACAAGTCCCCAGATACAAATCCTCATACTTTTGTCGTTGGGGACTGTCGTTATGTGTCTGGACTCCCTGTGCTTTCACTTTTCATTTCATTCCGTGAAAGGAGCTATGGTTAATTACAATAAGCAAGAAACATACCATGACTTTGCCGAGGGGGACATCAATTCTTACAGCTAGTGCTGCTTTCTCTTCCCGGTCTGGAATGATTTTCTTCCGGAACAGGGCCTCGAGCTGAGATTCCTGATCAGCAGTAAACATAATGTTGTCTACTCTCGGGGATGAATGATCAGTTCGGTTTGGAAGAAGATCTGAAATAAATAAAAAATCACGCTGGTTAGTGAACTCATTGCCGTGCCCTTGCAATCTCGCTGTAAGCCTTGCAAGTCGCACGGAATCGAAAGAAAGTTTGCGCAGTCCCCAAGGTATAAAACTACACAGTCCCGAAACAAGTTGACTCTTTTCTGAATAAAATTAATATCAAAGTTTATCGATTTTTAACAAACTGTATCCCCGCGTAAGGCTTTCTCGCTCAGAGTTTACATGCTTACTTTGATGAAGAAGAGGAGAAGTTTAGCGGTAAGATATGCTTTAAAACAGTTCCCAATTTATTAAAAGCAAAAATAAAAGCCTATGTATGCGATATCGCCGCCATAACTTGCCCTGAAATCGCACCGAAATTGCATCTCGTTAACACTTCCGATTTGGAGTCGATTTCGCGCGCGCGGAAAAAAAAACGCCACGACGAAAATAACATGAAAAATTGCAAGTGTAAACCGGCCTTAAGGCTACTTCTCTCCGAGCTTACCTCTACTATGAACAAAAGTTAACTTAAACCTAACATAAGGCAAAAGCGAAATGTTAACTTTTCTACGCATGTGGGAGAATTAGCATCGGAAACAACTTGATAGTTTTAGAAACGAAGAGTAAATTGATTACTCGCTAACTGCTTAATTTTCCGTATCAGTGCTACACAAATATATTTCAGTCTGTGATGTATTTTAAGGCGGATCTCTCAGTAATTTTGCCCATGATCACAAAACCAGGACTGAGCGTCTTCCAACTGCGAACCGCTAAAGCGTCCAAAGGCCACAACAAAACTAAACGTAGTTTGAATAAGTTCAGTAAGCTTATACTCACCAGGACAGCAGATTAACACCGAGGGATCGGTTTCCCCGAAGTCCAATCGACGCGCTGGACTTTTTGTTTTTCTAAATGGGTGCTGGGGTAAGTTCGGTTTCCATTCGGTACATTCTCGGCTCGTCGAAGTTCAACTTTCACTTTGCAGATTGGGCTGGATTTATCTCGTTTGGGACTAAACTTGTTGAGGGTCTACACGTGTAATACAGTAGCGAGAAGTTTTTGAAACTGATAAAATAAAACAGTGACTCAATTTATATGTTTAGGAGGACGCGAGTTGTTTATAAATCTATTGTTTACAAAATTGAAAAGAATTGAAAAGAACTTAGCGGTATTGAGTATCTCACCTATAAGTAGATTTGTCTCACCTCGTAATTGGCTAAAACGTGGCTTGAAAGAACAATGAAATATTTCACCTCCCACTTATCAAAACTTTTAGAATTATTTTAATATAAAGTGACGAAAAAATCTACTTCGGGTGTCGAATTTATTATTGTACTCAAACGCATTGGAATTAGCTCGCGAAGTGAAACGTTTCGCGAATTTTTTGCGACTCGATACAAAATAAATCAGGCGAAAAATAATCTGAAGAAGGGAACACAAACCGCATATTAAACAATTTTAGTTGCCCTAGCTGCCTTAAGCCTGCCATTTACGAGCGAAGCAAGCACAACCAATAGCATAATTAACTATTATAGCGCGAAAGCGCGCGTAATATCGCCCAATTCTTAGCCGACGAGGCCGCAGGCCGAGTCGGCTAAAATTAGGCGATATCACGCAAGCTTGAGCGCTATAATAGTTTTATAACTCTCTCCTCCGCAGAGGCTCCTATCAGTAAAGAACAGTAAAATATAAATGGGAGCGCGGGGAACGATGAGTTCCCCGCGCGCTTTACTTTTTACCTCTACCCAGCCTGCGCGAGTTTTTTTGCCAAGCGTGGAGCGTGACTGAGAGGCCTCTGCGGAGGAGAGAGGTTTTATAATTCAACACTCTGATAACAAAGCACAGTTTGAAGAAAAAAATATCGAGGTCGGTCCGTCATTTTTGCATTCTTTTGTCAAAATGCGAAATTTCATCCATCGTTGGATATACGTCATGTAGACATAGCGTATATCGATAACTTTTTGACCATATTCGGGCAGTGTATCGATGTGTTGAATTATAATAACCATTATACAATGTGAAGGAAGTCTCGTTGCGAATATGAGCGTAGGCACAAACGGGATATATCGCTCGCGCTTATTACTTTTCTTGTGCTTACCTCGCTATTGTCGGGACTGAGACGGGGCGTACATTTGTGAAATCTCCAGAAGCATTTAAGGACCAATAGCTACTTTTTAAATAGGTTTTTAGCCTGCCAACCAGCTCAGCTCGTATTGTTTCGTCATCTTGGGAATCTGTTAACATTCTACACAGAACAAAGACTTTCGGGCCAGAAAGTTCCCGAGGCTTTTAAGAAACGCATGCCAGTCTTTTTTGGTTTAGAGAGTTTAATTTCCTTTTACTTGTGTCATTTACTTTCAACGAAACTTATGACAAAAGTTCTGTTCATAAAAGCACTCGGTTGTGCGAGTCGATTGAGAATTTTTGCTAGGTGTGATTTTTTATGATTACAAAAGACTAACAAAAGGAATCGCCAAAATGTGCGCACAGGCAGCAAAGTTGAGCAGCGAAAGTCCCGTAATAAAATATATTCGCGACAAATAAAAGGCCACTCATACAAACCGAGAACTTCAAGCACCTGCCTAAAACCATAGGACTATTTTCAGATGCCAGCATGTTTGTACGCGCGCGGCTAAATCAAAAAATGTTACAGCAGCTTTTGTTAAAAAGAAATCACACGTACGTAGTGATACTGACTTATAAAAAGTGACACGTTTAGTCGCTGTTGTTTCGTTCAGTTAATTAATAAATTTGAAAGAGATCTGCATTGAGATCTTTCAGCTTTGTTTAATACTTAACAAATAGATCGCCTTTGAAAAATTATCAAATTTTGTTATAATTATCAATATTCAAGAATTGAAACCATAAAGAGTAAAGCGTTTAATTTTATCGCAAGGATGCGATATCGGGATGGGTACGTATGCGCAAGGAAGACAATGGTCACTCATGCAAACCGAGAAGATGAATCACCTACACAAAATCACATCTTCGAGATGATTCTGTCGAGACGCCAAGGAGTGTGAAAGAGAGCATACTTCTTGTTATCGTGTGCTTATTTATGTACTAGACCACACCGAATCATTTGACTTAAAAAGGCACCATAATTGTGCGATTGTAAAAATATATATATAATATCTCTTACAAGTCTACCAGCTGTCATTTCTTTTAGTCAAAAGCTTAAGTTAAAAAAAAAATAAACCACGCGCAACGTTCTAAAAGAACTAGCTGTGCTGCGCCGGTCGGGAAGTAAAACATGAAAAAATTGTTTTATTAACTAAGTTGATAAGGTAAATTAGCCACCGTAGAGAGATTCAAAAGCTGACGTTTGGATCTCCAACCCTTCGTGATTCGCTCTGACGAAGGGCGAGCTTGAAACCTCAGCTAGCTTTTGAATGTCTTTAAGGCGGCCATTTTACCTTATCAAGTCAGTTGTGAATTGTATTAGCTTAATTGCACGTTTTTGTCTTATTTAACTGCTTACATGATCTTGTAGTTGTGTTCCGCGCTCGCAAACACACCCTAAAGTATTCATACTTATCAGACCTTATCAAAATGCGCGAATCAAAACCCAACGGAGTCGCATGTCCTCCTGCGCATGTCTGATCCCAAGGTTGAAAACTTGCTATAACTGGCGACCCTGTTTCCAATTTTTTTTTTTTTTTTTTTTTTGGGGGGGGGGGGGGGGGGGGGGGGCAGGTCGTCTTTGCATCTTTCTACTGATTTTGGTTAATTTCGACACAATCTTGGCGCTTTTAGAATTTATAGCATGATAAAAATCCAGGATGGCGGTCATTTGAAGCTATGACAAGATTCCCACGTCATATTAAATCAACACGTCATGTGACTTACAAATTAAAAGGGATGAAATTAAAAAGAACGAGGAATGAAACATTGAGAGACCGATGATTGTTAAACGTTTTAAAGTATTTTATTAATCTTCAGAATCACGATATTATAAACAACAGCTTTAATTAAAACTTTATTAGAACAATAACAAACGCGAATGACGAAAAACGTAAACTTCACACTCTCAATATAAATCTAGACCGCTAGAGTAAATTTGTTGCCGTTAAAGAACCAAAACTACTATAGTCTTCAATTTTCATCAATAGATCGTTCACGTTGACCTGGCTTAAAATCAAAAAATAAAAGCACGTCTGTTTAATTAGTCCAACGTTCCTAAAGGACAATATTAGTCTTGCCTGCAAAAACTAAAGTCTCTTTCTTTGGACACAGATCCGCACGAGTTGTCTTTGTCATTCGCAAAGCGACATGATTGATACGAGCTCGCTGGCTGAAGGCAATCTGGCTGAGGTAAGTCATCACTGGCCCCACTGGAGTGACTCGAGGTTTCCACGGACTGGTCTGATTCAGACAGTGAGTCACATATTGACTCAAAGTCAGCTGGCAGCTCAAACGAGGGCGTCAGGGGACATTCCAGGACATCGTCTTTATCAAAGGAGTACGGAAACGGGAACCCTTCCGCGAGAAAATTGGAATCTGCAACAGGGGCTTGACGGATTTCCGGCAGTACGGGAACGGGATTCCTCGCGGGGATCGAGTGGTAACTCGGGTACGAAGGGACTGGCCAGTGCTGGTAATAGGCGTCTGGATATTGCTGAGTGACCTTGTACGCTGGAGGAGGGAAGGGCGGATAAACTTGTTGCCATGGCGTTGGCAATGCTGGTGGAACTGTCGAAGGAGGTCTTGTCACGAGGTTTGATGCTGAAGGCAGCTGAACATTCACCGGGTAACGTGTGGATGGAAACATTTGCGAAGGTACTTGCAATCGTGTGGAGAACTCGTTGTAGCGGCTGTAGGCAGCAGTACTTTGGAAGGATCTCTGATAGGTAGTCTGAATTAACGACGACCTGGGAAGAACTGAACGGGATCCTGAAGATCCAACGAGTCCTTTGTTCTGCTCCTTTCTCCACCTCCGACGGCGATTACCGAACCACGTCTGTAAGAGAACAGAAAAAAATATACGTCAGCAGGAGCTCCTAGCGTCAGACGCTCTCTCCTCCGCAGAGGCCTCCCAGTCACGCTCCACGCTTGGCAAAAAACGCGCGGAGGCTGGGTAGAGGTCAAAAGTAAAGCGCGCGGGGAACTCTGGGAAGGGGGAAAAAGGAGGGGAGACACGCTCCCATTTTATATTTTACTGTTCTTTACTGATAGGAGCCTCTGCGGAGGAGAGAGCGTCAGACGTATTTCCAAGACACTTGAAACAAGATATTTTTCCAGCCAAAGCCTTAATGGCTAGTTGATCAATAAAGACGATATACTTGTAAATACTTTTAATATTCTCAGACTGAGCTTATATAATACTCTTTAATTCTCGCATATTCCATATTAGAGCGGTATTTAGTCGAGTGTCGTAAATCCAAAACAAAGATAATCATTTTCGACTTGCCAATCACAAAAGATGCAAACTTTACAATTTTTTAAAAATTCCTGTAGAATTTTCCCTAAGAAAGAAGCGCGAGATTTTTTAGCAAATCATAGAGCGTAGCAATACAAACCTAAAGCAATAAGAGTTCTTTCGACACTCAATGAAATAGTAGAAAAAAAACTTAGGAGGCTATAACCTTTCTGTAAATCAAGTTGAAAGTGGTTGTTATGAAAGAGTTCCAAATGTACATCATATAATTATTATTTTCAGTTTTTTAATGTCCACACGACAATGACTATTTATTTCAGTTTAGACGCGCGGGACCATACCATCCGGGGAGGCCTCGTACGTTCTACAAAGAACTTGATTTACACTTTGAGGGAAAAGGTTATGCATGGATTCCATCAATTCACTATATAGCCAAGAGAAAAAAAATCTAATATAACAGATCTATGCCCCATACACAAACATCTTCCAATGAAAACTATTTCAAAACTATTATGAGTTCGGAGACTCACCGGTGGGGTAGCATTAACTGAATGAAAACTGTGTGATATATGATTTCTAATCTCTGTGGAATACAGACCGTACGGTCATGGGAGCGAGAATGCAAATGACCTTCACAGCAAGGGCTCAAGCTAATATTAGATCGAAAATTATTGTCATGGGGCGCGGAGTTCTGTTCTCTTGGAGCATTTTCTTTTGCTATAGCATCGATGTGTTTCAATTCACGTCATTGTGTTCAGTCCACATAGACCATATATTATCTTAAGTCTATTCGCTTCAAAATGAATTTACAATGCAAAAAAAATTGAAAATTTGGACGCTGTTCATGATCATATAATGGTTTTACCGACGTTTCGGCAATGCTGCCTCAGTCTTCAGGGTACAAAACTCTCTTAATAGTTTTGTACCCTGAAGAAGGAAACATTGCCGAAACGTCGGTATAACAATTATATGAACAGCTTCGAAATTTATCATTTTTTTTTTTCATTTTAGCATTTAGTATCTACGCGTACGCTGGGTAGGTAATTTCAATCTTTTTTTAGTAGTATTTAAAACTTTGCTTTTATATTCTTAACGCCTAAAGAGAACTCTTATATATTGCTAATTACCGGCCTTAAGTAATAACGTGAAAATCAGACATACCAGGACTTTCTCGAGAGGGACATCAATTCTCGCTGCCAATGTTGCTCTCTCCTTCCGGTCTGGGAACTTTTTCTTCAAGAAAAAAGCCTCGAGCTGATATTTCTGGGCAGCGGTAAATACAATCTTGTCATTTTCGCGGGACGAGAGTCGGGTCACGGGATCAGTTCGGTTTGAAGGAAGATCTGAAATGATCGAAGGAGAAATGGCGTTGGTAAGTAAACCGTCTCGCCTCGAGTGTGGGACATATCGACCCCTGGTCAACAGTCCCCAGTCGAGTCGCCCCGAGTCGAAACTGTTTGAGTCATGCACCCCAGGCGTAAAATCACATCGCTCCAAAACAAGTTGACTCGCTTCTGAACAAAAGTTCAAATTTAAGTTTTTCGATTTTCTACAAAATAAAGCTTCGTTCCAAGCTTAACTAGTCCCTAATTCAGTGCAAAGAAAAGTAAACTCAAACCGCTAATATAAGGCAAAAGCGACCGCGTATAACTGAGCGAAGCTGTAATCTAAAGGAAACCCCGAGAGAGTTACAATGGACAACTTTTAAAGTTTCAGGAATCGAAAGTTGTTAGATTCTTTCCTAAAAAATTCCCAATGCCAGTGCTGCGCAAATATGATGCCTTTTAACAGTGTTGTGCTATCGCACATGTTAATGCGCATATAATTTTGTCAATAACAAAACATGAGAACCCGCAGGCGTTAGTTACCGAGTGTTCGGTCATTTCAAATGACCGAGTTAAATGCCCGGTAAAATATAAAACAATAGAACGTGTTGATGGAATATGCAATATGATTCTCCAGGAGCGATAATAAACTAATGTTATATATCAGTCACACTTCATCACTTGACAGTTTTTGTGAAATTTGAATCACAAATACCCTGCAAAAGCAGGCCACATCTGCGGGATACGAAAATGACGCGACTATTATAATTCGATAATCAGAAAGGATAATGATTTATATAAACAGAATTCAGCGACGGTGCTTCTGCGCGCTTTTGTGGTGCGCGAGTGAGCACAGCTCAGTGAGCAGCGCGGGCAACGAGCGCGAGGCACACAGATTGCGGTCTGAATGAAAACAAATTGTTCGTGGTATTCCCCTTTCCTCACATCTGGTTGTCTCGAAACATGCAGGCACGGTTCAATTTCTTGCCCGGCCAAAGATATTAAAAGATCATGGGCGTGCTCAGAACAACTTAATTTCGGCCAGGCTTTCAGATTTTCGTTAACAAAGAAAATCGATTTACAGCTGTACGAGACAATATTTTAAACATACTTCATCATCGGGTGCGATCGATATACATATTTTCGGAGCTACATTGTAGTCTAGCCTCAGGCTACAGCTGGATAACGCTATACATTGAAAAAAGTCACTGTTCAGTGGAACCATTTGTGCCATTCAGTTGATAACGTTATTCACTCTTCCTGGTGTTTGATATCCCAAATTGAAAGGCAATTTGTTCATTCCTTGTCCTGGTGGGCTTCAAATTGCGGCAGATACTGATTATATGCAAAGTGCTCGTTTCCATTACACGTAGATAGGAATCGTGAATCGTGTTTGTCATCACTGTACATGTAATGTACATCAAAACTTGCGTTATTTTTGGAGTCCATATAAGCTTAAAATCTTATTACCGTCCTTTGTTGATCCAGTTAATTTTTTATCATTGTTTTGCGATAAGCCGCTGCCCATTCGAATTTGTTATTTCGGAGTATGGAATCGCGGGCACACACGTAAGCCGCAGGAGGACCGAGTGGCGATCGCAGTATAGTAGAGCTTTATATTAAGCGGGAATTGAGAGGAAAGCGCGCGCTTCGAAAGAGTGACCATACAACGATACTTTCCTGAAAATCCAATCGAAGAAATACGTAGGATCGACCTAATGCGACACGAAAAACAAACAAACAAAAGGAAACGGTTGTTGAGGGCTGCAAATGAACGGGAGACCAGAGAAATTGGAAAACAAAATTGGTTCGTATTTATTTTGGCAAATGGAAGGAATTAGCCGAACAGCATAATAAAAGAAGGACCCTGGACAGAACCAAGGACCAAGGTACGACTCTCTTAGAGTAAAAATAGAAGAAGTTAGGTATCGAAGAAGAGAAATTGGCTGGAAGGCGACATTATTAAGTCCACGCTGAACATATATAAACATGGCTAACATGGTTGCAGTGTTCATCACGAGGGCATTAGTCCGGGTTAGGGGGGGGGGGGTCATTTCATTTATTCCTTATTTTTTTAAAACGAAATGGGAAAATCTATACACATTTTTAGACCGAAAGGCACAACATTGGCCCATTATTTGACAAAAAAATTGCCAAATGCTACACCTAAAACAATGACCCCATACCAATATACAAGCTCTAAACACAGAGGGGAAATTTCTACTTTTATTTTTACTGTTTCTTTATTTCCTCCAGCAAAGAAGTGCACTGTTAACCATTGATGGTGGCTCACATTGTTGCCAAAGTACTGAACAGTGCCATCTGTAGCAAAGCCAGTGATGTTGATTCCCTTTGCAAAATCTTGTATCGAGTAGATATGTTAAACCAATAATATTAAGGATAAAATTGAACTACAACAGCCACATATAAAGCAATAAATTCCACTTTTACTAAATTATGCCAATGCTCAAAAGTGCTTGGATGCCAATCCTGCAAATAAACCAACAACAACGAGAGTTATGGAATCACTGACTTCTGTGATATGTACAGTTGCTGCTTGAGAAAATGGTCATAGCTGTTAGTGTACTAAAAAAAACCTTTAAAGGGGGCTATTTTGGCCTGAAAATTTGTGATGAGACTTAAATGGTCAGTTTACTTTAAACAAGAAACTTAAGGGAACTTTAAACTGTTTTCTCCTGTTTTTACTCCTGATAGAGTGGAAACTTAATCATATACTTGGTATACCCTAAGCTATAGCTTATTTTGAAGCTCTAAATGCATAGAATAACAGAAGCACTCATGTGTTCTAGTACACAAAAAAGTGCAAAAAGTTGTAGGGCACAGATATCAGAGGAGTACACTTTTATTATCTCAATGAACAGATCTTTCCAAGACCACTTAAGTACTAATCATGCAGCCAGCTAGTTGCACTTAATATTATTGTCCAGCTGAACTGGCGGGTGGCACGCCTCATACAGTTCGACCTAACATAAAAGTACTAATCATGCAGCCAGCTTGCACTTAATATTACTGTCCATCTGAACTGGCGGGTGGCACGCCTCATACAGTTCAATGTAACATAAAAGTACTAATCATGCAGCCAGCTTGCACTTAATAATATTACTGTCCATCTGAACTGGCGGGTGGCACGCCTCATACAGTTCAATGTAACATAAAAGTACTAATCATGCAGCCAGCATGTACTTAATATTACTGTCCATCTGAACTGGCGGGTGGCACGCCT
This sequence comes from Cladopsammia gracilis, assembly GCA_022457155.1. NCBI lineage: Eukaryota > Metazoa > Cnidaria > Anthozoa > Scleractinia > Dendrophylliidae > Cladopsammia > Cladopsammia gracilis. Next base: position 842,435 of record JAJGOT010000076.1, read on the forward strand.
CATACAGTTCGATGTAACATAAAAGTACTAATCATGCATCAACATGTAACACGCATTTGCCAAGTTCAATGTAACATAAAAGTACTAAACATGCAGCCAACATGCACTTAATATTACTGTCCATCTGAACTGGTGGGTGGCACGCCTCATACAGTTCGATGTAACATATAAAAGTACTGATCATGCAGCCAGCTTGCACTTAATTATTATTGTCCATCTGAACTGGCGGGTGGCACGCCTCATACAGTTCGATGTAACATAGAAGTACTAATCATGCATCAAAATGTAACACACATTTGCTAAGGCCTATAGTGAATCATATTGCGTGAGCTATCAACACATCCATTGTTTTATATTGCATAATTGGCCGGTTTAGTTGACCGAAGATCAAGTATCTAAGGCTTGAGGGTTCTCATGAGTTTGATGTCAAAATTTCATTGAAAGAAAATTAAGACCTTAAAGGGAGGTTTTCACGGTTCGGCGCATGTGCAAGCTATGACGTAACTCATTGTTTAGGCCAATTGGAAGCGAGTAGATAACTCTGGCAGGAAATTTGCCCATGAAAATGTTGCAGTCAGTTGGCTGATTGAATGGATGATTATACACAGCCATGTGCGCCATGAAAACCACCAGAGCGTAGAATAAATCCTACGGGTCAAAAGTTTAATTCAGTGTTGACTGTTGGTGCGATCCGTTGTAATTTTCTGTGAATTTTGGTCATCCTTTGCTTTGTTTGGACTAAATTATAATATGTGATTATTGAAGTTAATATGAGTGTTTTTTTAACTGATCAAATTGGTAAGATAGCAAATAAAGCATTTTATTCTGTGCACATGCGCTGAACTGTGAAACTATCCCTTTAATATTGACCAAGTTATTAATCAGGGGCCCACTATAGTGGTTCTCAGGCAGGAAAGGGTTAATAAAAATGTCAGTGTCTTGAAATCAGTTGTTCAAAAGCCAAAACAAAAATAATTATCGCCCATGAGTAATAAATTAGTGAGAAGGCTGTGGTTAGAAAACCTACGCATTTAAAGGGGGTTTGTCACCATTTTTAGTATTACTTTAAAAAGCCAAAATACATCTATATTTCAGTGAAAATCCTAAAAAAGGGATCCAGTTTTGTTAAAAAATTTTCTGCCAGTGCTGTAAGAGTAAAAATTAGTGTCTTGGCCTCCAAATGGCCAGGATGGAAATGGATAGCATCTAGAAAAAATTGGGCACATTTTCCAAGCTTATCACTTCTGTCTTAACATATATTAATTATGGTCAATTTTCTCTTCGAAAATTTACTTGATATCTTCCTCTTAGTGTTCTATAAGCATTCTGTGTACAACAAAGGTACTTAGTTTTAATTTGGGCAGTTTTGACCCAAAAACCTCAAAATCACCATCACATAGCTCCTTTAAGTCAGCTCACTGCCAATGTTAGTGAAATCAGTCTGAAAACAAAATGCATAACCCAAACCTTTATGTAGATGGCCATGCTTGCAAATTAGAAAAGAATGGTGAAAGAAAAAAAAGGGTGTACCCACATGCCCGATACCATTAACATTAAGTGAAGGCTAAATTTTCATGACGTTTCTGCAAAAAGATACTTTGATATATAGTGGTTTTCAATTGTGTGTCAAAAGTAATTTTGAAATAAATTGATTTTGCATTGACACAATTTGTTATTAGCTCTGAAATCTTAAGCCACTTTCCTAACCAATCAGTAGTAAAACCAGTTGCAACTTTTTCGCACACGTTTTTCCACTCTCGACTAGGCACTAGCCACATGTATTTGCATCAAGTTCTGATTGCTTTGGTGGTTGGTGGTTTGAGTGGTTTGGTTTCAGTGGTTTTACAACACTCAATTGAAAACTGCTGTATATTATAGTATTTCGTTTGGTAAAGATCACTGTGTCAGAACAAATAAAAGAAGTTTAAACTTGGTGGGTTTTCCTGAGAACCCACCTAGTCTTGTGTGTTGATGATTAAGACCTTAACTATTAGTGTAATACTGAACAGCCTCTTCACTCCAATACCATGGTGTGCATGTAAATTCTATTGCTCAAAGCTCAAGAAAATGTTTGGATGCCAGAAGCCTGAAAAGAAGCCACCGTAAAGTGGCGTCCTCAACAGTACGGTGTAGCCCAGAGATACTGATAGAAATCACTTTAGGATTTTATTCAATCATACTGTATAGTGGCACACTCAAATCACATTAGGATTTTATTCAATCATACTGTAAAGTGGTACCCTCAACCCTTTAATTCACATGTGCAAGCATCCTTTTGACATTAAATAAAAAGTGAGCTCTGCTAGATGTAATGCTGTTAGATAAAACAGCTCAAAGCATGAAAAAAATGACAATTAAGGAAGATTTACTTGCACTGCCACAGCCGATGCAATTGTACATGTATCTTATTATTCTTTCAAACATTTTCTCTTCTGCCCTGCGAGCAAAGTTGCTTTGATTGGCAGGTGAAACAAAATCCAACCGTGAGCATTGAAAATGGCAATCAAGATCAAATTCCCTTACACTCTATGACTGGAAACGATTGACACTTAATTCCATTTTCAAAGATTTAATTTGATCAATGTTAGTATAATTAATTATGAAGCGACTATGCTAAGAGCCAACTTGTGAATAAGAAATGCTAACACATAACGTAATATTGCAGTAAACTTATGTTTTCACACTGACACGGTTTGATATTTTTTTAAAATTAAAACATAAGGATTTTTGACAAACACAAAAAAACAACAACAGTACATCACTTTCACGATGTCCAGTCCAAAGAAAGAAAAAAGAAGGGTCCTGAATGTGACTTGAACTCGGGCCTCTCGATTGCAATTCCCGACTCTAAACCACTCGACCATCGAGGAACATCAAGGTAGATTAATGCATCAAAACGTGTGTCTCGGGTGAAAAAGATATTCGTTTACAACAAATTAATTATTTTTATCGCTGGATTCACGTTGTTACAAAATGCATTCGTAACAAAGCATTACGTCACTTAGTTTACAGCTGAGTGATGGAATGAGCGAGCGAGTAAGTGATTTAGCCACCGTTACCGATAACCTGTTAATTATGCTTGCGCATATTCACGGTTTAAAAAGGAAGAATAGAAACTCAGACTAATAAATAAAATAGATATAGTTATTTTGTTTTCATTGTGACAACAGCAAACCATTCCAGCTCTTAGGATTGCGCATCCTTTATTAGCAGAACTGCCAAAATGACACATCTTTCAACAGTTTGTTTGCTCTTGTCACAAGAAATAAATGCTGGCATATTGTGATCAGTTGGTGAAAACAACAAAAACATAGGTAAGCTTATACTTGTGAATATAATAATTGGTGAGCTGGAAAACCTTTGTATTTGGACACTGTCTTGAAACCAGGCATTGAATTTTTAGGTTTTGTATTTTGAAGCATAGACTTTTAACCTTTTCCCCCTGTCAGCCCACTGGTCAGTGATGTGGTGGGAAAAATGGGGATGAAAGAGGATAATAATCAATCCAATGACTCACCTTACGGATGTGACCTTTCCACGTGAATCTTTCTATAAACGGCCCCTCTTTGAGTTAATACGATTGCCAGTGTAGCAATGATGAATCCATGTAGGTTCTAAACAGTTATACCAAGCACGCATCACGCCTTCGCTTTTGAGTTCAATAAAAGGAATTATGGAAACGAAAAAACTTTTTTCATGAAAAGGAAGAGCGCGGTACAATCGTACAAATGTACAACTCGCCGGTGTCCTGTGAGATAAAGAGCATCGCAGGCGCATCGAGTCCGGAGTATTTATTAGCGGTAAACCTTCATGTAAGCTACATATACTGTCTTAAAATTAGTTTGTCGCAACAAAAAACTAATAAATTAATTTTTTTGACAAGGGAAAAGTGAGCATTCAAAACACAGAAATAAATATTTCGTCGACATTTTATTCTCCGTTGTTTCCCTTGGGGAGTTACACGATGCAACACAGTAGTAACTCTCTATAATAATTATAATAATATTCCCTACCGTATTATTATAATTATATTCAGTACAAAGCGGTGACAACCACATATCAGGACCACATATAAACAGGCAAGAAATACGCGCAGTTCGTCATTAAATACTAAATTAAAGTTAAGATCCGTGTAGAATGTTTTTCTTTGGGGCTCACTGCAGTCCAGGAGAAGTTGTCCACGTCATCGTTCGGTGCTAAAAAGTACATTTACTAGAGAAAGAAGTTTAAAATTGAATAGAAATGTACCGGCTGGACAATGTCAGGTACAAAGAACTGGGATTGTATTGTTGAGCTTGACCTTGTTGTGTTACACAGTACATGTGAAATGAAATAAACACGTATTATCCGTAGGTGTTATCTGAACGGAATCTGGTCGTTTTGGTCCCAGTCATATCGTCTCCAAGTTTGGGACCATAGAAGCGTTCTATTAAATTACGATTTATATTCCTCAAATGTTTTCTCACGGCAATATTTGAATGCCTGGAACAACTACGTGAACAACGAATGAATTTGAATGATGTGAACAACGAATGAAGTTTGTTTCACTTTTTATGTCTTGTGATGGATGAAGCGCCGTTGATTTGTTATACACGAATTTTGATTCATTTCGGCTCGCCGAACAATTGGCGCGAGCCGAATGGAAATTTGCCACGAGGAATAAGCGCGCCCGAAATACAGATCACATTTGTATCCCTCTAATTTCCTGTTCGTGGGCGCGTGTTCCACTTTTACCGGCTTAAAAGGGTGATGTTTCTGGGCGAAATTAAAGCTGTTTTATTTTCTATCAACTCCGGCAGTCAATTGTTTACCCTAGTTAAATGTTTAAATATTTAAATGTTTTTAAAGTTTTAAAATCACTTTGTGTGCCGCGAAACGTGGTCTCTTTTGAAGAATTAGAAGGATCGTGAAGGAGATTAACGAGTTTTATAGCCGAAAATAGCTTATTGGTCTTAATATACCTGTTTTACCTCGATTTTTTCATTACACGATCGCCGCGCCAGCGTTGACAAGTAACACAATATCAAATTCCCATACACTCTATGATTGGCTCATAAGGGCGAAAAAAGTAATTATGGTTGTTTACCATTTACAAAAAAAATCGGGAAATTCCGGTCGGAAATTTCCGTTCGGGAAAAACGCTTTCCATTTAAAACCCCAGTTTCAATCCTGACATTTGAAGAGCACACACATGGAGATGGAGAAATAGGTTCACTACTGGAAAATGTAGAAAGTTCAAGTGGCCCACTTGAGCTGTTAGCTGTGAGCAAAGAACAAAACAAAGAGAGGTTGCAACGTTCTACGCGGGAAACAGTTAAAGCAGGTAAAAGAAAGCTCCGGTGGAAATTCGACTTCAACGATTTATTAAACATTTACAGTTTCACCTACCTACAGTACCTGCGGTACAATTATGATTTAACAAGTCTGTCAGGGATGTTGAAAGAATATGGCATGATGAACACTCGTAAAGTGAACCCATAGACTGCACAGATGAAAACTCCGCCATCTTGGGTCGAAAAAGAAAATGGATGGCCGCAAAAATGGCGTGAAAGGCCTGGAACTGGTATCAAACATGAGAAAATGTGTAAATGGAACACAAATTTCCGTTCAGAACATCCCAACCGGGAAAACGCGACTACCTTTTAAGAAGTCCCGTTCATTTCGGAAATTTTCCGGTGGAACGGACGAAAACGGGGTGTTCCATTTACCTCCCAACCGGAATTTCGGAATTTTTTTGGTAAATGGTAAACAACCTATATTTCACACCAAAAAAATTCTCGATAATCTATTTAGCTTAGCGTCCGTGGCAACTACGGCTTCCAGCGGTGTCCAAAAAAAAGTCCTTGAGGGTCCTCATGCAGGACCGTGTAGTCGTCGATCAAAACTTTATGGGCCTGTTATATTTAAATAATGGATCTCCACATCCGTTTTTAAGTAAATCCTTTCAAAGAAATAACTCGCTTTTATAGTCTGTGCTGCATGACTTCTTGGCACTTTAACAGTAAACAACGTTTAATATTAGGGTTGGCCAGATTGAAATTGGTTTAAGCCATAATTTTGTAGCCCATCTAAACGTTTTTGAAATAACCGACCCTAAATGTGAAAAAATTTAAGTTGAAACTGCGAAACGAAAAGTGAGCACAGACTTCGTCCGAAGGCTACAACATACAACTAAACGTGTTTATGATTTATGTTTTTAATTTACTCACCAGAATAATACGGCAACACCAAGGGATCGGTTTTCCCGACGTCCAGTCGACGGACTGACTTTTTCTTTTTCCAAACGGGCGCTCGGGTAACGGGTTCGGTTTCCATTCGGTCGATTCTCGGTTCGTCGAAGTTCAATTAACTCGGTTCTCTTTGCAGATTCTGCCAAATGCGTTTCGTTGGGAAGAGTTACGGAATCGAACTAACCTTGATGAAGGTTTACGCGTGTAATACAGTGGCGAGAAGATTTTGAAACTTAAATTTATAGTTTAGGAGGACGCGAGTCTTTTATAAATCTATTGTTTACAAAATTGATAGGAATTGAAAAGAACTTGACGTTATTGTTACATCTTAATTACATGAATTATCTCACCTACAAATAGATTTGTCTCACCTCGTAAATGGCTAAAACGGAGCTTGAAAGGAACAATGAAACATTTCACATCCTACTGTGAAACTGAAGCATTTAGAATTATTAGGTGACGAAAAAAACTAGTTCGCGCGAAAACTTTTCGCCATTTGTTGGAGTCGTTACAAGCTGGCTCACGCGAAAAGTAATCTATAGAAGGAAACACAGTGCATAAACAGTTATAGTTGCAGCCCTTAAGTTATGTAAAAGTGGTTTCGATGCAAACAAAAGCTCAAGCACATAAAAGCAATAAGGATATAAAATCTCATTTTATTTTTTGCTCATAACAAAAACCACTGCTCAATTCTAGCCTGTGACTGCCGCTTCCTCCCCTCAGAAAAAAAATCGGAGAGAGAAGCTTCCCTTCCCGATTTTTTTCTAAGGGGAGGAGGCGGCTGTCACAGGCTACTCAATTCTGTCAGTTACTAAAATTGCTTTTAACGGGAGCTTTGCGCTTGTGCTTTGCTTGTGCTCGCCTTGCTATTGAAGTTTTATAGAGGTGTACGGCGGTGGATTCGAAATTTAGCAGTGTACGCTGTCTGCGCGAGATGCGACGCCCGGATCGAAGCGTTAGCCCGAGGAAAAGAAAAAAAACAAGAGACTCTTATGTTTTCTTTTCCTCAAGCTGACACCCTCGATTCACGCGTCTCGCGGCTTCGCCGCTCGCATGCGCCTGCTCGCTCGACTAACTAAGAAAAAATAAAAGACTGCGTGCAGTCTACAGCAACATTTGATATAGTATGTAACTATTTATTGCCATTTTCCGTTCATTTAGAGTGATTTTCTTTAACCGTGAAATAGTTACTAAGCTAGTAGACACTAATAGGCACTTTTAGACACTAATTCCATTAAAAATGCGCTTGTTGTTCATCGTTTTCTAATTCCATTGTTTTCTTTTGTTAAGTTTTTACCAATTTTGGCTAATTTTGATCAATTGCTAGATACTGTAGTTCACGGTCAAAGTAAAATCGCTCTAATAAATCAGCATTAGAGTGCCATACAAACCCTTTATATTTTACCACTTAGTGGTCTGTTCTTGCGCCTGGGAGCCCTGTGACAGGACTAAAACCAGAAAGACTGAAAGCATCATGAAATCACGTTTCTTGCCTGTGTGGCAGGCGCTGGGGTAAAATATATTTTGTAGTCTCCGTCTTATGAAGGGAATAACAGTGGTGACATAACAACCCAAAACGGCCTAATGCCTAAATTTCGCTTTATGAAGCGTTGAATCTACGTTATTTTTCCCCATACAAAGTCCTGTTAGGTCTTTTCACTTAAGTCATTTAAGTCACTTAAGTCATTTAAGTTACTTAAGTCTTTTCACTTAAGTCATATCAAAATTCAGAAGCATTAAAAAACAGATTTAGATTCCAAAATTTACACCTAACTGCAATAACGTTGTCATATCAAAAAGCAAAAAACCAAATAGGAATTAATTAGCATATAATCGCCATACCTTGCAACATTCACAACATGCACATGGCTGTATACATGTATTAATCATGTTCATTGCGAGAAATCATTTGCATCAGTTTCTTACCATATAATACAATACTTTATTTAAAGCGGAAGGTACATTTTGATGCAATTCAAGGCTGATTCATTTAGCGAATTTCAAATCACATCACATGGTTAATTAATTCCTATTTGCTTTTTTGCTTTTCAGTCATGACAACGTTATTGCAATTAGGTGTATAAAGAATTGCAGTGAGTTTAAAACTACATATCTGGGCCAAATTTTGAAGCGCAAGAGCATTTCGTTCAAGAGTTATAGGCGAACGAATATTGGACATTTTTAGTAAGAAACTGGAGCGTCCATCTTGGTGCCCCAACATGGCGGCCAGAAAACTTCAGTATTAATTTCACCCAATCAGGGGCGGATCCAGGATTTTTTATGCGGGGTCGCTACGGGTATATGCTTAAGTCTACAAAATTTGTTATTGTTGCAATTAAAAGGATAACCATATGTTAAAACCGACGGTCTAAAGGGGGGGGGGGGGGGAGGGGGGTGGGGCGCTAGCCACCTGATCCACCTCTGCATCCGCCCCTGCTATAATATCTCATCACAAAATATTGGATTCACTATGAGGTCAATTAAATCGTCTTATAAGCATCTACAATGCAAAGATAACTTTCAACTGGTTCAATTTGGTTTATTTTCACGGCTTATCTGAAATAGCGTGACGAATTGCGTGACACATTAAAAATCTTTTTAAAAATTCAGTTAAAACCTGAAACGTCTTAAGTTAGTTCTGAAGGATTGTAACACTGGTACCCACATACCATGTTAGAATCAGCTTTGTAGGATGTATAGTTTAGATTTTTTATATTTTATGACGTCATGTGCAAACCCCTACAGTAACCCAATACTGCTTTCCTCGACGGGTCACGTCCCGTCTCACACACCGCTAATCTTTCTCGTGACACGAGCTTGGGCTGCCTGTGGTTATGCCGTCGTTTGTTTGCTTGCTCTGGCATATTACAAAGGAGGATATTCATAGCGTGCTTTGGGTGAATGACTTCCGTTGGAACCGAAGAACGCACACCGCTAATAATTAATCCTTCGCTTTCACGTGACGTGAGCTTGGGCTGCCTGTGGTTATGCCGTTTGTTTGCTGACTCTTGGCATATTGCAATGGAGTTCTTTTGCTCACTTTAAGTGTTGCTGCAAGATCAGTAGTAGCCGCTTAAGTTGGAATTAGCCACTGCTTAATGCGAGCGCAAGTCTGTTGTTAGCATAACTTGCGAGATAGTGTTTCTTTAGTCCCGGGCTTTCTAAGATCCAAGTCTTATGCGATAGTCATTGTCTATATTGGAATAGTGGCATCTTGCAAATGGGCTGTTGAATAAAGCTTGTCATGGTTTGATCGTAATCCATTTTGGTGACCGTTATATGCATGTAAAAAAAATAATGAAATTGTGGATTCGGGAAGTCTAAACGGTGACTACTATATGCAGGTAAACTTTACTGCAGTAAATATAAGGCAGATTTAGAAGTTGTTCGGTAACTTTTATATACAGAGTGACCGCTATATACAGGGCCGTTATATACAGGTTTGACTGTATTCACCTTTTTGGCCGATAATATTTTCTCTAGATCCTACGTACACTATGGTCCTGTGCCACTTATTTACATGGCTAAGCATGCACAACTTTTATAAAGTGTCTAAAGCAGCCAAAATACTTCACCTTATATCATTTTGTTTTTCTTGCATCACATCACTTTCAATGCTATGCCCATGACGAGGGCAATATTAGACACTATTCATTAACATCATTACTTCAGTGATTTAGGGCCTGATAAAATGAGACTGATCTCCACACTAATGCTTGTATCAGTATACATAAAACTGGTCTGAAAAATCATCTCAGACCGGCCTGACTCATTCTGGGAGCTGAACTGACACAAATGGCTCAGATCAGTTTGAAGTTAGAGTGGGAAACCACATAAACACAAACTAATTTTGGACTGGTATGAGAGTTTTGTCTCTTGATCAATGATTGGCTTGAGGTTCAGACTGGTCTCATGTAAACACTCTATGCCAGTCTGAGTCATACCAGTCTCGTGTCATTGCTACATACATTCAGACCAGTCTAATGTAAAGTTACTTGTACAGTCTGATCGAGTTTATGTCGGTCTCATGTTCACACTAGACATAACAATATAAGAATATGGACATAATGATATAAAGAATAGATCACCTTTTTTCCATGTCATTAAGTCAATGTCATTATGCTCCTATTATGTGGAAATGTTCACACCGGGTTAAAAAACCCCATAGATACAAGTTCCTTTTGCATTTGTGTGACCTCATTGTTCTGTCATTATGTAACTAGTGTGAACCTGGCTTTATTATATATGATATATTTGATGACTTGCAAAAATAACTTATTGGCAGGGTTCTCCCCAAATTTCAGCTCAGCAGGTAAGGGATTTTTGCTAAGCGGTAAAGGGAAAACTGTGTGTCTTAAAAATGTTCCGGGGGCAAGCGGTTACAGGCGGTAATAAGTGCTGCTTCAAGTGGTAAATTTTACCGGTTACCGCCTGATAAGGAGAACCCTGATTGGGAAGGAGGTATATAATAGCAGCTGTCAGACGGAAAAGGCTTCTTTGGCAAGCATATATAACAGTTATTCTTCAAGGAGGCACCAGGTTATTATGAGGTTGGTTATAATCAGCTCATATCCATCAAGTCTGAGAAGAATAACTGTTTTAGTAAATTTTCAAACACTCAAGAACATCTTTTCAAAGTTACAGATGTTGAGCAAACATTTTGAGTTTTTAGCCGCCCAAAACATTTTTCAAAATTATGATGGCATGATTAGTGCGCACACAGCACAGCTCGATATAAACAAACTGTTCAAACAATTTGTCATCATTTTCAAATATTTGGTCAATTTAAGGATAATAGCTCAGATCTTTAGTAGAGGGAACCAATTAGAAATTTAGAAAATTATTATCCAGAGGTAAATTCACTAATATTTATATACTGCTACTGCTATCTGCTGGATTTTGTTAGCTTTCCAAAAGTCTCTTTAAATGTTTTCTCAATCGCCGCTTTCCCTTTCTCTGATAAAGCCCTTGTCCCGATGCCAGTAAAATTTAAAGTCAGTCTTGGCACCTTAAGGCCGCCGCACACTAGCCGATTTTTTGTCTTTGGAACGCCGATTTTTTGTCTCGGTTCACCGCACACTAGCCGACAATGCCCGACAAGACGTTTTACGATCTAGCACTGCCAGATATTTTTTTGTCGGCCGACAAAAAATCTTAACTTGTCGGCGTTCTAAAGACAAAAAATCGGCTAGTGTGCGGAGGCCTTTACAAGATATAAACTTCTTCTGTCCATATTCATATCGTTGCCAAGAATTACTCATCGTGTCAAACACATAAACAGGTTTATTGGCATCTATAGCCATCTGTACGGCCCATCCTGTTCCACCTTCAACTATACTTCGACTTATACTCAGTTTGCCAACAGCAAAGACCCCATTGGTGTCTTTTACTTGGTACCAGTTACGACGAAGCAAGTTGTTAACGAAGCCCTCGCTCGTTGGAAAATGTCTTTTTAAAGTTCTGTTAGCTTTATGCAAGTACTCATCTGCTTGTTTTAACTGTTCTTCGGTTAGAGCAACTCTAGCACTGTTTCTTTTACCATGGGCCTCGAAGGAAAATGCCTTCACACGAACACCGAATTTAGCGCCCAAATTTTGCCAGTACAAATCACTGCCATTTGCACCACCAGAGAAAAGCGTGTAATGTTTTGGATTTCCCAGATAGCTTTCTTCGATTCTTTGTAAGGTTTCTTCCAAATAATTTATCTCTTTTTCATCCAGATCAAAGTCATCATCGTCAAGCCAACCCTCGTTAAATATTTCGTCTTCCATTTGCTCCGTGTCAACTGCCGTTCTAGATTGCGCGGCTTCCGCCATCTTTGTTTGCAAATAATTCCGAAGAGGCTGGGAATCAATCTCTCCCATCGCGAGAAGGACTCTGGGAATGAGGTTACCCAACATACCCTGCGCGCTGCAAGGAACAACATTTATTCAAGTTGACAGACGTCTTGGTGGAAATTTGTCTCGTCACTTTGAGACTACAGTGGGGTAGAAAAATGTAAAGTATACAAATGAACTGACCAATGCAAGAATGGTCAACCTCGCAAATCAACTCTTGACATAAGCTCCTGCTCTTGAACACTGTAACTCATATTCAGTGCTTGGTCTAAGGGAGCGTCTGTCTGTATAGCCAAGGCCCTCCCTATTGACATGTATTGAGGACAGAAAACAATGCTTGAAGGGCCCCCGAGCTTTGTTTTCTTCTCAAAAACGTTTTCACTCTGCCATTACATGTATGGAACAGCCAGTGAAATTGACCAAAACAAAGAGGACAAATGTTCCATATGGCGCCATGGAGGCTTTGCAAAAGATCAGGGGGGACCCAGCTTAAATGCTAACATGATATCTTAAAAGATTTTGGCTGGTCTCAACACCAAACATTACCAGTTCTTCCCGGTGTTTAGTTTTAAATAAATCGAACCCAATCTTCAAACAAAGTTAATATTACAGCAAGTGATCACACAAAATTAGTAATTCAAAAATTTTATTGCAAATTTTGGATTTAATTAAAAACTACAAAGTTTTCATGACAAAAATGGTCTTGATAAAAATACGCAATGTAGCCATGTGATGAGACTCTCATTTCACCAAGATCTACGAGAGGCAACTTAACATAGCAGTTTCTCTTGGCTCCTGTTTTAGTGTCTGAAGGCACAAAAACAAGCCAAGACACAGGTAATGAGCCTTACTTAACAGGGAAACCACTCCACTCTTCAGTAAGAGGAATAGCCCTGGGGCTCAGGGGAGGGGAAAAGGCCCCCACCCTCCCCCTCCCCCAAGAGCTTCAGTTGCTCGCAGGCTAGAAGAGGAATCCTCGGTCGGAAAAAAGATGGCGACTGGTACATTTACCCATAATTCTTTGCGCAAAAAACCTCAATAACGTTCATAAAAATGTAAAGAAAAGTTATAAAATCTTCAAACCTAGTCTACACATTGTCCTTAGTACTGGAACAAATATTGTAAAAATTTGCCCTTCTTTGTGTTTATGTGCTGTGTTAGGTCCGCAAGGTATTGTGGTAAAATGAACAGCCACCATCTTTTTTCCTACGGTGGATTGTGTGGATGGATCAGAAATTGGTACAATTATTAATATCGCTGCTGTAGAAAGCTGGCTACAAGAATTATAAATTTCATGTGAAAAACAAGAATTTTATTGATGATGACATTAGGGCTTTGTGAACGCTTTTTAATGCCACCAAAACCTGCAGCGAATTTCTTCAAATGAGCGTTATACACAACAATGTACAAAAAAATGTATCATATGTGGGTAGACCATTCCCTGCCACAAATATGGAAGCCTGCTAGCTGACGGTATTGGCAAAACATAGTAGCCTACACAGCTGGCATTATTGGCAATCAAGTGCAAAGTTGATGTGCTTCTTCTTGCAGCCCATAACTTGTTCTCCTTTATACTCTCCTTGTGGCTATTTTATGGTTCAGCAAATCAAGGGAACAATACCACATCATACAGGTTAAAAACATAATTTATGTAATGAATAAACACTCTTTACACTACTTGACCTACATGAAAACACGCAATGTAACTCTTATTGTATTCAATTTTATTAAATACAAAATGTTGTAGAGTCAATAAGTTTAAACATATTGCACCATTAAAACCAGCCTATGATTCTTGCAGTTTGCTTTTGACATTGTTAGCACTCCACCATATCAACAAAACTGTAACGACAGCAAGAAACTCTGTCTGAACATAAAGTCCCTCACATCCAGCTCCCTGGGAAAATAAATAACAAAGATGTAATCTACAGATAACGGAAAAGTTCGCAGGATACATTTTTTCTTCCCCGCCTATTTAAAAAATTAGCAACATTACTGGATTTGTTCACATACCCAAAGACATTTCAGAACTTCTTAGAGGATTTAAAGTATAATCATGATTTTGTATCATGGTAGCGATTAAGTTCATCATGAAGTCTTTGGGAAGCAATGTGAATATTAAAATACATTAAACCAAATTAATAACTAGCAATGTGTTTTTCCTCCAAAGAGTCCAAGAATCATGCCTCTTTCACAAAAAAAGGAATCTAAATAGGAACATAATAAAATTGAAAAAGGTAAAATCCTAAAAGAACCAAGTCTCAAATAAAAAAGACTTTTTTTAAAATGAGCTTCTCTGGAGCTAAAAAGATTGGTATTTCTCACCTTATGTTTAACATCTATTGTGAATAAAGCCTTTACTTCGCTAACTGTCCCACTTCTTTGTGCCTAAAGAAAGAGCGATGATAAACATTTAGAGGGATTTTCAATTGAGTGTCTTTAACCAAAACCAAAGTAATCCCAATGGCCAATCGCAGCAGATGTACATGTACACAATCCAATGAAACAATCAGAACTTGTAGTAAACACATTTAGCCAGTGCCAACGATGGGAAAACGCATGCGAGTAAGTCACGATTGGTTTTGGTTTTACTTCTGATTGGTTGAGAAAGTGGCGCGAGATTTTTTTAGCCAATCAAAAAGCATAGCAATGCAAAACCAAGCCAATCACTAAATTTCTTTCAACACTCAATAGCCCTTATCGTAGATGAGTATGCCACGCCAACATATCAGCAGTGTTCTCACCAGGATTTAGCCTTGGGGAGTCGCAGGGCCCCCTCTGCTGAAAAATAGGGGCCCTGTAAGAATATAAGAGGGACAAAGTCACTCCAAAGGGTCTGTTACATGAACTGGCTCAGATACATAGATGACATTCTAATGGTATGGACACACGGAGAAGAAAAACTAGACAACTTCATCACATACCTCAACAACATCCATCCCACTATTAAATTCACTAGTGAACGGTCCAAATCTTCAATTCCTTTCCTGGATGTCAATGTTCTACTCGAAAATGGAAAAATTGAAACCGACCTCTTTTGCAAGCCTACAGATAAACACCAGTACTTACTCCACTCCTCAAGTCATCCTTATCATACAAAAAAAGCCATCCCCTACAGCCTCGCCCTCCGTTTACGCCGGATTTGTTCCAAAGACGAATTCTTCGAGCGTCGGTCAGCAGAATTACTTTCATATTTAATAAAAAG
Source organism: Cladopsammia gracilis (assembly GCA_022457155.1). Lineage (NCBI taxonomy): Eukaryota > Metazoa > Cnidaria > Anthozoa > Scleractinia > Dendrophylliidae > Cladopsammia > Cladopsammia gracilis. The sequence goes on from JAJGOT010000076.1 coordinate 857,707, forward strand.
AGGTTACAAAGAACGTTTTGTGAGAGAGCAAATCTCAAGAGCCCAACAAATTCTCAGAAGTGAGACATTACTGGAACATAATCGGGATAAAGATAAATCCCCAGTCCCGTTCACGATCACCTATAACCCAGCACTACCTAATATTAAAGAAATACTTCACAAGAAACAACCTATTCTCCATTCCACAAATCACCTGCAAAAAATATTCAAAGATGTTCCTTTCATCGCTTACCGTCGTTCACCAAACCTTCGCGACCTTTTGGTTAGAGCTAAACTAAAAAACACTAACACGACACCAAAGCCCACCCCTGGCACTTTCCGCTGCAACTCCACTCATGGATGTCTCACCTGCCCTTACATTGACAATGGTAGAACTTCGTATACTTTTAGCAACACCGGGGAAATTAGACAAATAAAACAACATTTAACCTGTAATTCTAGTAACCTCACATATATGATAGAATGTAAAAAATGTAAAAAACAGTATATAGGGGAAACCAAACGCACGATTCGTGAACGCTTCACAGAACACAGACAAGGGACAAACAACCCACATCACGCCAACTCCACAGCAGCGGTCCCTACACATTTCAACCTACCAGACCACTCTTCCTCGGACATGAGACTCATCCCGCTTGAACTGCAACCTACCATCAATGCTTCCCGTCGAAAAGCACGCGAGGCCTTTTTAATTCATAGAGGGAACACTTTGTCACCAGAAGGCATTAACCGAAAGAACGAACGCTGAACTCAGTTTTATATCACACACTATATATGTCATATATTATTTTTATCTTATGTCTACAAGTGCGCTGTCTACATGTCATGTATTAGCCAATAATTTATAACCATGTAATTTTCAAATTTTAGGAGCAGTTACAATATTTTCTTTCAGTATAGCCCTGGCCCTGAGGAAGACTAGTACAATTAGTCGAAATATTGGCCATTAATAAATCTGCCCTTTGCCGTAGTGCCAGCCTTGCATTCAGTTTTGTATTTTCACATTCAAGTGACGCCTGGCACGAGATCTTTCACAAGGAAGATCCGGCAACTACCAGTAAGTTTAATTTCTGCGTCGTGTGGACCTCTGCATTCAAAGGTTTTTCTACATGAAGTACCTACCTGATCCAACATGGCGGACAAGATGTTTACGATTTGACTGAACGATGCTTACGCAAACCTTCACCAAGTTCGTGTGACCAACGAGGGTAAAGGCAATAAAATTAAAGGCTTTCAATTTTTTGATAAATGTTTTTATTCATTTGAAAAGCAAAATGCAAGGGTGTTCGATTGACCATTAAACTACTCATAAACATTCAAAAGTCCGTTTGACTCGAAGCTTGCTCCTGCACCCTAACGGGCGCATCTTCTTGGCTTTTGTTGCGCCATCTCAATTTTTTTTGCGGGAATCCCGCAAGGCCGCGGCCTGGCGAGAACACTGCATCAGCGGTTTCTCGCTTTCTTGACCCTATAGTCTCGTTTTGATGTTTACGAGAACCTCTGACGATGATGAGCGTAAACATGAAAACGAGACTATAGGGTGAAGACCTAGGTACTTGGTGTATCCCTGATCATAAGGTATGGTACTTCATGTATCCCTTATTGTAATATATTTAGATATATTGCAGTGTAATTTAGGTTCGGATTACAGTATCTGGGGTTGAAGCACTGATTTTAGTATTTAGGGTTAAGCACTGATTCCAGTATTTCCAGTGTATCGAAAGGGTTAGTTCTTACATATTGTCTGGGCTGGCAGCATATTATCTTATATCCCTTAAAAATTACAATTTCCGGCAGCTAGTCCTCGGTGGTACAGTGGATAGTGTGCATGGAGTAGATCATACGGCCCGGGTTCGATTCCCCATTCTGCTATTTTTATCTTCTTTTTCTACTGAAATAAAAACTAAGTGTTTAAATACAAAATAATAAGGGATACACCAAGTACATACCGGTGAAGAAAGCGAAAAACTCAGGTATATTAAGGACTGGGTCTGCCCCTATTTTCTCAAAAGGGTAAGTGGGGGTGGTCTATCTTCAAAAGGAAACGTATCATAAGTATGAGACTTGGCAACAGCATTCAACTTGTTATGATAGTCCTTTTTGACGTTGATGTTTCCATGGCAACCTATCACGTGACCAATGGAGCTTTTACTTCCGGTTTTTTCCTTCAGTGCTCTTGCAGGCAAGGAAAAATTGTGTTTTCTGAGAATTTTAAGTGGTATTATTTCTACCCTTTTAAGGTACTTTCCAAATGTAACTGGAAACGTGGTCCATCTACGTGGCATGACTGTTTTCTGGTGTTTGCGTGACAACAAAATCGCGACATTTCAATCGTTACGTGACCTGGACACGCCTTCCAGTTAGTTTCGTGTATGACTTTGTGCACTTAAAAATATCCAAACGATATTTTGTCAGTCAGAGTGGTTTAAGTTCTCCTGCACTTAGCCTAAAGAAAAACATGGAAATTTGATACCTTAATCAGTTGCGTGACTCCTTTCGTGACAACTTCATACCAAAATTAACCTTTGTATCAAGTTTAAGCCTTTGACCAAGTTTCATATCAATATGTTCCATACTTTATGAGATAGACCACCCCCCTTAATTTTTGGATATACCCTAATTGACCCAGGCCTTAATATACCTGAGAACCGCTGATATGTTGGCGTGACGTACTCATCTACGATAAGGGCCATTGAAAACTGCAGATATATTATCCTTTATTACATATCCCACAACTGAAGTAATCTTTCTTCATCTTTATTGTATAAATATATGTATCACAATAGGTCACTTCAAAAAATACCATAATACTCTTTAAAGTGCAGGTTTGGGTAGTGCTTTCAAATTTTTCTTTGGTTTGAAAAACCAGTTTAATTTTTATCTTCCTTTGTCTCAAATGCATTATCATAACCTCAGACAAAGGAAAACAAAAAACCAAACAGGTTGAAAATGTTCAAACCAAAGTACAATTTGAACCACAACATAATCGCGTTCGAAGAATGCAATCCTAATGTCGTGTTGGTTTCCCTGTGTCTTATGTGCAGAAAAAATTGAGATTTTTTGGTGTCAAGTCTTCCAAATGGCCGCCCTTATTGCTTTTTTCAGGGGCTCATTAGCCTGCATGACAGGCGCTTTATGAGCCAAGCGGGGCGAGCGAAACATTTCGCGCGAAGCGCGAGACGAGGGAAGGAAAAAGATAAAGCGCCTGTAGACAGTCCATTGTTCTGGCTCTACCGTTCATTTGGTAGACGGTAATGCTGATTGGCCAATTTATACCACGTGACGATGATGTGTGATCAATAATTCCAAATGTAAACAACAAGATAAAAACAAAGCTCTCGCTCGTGTTGTAAAATTTGTGTTTCCTCGACTAGAACATTCATCAAACCTTGAATTTCCTCCTGCAGTTGTTATAAAAGGTGACAGGCCAAGCACAAATCCTGCTTGTCGCTAAAAGCATTTTAGCCCAGCTTTAGAATGAGTCTTCCCCAAGTACATGCCTGAAAGATTTTTCCTTTCTGATCTTAGATAAAAATATCTAGCTGTGATACTGACAGGAGGAATTTACGCTTTCCAGAGCCGTCGTAGCTCTAGCTCTTGGCATAACAATGTTTTTTTTCTTCTCAATTTGAAAGAGTTGTAAGATCCGGAGTTGCCACTAAAGTAGGAGTTATTCGCTGCGTTAAAGGATCAGTTCATTTCTGAGTTCGTGATTTAATGTGAGCGCAAGTCTGCGGTTAGCATGACTTGCGAAAAAGATCGTGTTTTGATTGGTTATTTCGAAATCACTGCGGTCAGTTAATATTGGTGGGAGTTGGTGGGCGGAAGAGCCAGAACAATGGACTGTCTACAGGCGCTTTATTTTTTTCCTCCCCTCGTCTCGCGCTTCGCGCTCGTGTCGCGCTTCGCGCGAAATGCTTCGCTCGCCCCGCTTGGCTCAAGTGAAAGCGCCTGTCATGCGAGGTTAGCTATTTCTCGAGTTAGGATCCGAGTTAGGATCCGAGTTAGGATCCGAGTTAGGATCACAGTTAGGATCACAGTTAGGATCTATCAAAAAAACTCAAAAAAGAAAAATAAAATTCCCTTAAAAAAAAACTCAAAAAAGAAAGAAAAAAAAATGCCCCCTCCCTCCCTCTCTCAGAATCCCCCAGTTAGGTGGTATAAAAAAGGACAGGCTAAACACGACTCCCACTCGTTGCAAAAAAAGTGTTTTAAAAGCCTAAAGTATAAAGCTTTCCCAGTAAGAGTTCAGAGAGCCGGATCGCGCCTTTAGATCACAGTTAAGAATTTGTTCTCTTCGATGATATAAACCTTTTGATCTCGGCGATTGATAGGAGGATATCATGCTGTCCAGAGCCGTTAGAATTATTTTATTTCTTTATTTTTATTTCTTTAAAGACATTAAGTTATGTTCATTCCTTGCTTAAGGAAAGGACTCAAGAATTTACTAGCATCCGTTAGATTTACAAAATAGCAACTATGTTGCAGATTATCTGTTGGATGCCAAATCAAACGCTATTACAAAGCAACGGAGGTTTATCCTAGCTCCACTGAGACACACTACTCAACTACAGAACTAACTTAAGAGCTAAAAATTATTGCAAGAATTCCTAATTTCACTGCAGTGGAATTATAGACTACGGCTTTTTGAGAGTCGGATCCAAGACGCCTGTATCCGTGATGCCGGAAACACTTTCTCTCAAGTCTTGCACGCCACAGGCTTTAGACATTAAATCACGGCCTGAGAAATTTAACGATCCTATCACTCTCAAAGCGATAACAAACTTTAGCCGATAAGTATTTATCGGCTAAAAGTGCGCCAAAGAAACCACAATGCATGCCAATAGAGCTAGCACCGAATAACGGCATAAAAGAAATAAAATAATTCACCGCGGTTCTTTTCACTCGTGATCTCTACAATTCTGCTAAAGCCCGGTTTCCATATGATCGCTACGATCGCTACGATCGCTACGATCGTTGCGATCGCTGCGATCGCTGAAAAAAATAGTTCAGCGATCGCAGCGATTGATGGTTTCCATATGATCGCTGCGATCGCTACGATCGCTGAGAAAGTGAATGAAGATCGAGGGGACCTGGGTCTGACAATATCGCTTCGCCTCATTCTTGAAATTCAACACAGCGGCTGTGAATTGTTTTTAAAATTTGATATAAAGACAGTCGAATCTTTGCACTTCTTCCATAAAAAGGTCCAAATCGCACCCTTTGAGTGGGCGTACGCAGTGCATCTTGGTATTTTTGCTGTCGCTGCGATCGCTGCGATCGCTGCGATCGCTGAAGAGTGGTTTCCATATGATCGCTACGATCGCTACGATCGCTGAGATAGAATCACAGCGATCGCAGCGATCGTTGTCGCTGCGATCGCTGTGATCGCTACGATCGCTGGAGAGTGGTTTCCATATGATCGCTACGATCGCTGAACTTTTTTTTCAGCGATCGCAGCGATCGCAGCGATCGTAGCGATCATATGGAAACCGGGCTTAACCAAGAATTTTCACTTTGGCTTCAATGATCAAATTGCAGGAATTGGAACAAGTGTAGACGACCGTGTGAAACATGGAAAATGGCCGGGGAGATTACGCTATGACGCTACAATAGAATACGCTATTAATAACGATGCGAAATGCGCATTGCGATGAAAACTAAAACAAAATATGCATATAACATGTAATGCGAGATCCCGAGGATAAAGTTTAGCTTGTCACTCTTTATTAACGTAGGTTTTGACATTACTGACACTATCACTGTCGCTGCTATCACTCCCGGCATAAGAAGCCATTTAAATTTACTATTGTCAAACGAGGACTCAGTCAAACGAAGCAATAAAATAAAACAAATTCTCAAACAAAGTGCCGCTCGCGCATCAATAGAACGGAATGCGAAATCGTGATGCGAATATGTGAAACAGTAGGTAGTTCTTGTTTTGGCTATCTGTCAACACTCAAAAGCCTCTGCCCCTAAAATAATCAGTGATCTCTGATCTTCAATAATCTTTTCACACGGCACTTTGGGTCATTGAGAATGCGTGAAGCAACCCGGATTAGCACAAAGAGTCAAGTTTACTGATCTCGCTTACTTTAGTCTCTTCTGAGACACTTGATCGAAATGACGCAAATTTGTTGGGTTTCCGGTTACGAACAGTTAACAAAAGGTTGGGAAAAAATGAAAATGAAAATGATCAAAGGCTCCTTAGAGCCAACCCGTGAATTTGAAATGCTAGCGTAACGCAATATTGCGGTAAGCTTTATGTTTTCACTCTGTCACGGTTCAATATTTTGTTTAAAATTAAACGTAAGGATTTTTGACAAACGCAAAAAATAAAAATACAGTACATCACTTTCATAATGTTCAGTCCGAAGAAGAAAGAAAAAAAAATAGATCGGCCCGAGCGAGATTCGAACCTGGGCCTTTCGGTTGGAAATCGGCGCTTTACCCCACTCGACCACCGTGACCACTGACTTGAGATGTGATATATTAATTTTATTATTTGAAAGTAGATAACCATCAAAACACATGTCTCAGTTGAAAATTCCTTTTAGATCGATTTTAACGTTGCATTAAAGACTCCAAATGCGAAACATCTTTAAGCTTATTGTTGTTTATATTCGTTTACACCAATTTAGTTATTGTTATCGCTGGATTCACGCTGTTCTTGTTACAAAACGCATTCGTAACAAAGCATTACGTCACTAAGTTTACAGCTGATGGAAGGAGTGAGCGAGTGACTCCTTTGCATATCTGTCGCCGTTACCGATAACCCGTTCATTACGCATGCGCGTATATTCACGGGTTAAAAATGAACGCTACTGTACTGCACTGTAAGGTAAAAGTAAGGTATAGTCTGCGTTGTGCCATGCACCGTACCACCGGAGCTTACTATATATCCCGGTTTCATTAGCATTAAGCGCCAAAGTGTATTTCTACCCCCTCCCCCCACTAAGGGGGGGGGGGGGGGGTGGAATGGTGAGGAGTGTGATGTGGTGGGGGGGGGGGGCGTTGGGGGGGGGGCGGCGTTTTTTGATTTTTTTTGGAGGGATCCTCAGGTGGGATCCTAACTCGGATCCTAACTCGGATCCTAACTCTGATCCTAACTCGGATCCTAACTCGAGCCGTAGTTTATCCCCTGTCATGCAGGCTAGGGGCTCATTTCCGCCGGAAATTCCTTCGAACCCGTCTCCGTAATCTGTGATTACTGCTAGTATATATCAGAGAGAGTCACAGTGATCAGACAGAATGTAGTATATGTTGTAATCACAAATTCTCATTGGATTGACAGATTAATATACAAGTCATCATGTACTGGACTCACTCTTAATAACCACCACGGGTGCAGCCTTTGATGAGCCTTGACATCCACTTCCACAACAGCATTATTTTGTTAACAACATTAATTTGAAATCTTGCAAACACTGGTCATGTGTGACATAGATTGACTTGAACTTTCAAATTCCCTTTGCAATGCAGACATTTCAAGGCTGTGCTTAAAGAGTTGCCATAGGTAGCCCAAAGGGGGTCCAACTATAAAATTTAGGGTGCCCAGCAGTTAAGTTATGTGCAAAAAATCAACTTAGTTTTTCTTCGTCAAAAGACAAAAGTTAGTTGCCTATGGTACCCGAGAACTACTAGAGCACAGCCCTGCATTTGAGTGGCATCTAAAAGATTGCTCTGGAAATACTGACAACTGTTGTTTTAAGACTATTCAAGTAGAAATAATCAATTCAAATCAACTGTAAAAATCCAGATACCTTTCTGTAAGCAGCAAATCCTTCATCATCATAAAAGTTCACTGGGTAAACACCAGCTTTGGCCTCTTTGTGTGTTTCTGACCAGCTTCCTTTAGTGAAATCCAAAACAGGAAAACGTTACACATACATGTAGTACTGTACAAATTTTACCTTGATCAAATCAAAGTTACACCAAGTTTCCAAAGACTTATCAGAGTGTTAACAGTGTAATCATGAGAAAAAACTCAGGGTAGCTGATTCGCATTCATCACACAAGACTTTGGAAAGTTTTAGAATATGGTGCTGGAAATAACAGTCTACCATCCCACATTGTCCGACAAAAGTCCTAAAATGTCAGACTAATTTTCCATTGTTACTAAAAATGTGGTTGTTGTTCATCGTGGTGTGTAAGATAGGTAAACGATTTTTCGTTTGTCTCACGATGGAGTCACTTTAAGATGTTGATCACGACGTTTCGACTGCTATTACTGCTAGTCTTCATCAGGCGATGAGGTCGCCTTGGTTACATAACGTGCTACATAAGCGTCACGTAACCAATCGACCTCATCGCCTGATGAAGACTCGCAGTAATAGCAGTCGAAACGTCGCGATCAACATCTTAAAGTGACTCCATCGTGAGACAAACGAAAAATCGTTTACCTAATTTTACATTTTGTTCGGACTTAGCTTTTGTCTTGAAAGTCTTGTTAAGCTGATCGGATTTGATTCCAAAAACATTAAAATAAGAATTTATGCCGTTTGTGCAGTTTATTTTGCTGTAAAAAGGCTCTCGCGATTTGAAAAAAATTCGGAAAAGGCCACGATGTGATTTGAAATTGCCTTGTATATGTAATGCATTGCAAACTGTAAATTAAACTTCTTATAGCATGCATGTATGATAACAGATTGCCTTAGGGTCAATCCAAAAAGAAAAAGTATCTGACCAATTTTGTAAAATGTATCACTGAAAATGGAGATGTGAAAGATACAGTACCGGTCAAATGTAAATTGACAGTCTTGACTCGATCCTCGAAATTCGAGTTACTCGAATTTCGAGGATCGAGGCTCGAGGATCGAGAATCTAGAAATCGAGAATATGCGATGCAACCTCGAAAAGACTTTGGAGCGGAAAACGATTTATTCCTCGAAGAAAGAATAATAGCCGTTCGCACGTCATGGACGTGTACAAGTAATTCGCGTCAACCGTCCGTCGAGCTCAGCGTACTTAATGCACTCACAGGTAGCACAAGTTATATGTGTCAAAGAACCGTTGCGAGCGAAATTATAAGGATTTGTATGACGAAAAACGGTGATCGTTCTAGGAGTTAAAAAATACGAACGAGATTTCAATAAAAATTGCCTACCCTACTTCGCTTGTGTGTTTCCTTGTCTCCTGTGTGGTTTTTGCGGGGCGATTTAGAGCGTTTCCAGTGAGTTTTTATAGTTCCATTGCTTTCTCAAAGGATATACTGAGAGAAAGCAATGGTGCAGGCCGTTTGTCTAATTTATTTCTCGAGAGATCGTTCAAGCGATATTATAGCTCATTAGTAGTCCTGGAAACTCGAAACTTTCGAGGATCAAGTATCGAGTCTCGAGGCGCGAGGATCGAATTGTGAGCGTCGGACTGTCATCAACTTCTTGACCGGTACTATACTGTCCTTCTAAGAAAGAAAAACTATTTCCAGCACTGAGTTAAACAGAGATGTAGTTAAGAGCCGGCTACCGGCTAATTCCACCAGCTGAAAGAGAACTTATCACGAGGTATCACCGGCTGAAATTTTACTAGAAAACAAAGACTTGGGGTGATTTTGAAAGTGCATAAGCCAGAAAAACCAGCCGGGCTAATGTTAATGAGCCTGCTCAGTTTTTTCTTAGCTTAACATCCCTGGTTAAAAAAAGAAGAACCACATGAAAGTTATGTAAACATTGCTTTCAAGTAGAGACTGACCTGGTATTTGGCATCATCTGACGATACAATCACAGGCATAACTTTTCCATTTACTTCAGCATATAAGTTCACATTTTTTTTATTTGCCCAGAAATCAGTTGTGTTTACACATTTGATTTCATAACAAAAAAAAGTCATATGACTTTGAGCTGGAAGCCTCAGAAGCCTTATTAGGCTTATCTAGGAGACCTCCTTCATTAGTATGACTTAAATTACTATATTATTAATTTTTTTTAATTGAAGGGCTATACAAGTGCTAAATTATATGTAAAATAACGCTAATAATAAGAATACTAGTACAAGGGTAAGTAATCCTAATACTGACTTGTAAGAATAAACTTTGATTTCCTTTTAAAACACAAGGTAAACTATTGTAAATATCTACTCTCTTATTGCATATAGCGAATTTTTTCATATTTGTTTTGCTCTTTGGTTTATGTAGTTTTTTTACTTGACCGTGTGTTGTAGCTGTGCATTTCTTCATTAGTCTTAAACATTGATATTATCGCCGGTGGTAACTGATTTTTAGAATATTGGTTCATTACATTTGCAATGACAAAGTAGTTTACTTCGTATACATTTAGTATATTTAATTCCTTAAATAACGGTTTGGAGCTGTGAATTATTTAAAAAAAAGCAATCTAGTAGTAAGTTATTGTCATTTGCCATGAATGAATGATTGGGGGAGCAGTTTTTGCTAACTAATGTTGTGCTACGTTTTATAACTCAAAAATCAAGAGTCTTTACTTTTTACACAGGCAAATGGTTTAGAAATGGTTGGACCACCAATCACAAACTGGCAGCATACAGGTACATGTATGTATTTAAAGCATTTTGCTTAACTGGTAATACTAAAGATAGAATGCAATCAATTTGTCACAAACGGTTTCATTTATAAAGAAAAACAGGTTTGAAAAGTTTAGTGATCAGCTTACTTATAGTATAACCTGTAGAGCATTTACCTTTTGCAAGATAAGGTTGCTCCAAAGACATATCAGAATGTTAACAATGTATAATCATACGAAAATGCTCAGGGTTGCTGATTCACATTCATCACTTATGTCTTTGAAAAGTTGTTAGCTTGTGATCTGATGTGTAGCTACACAATTCACATGTCAAAATGAAATCGGAATGTTCATGGTTTTTACAACTACAACAACAACAACAAGTAGCTTTGACCTTTCAGTATTGCAAAAGCATTACAACATAACAAAATGAAATAACAATAATATAATAAAGAAAGGGAAAGTTCAATTAAGATACATCAGTCTGGATTGATAATTTGATTACTGCGCTGCGGAGATCAAAGAAAATAAATACGAGAGTTCATTAATTCAATGGTAACTTCTGAAGGAGATAACTGTTTCATAGAGACAACTGCAAAAATTCCAAAACATTGCACCCCTTTGCACAGGCAAACCAGTGCAAATGATAAATTATGTGCATTTGTGTTTTGATCCAAGGCTTGTTTCAACAGTGGATGTAAAGGATGAGAAAAGATATTCAATTTTAAATTGTTGGGTCCATGTATTTGGTTGTTCATTTGGCACAGCTATGAAAATGGGGTCTTACGCCTTTAGCAACTTGTGTTGTACCTTCAGTGACTTAAAAGCAAATGAGCCATCTCGTTTGGTAGATGGTTATGAGTGCAGGCCCTGCACGTATTCTACAGTTTAGTTCATCTATACCTTTGCATTGTTTTCACACTTGAGAGAAAATTCAACAATAAAAACACTTTCTGTTGAGAGCAGGATATTTCTTGTAGAGTAGATTTCAGGAGTTGGTTTTGCTCCAACACACGTATCACCTGAAGTCAAAACAGAAACGAACAAAGAACTGTTGGGGCCAGAAAGAAAAATACTTGATACTTTCGTGACAATAAGCTTTCTTTGAATTATCAGCGATGACAAAAAAACGAGTCTTAGTTTAGAGCGACAAGTACAGTGTGGAAACTGGAACTGCTTTAGCAACATTTGACTGGCAATTGCCCCCGGAGGGGGGACTCCCATATGAAAATGACGGGGGTGCTCGTCGTACCTTTTAGGGGTCAAAATTTGTAGACTGGTACCGCTTTGGGTAATTAAATCTAAAATGACCACCGTTTGAATTATCGCGATACCTTTTAGGATATGAGCCGAAAAAATATGGATGACATGTGTTGTTCTGGAATTGGTAAAGTACCTCTTAGGGGTAAAACTTATTTTGAGCCACGCCCATCAAACGAGATTCTGGTCCTTTTGGGGTGTTTTTCGAAAATTTCCGACGAGCACCCCTGTCATTTTACGATTTACGATGTTCCCGACAATTTCTGAGTTTAATTTTTCGCTGAATGGGCTTGAGCTTTTTACCCGCAGGTATAATGAATCCCAAATGGTCTGTCCTCATTAGCATTTTAATAGGGTAGCTTTTGCCAAACAGGTCTGGTATCGGAAGATAACTTTTTGAACTACACGCGCTCAAATACCTTCTTGAATGTGAATATATGAAGATCATATATTTGAACTGCGGATAAACATGAGTGAAATTTGTGATCCTCGCAGTGTGCTCTCAACTTAATTAAGAAGTTGAAAAAGAGCATTGCACCAGTTCGCAAGGTCATGGGTTCGAATCCCGTTCAAGCCTGAATACACTGCGAGAATCTCAAATTTCAGTCAAATACCTTCTTGTTTGCCACGAGGACTATTGTTTCAACAACGGCTTGTTATTGGTCAAATCTTGTGATGCACATCGTGATACATCGTGGTTGATCCAGTTGCCGTCTTGCCTTGTTGCGTCGATGTCTTTGATGTCCGCTCTTTAGAATCACAGACGGGACAAAAATAGCCATTTCGAGTTATTCTGTTATCAATATTTCTTTCTCACTAAAGAAAATATGGCAGTTGGTGGAGTCACCCAAATGCTCAACATGCTGTCTTTAGGCGGACAACGAAAACATGTGGTGATCTTTAGTAGGGAATGTCTGTTTCTGTTCGATTCGCATGTACGACAGACATTGATTGCAGAACTTCGCGAACTCGCATCGAAGTCTGATCAATTTGAATTACACTTCACTTCTTACCGTTCTCCTCCGCAAGAATTTTTAGCGGCAGTCGCTTTGGGGTAAGTGAATTACTTGACTCAAGTCTACTTCCGGGTTCTGAATTAGACTGACAGTAGTCCGTCTCTGGATAGTCGAGCGGACGAGCATCGCGCAGGCGATCGATCGAGCGAGTGAAAGTATACGAGCCGTGGGGGGATCTCACCGAGATTGTTGTTATTAGCTCGCCCGCTCGACTGACTGAAAAGGGGAAGCTTGTAACATAGTTCTGAATTTTCTGAAGCCTGTGAAACATGCAGGGCAGACGTCAAGAGATGTTGTACTGAATTATGTGATATTGTCGAATGCTGAAAGAAGCAAATAGGCGCGTGATACAGGGTTCATTTATTTCTTGATCATTACAATTAGTTTTTGATGTCATAGTTGATATTCAAATTTTGGCAATTCATGCATTTAGCGCAGTGTTGTCGTTGTTGAACGGAATACATGTTGAAGATATACGCTGAACCAGGCTTTAACCCTTTCAGCGCAGCCCGTTTTCAGACCTTCCAGTAGAGGATGAGGAAAAAAAGGCAAACCAGGTGCCTGTTCTTAGGCTATACTTTCAGCGACACGAAACACCGTGTAAAACGGGAAAAGTCTTTTCTAAATTATTAAACAAGACACAACATAGCTTAGTTCACGGGCTGTTGCTCATGGAATATTGATTTTTAACAGGCTCGGACATGAATGACAGTGCAATATTTGTTGATAATGTACATTAAAATGTAGTTTTTTTCTCTAGTGCTGCCATTTTTTTTATACCGCTTTGGCTGTTACGTCAAGTTTAAACAATTTTAAAATAAAAAGACTTGTGGGCAGCACGCAGCAACTTACGGACTGTGCAATAATTATCAGGGGGGGGGGGGGGGGGGTTGGAAAACCAGAGGGGAGGGGGCATAACGTAAAATCAAAGCAAGGATGAGGGGGGGGCTCAAAGTAAAATAATTCACTCAAGAGGAGGGGGACTTAACATTTTATTTCAAGTGTTTATAGTTGTCACTGGAAGGCTTGATGATCTGTTCTGTGGCTGAATTGCAATTTCAATCTGTTGCAATACGATTATCTATTCTTCTCTATCTCTATAATATAGAGACGAATATTGTGATAAAGGGTTTCTGGCTTTTTAAATTTGAATTGTCAACAACATTTGAACAGCAGAATATAGTTATACACCAGTGCAAATATTTTGCCCTGGTGAAAATATTTTGCTCCAGTTCAAATATTTTGCACTGATTCAAAATAAATTTGAACCAGTGCAGACAAAATTGCACCAAAATCATAATTTCACTACAACATAGATAATCATATTGCAACAGATTGATAATAATAATAAAAATAATAATAATAATAACAATCTTTATACAGGGAGCTCACTTCACTATTGTAGTGGTATTCTGCGAGGCCCTGTTAAATAAAAATGGTTAAAAACTAAGTTAAAAAGATTAAAAAATTACAAAATTACGCTAAGGATTATATATAATACACAAAAAGCTATAAAACCATGTAAGTTTTAAAAATCTTAGTAAAAAGGTAATGCTTAGGGCTAATTAGATTTAAAAGAATACATGTAGTTTTTGACTTTTTGCTTAAAAAAAGGGGAAAATGTACCTCAACCAACATGGTCTTATGATCAGTAGAGGTAAAGTGGCACTGGTTGCACGAGTTCTCCAGTACGCTCGTGGTGATCATTCTTACATCCCACGAGAAACCCAAGAGAATGATAACGAGGAAATGAGTTCCAGTGGAAGCAACTCGGATTCGCAATCAAGTGATTCAGAAGTGGAATCAGATGGCTTTGTTGAACAGGAATTTGGTTTTATCGACTGAGTCGATAAGGTAAATTAGCCACGACTGTAAAAAGATTCGAGAAAGCTGACGTTTCGAGCGCTAGCCCTTCGTCAGAGCGAATCCGATTCGCTCCGACGAAGCTTTCTCGAATCTTTTTACGGTGGCTAATTTGGTTTTATCGACTGAGTCGATAAAACCAAATTCTTGTGCTTCACCCCCCACTGACGCAGCACCACAGTTTCTCTAGAAACTAACCCCATTCATGGCTTTGTTGAACACTGCTTTGAGGTCATGTTTGTTCCAGATACGGATGTCCAACAAGTAAACATGTAGTATTGCTGTATATCCACGTCTGGAACAACATTACCTCATAGCACTAACAGGCTAATTGGCATATACAGTCGAACCTGTATATAACGGCCACCCTCGGGACTTGAGAAACTGACCGCTTAATACAGGATCACTAAAAATACTCACTGGGCGTGGTCTAATGTCAATTTTAATGGCGTATCATACAAAAACACTTCATGCAAGGAACCAATAAGACAATCAACACTCTTTTAAGCGATCAATACTTTAAACAAAGTTCAGCGCCAATTAACGTAACATTGTGTAAAGGTACTGTGCAATAAATTGTCCTCTACTCTTCTACGGTATACAGTACTGTATTTCTATGACTTACAGTTCACACATACAAAATATCTCATTCCGTCATTTCATAGTTGTTACGTTCAAAGTGCAGTTATAACGTTCAATGTGCAGTTAAAATCCCTTGCGAGTATACTTTTGAAGGCGATTCATTCTCCATCACATGGCTGAAGAACAAACTAATTAAAGAGGAATTTCTAGCTAAAGAGTGAAGCATATTCAAAACGAACATTTTTTGTGTTCGTGATTTTGTCTGTATTTCAGCACATTGCGGACATCTGCAAAGCGTTAACGATACTAAACGGCCGATTATCAGCTTACAGTAGCTTTGTACATGTTATTTCTTTATAGTAACGATGGATCGCATTTTAAACACAATAAAATACCGCATAAAATGACATGTGGCTTAGTTTCCGTTCAAAGGGTGGCCGCTTAATACAGGTAAAAATAACAAAGAAAGACAAACATAGGACTGCTACAGGGTGGCCGCGGCCGCTTAATAGAGGTGGCCGCCTAATACAGGTAACAAATACAGCGTTTGTATGAGCGAAAAATCGGGACTTTGAAAACTGGCCGCTTAATACAGGGCCGTTATATACAGGTTTCGACTGTATTAAGAAAATGCTGGGAATTTGTATATAAAAAGTGTGTGAAGGGGGGGGGGGGGGGGGGGGAGTCATACAAAATTTCTGACTGATCGGGGGGGGGGGGGGGGCAATAACTAAATTCATTCCTTTAGAAGGGGGGTAATTACCTAATATTTTTCTACTTGAAGCCCATTTTCCACCCCCTCCCCCCCCCCCTCCTGATAATTATTGCACAGTCCCTTATCTTGTATAACTGAGTTTATTAATTGACCGGTTTCGTCTGCTAGTGGGACTTCATCAGGATTAAACTACAAGATACATAAGATGGAACTTATTTTATACTAAACCTTATTTTTTTTAGTACAAATCACGTTCCTATTAGGGTGTGAACAACAAAACACCCAAAAGAAATACGTGCAGGTAATGACTAAAATCCTGTGCTAGAATACGTGCAATGTTTCTAGGGCTCACGGTTTTAACATTAAAATTATTATTTGCAGAATTCCTGTCGTCTCCTGTATACCACGGCAACAGCATCAGTTTCAGCTTCAGTTTCAGCCCCAGTGTCAACCTCTTCGGGAATTTATCAAAAGCTGTTGGAGTGCTGGTAAAGTGGTGATAATTTGTGGTTCTGTGAATGAGGATATGCATATCGCAGCACACACCAAATCATTTCTTATTGCTGCTTCGTGGGGGCCTCTGGCGGCGGACGTTCAAAAGTATGGTATACCAGCACCTACACCAATCAAGATGAGAGCATTGATTGAGATAGTAGCTAATCAGACCGGTTGGTATTATTTATGCGCATTCAATAGCTACTTTCCTGTGCCAGTTCCTGTGCCAGTTCTTGTGCCAGTTCCTGTGCCAGTTCTTGTGCCAGTTCCTGTGCCAACAAAAGTGGTGTCCCTTTGTTTAGGCAACACATATGCAGGTGTCAACGGTGATGAAAAGTCCATGGCAATGGCATTTCGGGCTATCTTGAAGAAAGGTGCCAACAAACCAATAATCAAGGAAGCACTATTTTGCCACCTCATGGCAGGTGAGGACATCATGTATGGGTCATCTATAGCCGACATCTTTAATTCTAGTTTTTTAACTTCAATGGCACCTCTACTTTAGGCGACTTTAGGACACCTCCATTAAGGGGACAATTCTCCTGATCCTGGTAAAACACTCATTTCATTCTTGTAATTATAACCTCTATTAAGGGAACACTTCTCCTGGTCCTGGCAGGTAAAACGCTTGTATAATCTTTGTAATTTAAGCAGCTCTATTAAAGAGACACCTTTATAATTACGGGGACACTTCTCTTGGTCCTGGCCAGCAAAAGCTCATAATTTATAATCTTTGTATTTATTACCGGTATTAAAGAGACACCTGCATTAAGGGGACACGTCTCCTGGTCCTGGCCGGCAAAACACTCATATAATCTTTGTAATTATCACCTCTATTAAAGGGACACCTCTATTAGGGGGACACTTCTCCTGGTCGCCGGCCAGCAAAACACTCATATTGTCTTTGTAATTATCACCTCTATTAAAGGGACACCTCTATTAAGGGGACACTTCTCCTGGTCCCGATGGTGCCCACTTAATGTAGGTTCCACTGTATTTTTATTTTCTGGTGTTGTTTCTTTCTTTCTTTCTTTCTTTCTTTCTTTCTTTCTTTGTTTTTATTTTTATTTTTTTTTCTTTGTAATATAATTAGAGCTTGGAACAAGATTCATGAAAATTCAAATAGCCTATAAGCTACTATTGCAACTGTTCTACATTAAGCCCTTATAGTGAGTGATAGAGTGCTTGTTGCTTGGATGTTCACTTGACTATACCATATAGATCATGTTTAAGGTGGTTTACCACTTATGCCAGGGTGTTTAACCCTCTCACTCCTGGAGTCATGTAATGTAGTTCTATTTAATGTTTGGGTCTGTGGATGAAATTATATTGTGTGACCATTCAAATGAAACCTCTTTGGCAGTACTTTTGCAATTTGGTTCCATTTTTTAATATCTAGGAAATCAAATTTGGGATTTTTCTTGGGAGTTAAAGGTTAACTTTCAAAATGCTCACAGGATTAAATAAGGTATGGATTTAATAAAATAATTTGAAAAGTAGAACATATTCTATAAAACTAACCACTTATATAATTTAATTTTGTAAACAATATTCTGAAAAATCTCATTTAATATTTTGATATATACTTTTTTTTTACTTCCAAGAGGAAAAAGTAAAGATTAATATTATTGAAGCCAAAGCCCTGCTCCCAACCTCCACTACCCCCACTGGGCCGACAGAAAACATTCACATTTAGTTAAAACAAATGTTGGACAAATATAGAAAAATAATTTGGTTCTTTTACGAACTACAAGCAACATGCGTGATTTGCTAAAGTAAACAAATCGCATACCACAGTTTCATACATCGTCATGGGTTCACTCGTTCCCAGTTCCCTTAACCACTTTTGAAGTAAAATTCAACCCGTTTCAGGTGTGAAAAGCACGGTTTTCAATATTTTTTGGCAGTTTTTTTTCTCTGTTTCCTTTTTTGAAATACATTATAATCTAACAAAAAAATAAAAGTTCAAAAACAAGAATAATTTCATATGCACTTTAAGATACCCAAGGTCCAGGGAGCTAGCAAGTGAAGGTTTCGTGACATATCGATTTGGTTAATTTAAAATATCAACAGCACAGAGTTACATTGATTTAAACTTGTTAAACGTTTGATGAAATACCTGAAAGAGCTGTTTAAGACAGTTTTATGCACAAACCAAAAGGTTGATAATCAGTTTGTCACTCTTTCACAGCCATTGCACATGATAGTGACTTCAGAGAGGTCCAGGATTGGGCAGTGGCACCTTCATCTTCTTGCTTTCCTTACGTTAACCAGGTTATGGAGGAACTGAAAGAGCGTGTCCGGTACATGATGTACGGAAGAAAGCCTGCACCGATATTTATCAGGCATGTAGCAAGAAACAAATCAAGGAGAGATAATCAACAAGCGAGGCAATGTGATAATAATTATTGCCAAAAGCATTTTACGTCAATACATGTGAATAATGTATACAGGGGAAAGCTGAAGGGTAGGGTTGTGTGTGTACTCGATGATTACCTTACACATGGCAACACATTTGAGGCTCTGAGGAATTTATTAGTTGCCTGTGGAGTCAAGAAAATTATCTTTGTTTCTATAGGAAAATTTAAACGTAATTTTGAAATGTATTATCACCAAAAAAACTTTTGCATTCAAGGTGATGTTCACACACCAAATTACACTGCAACATTTAGTGGAAATTTACAACATGTTTTTCAGTGTAATTTAAATGCTAGAAGAAGCATTGAGGACCTCAGAACACTGGCAAGCTGTTTGCAGTAATTTTGCCAATCACGAACACCTCAGTGTTGAAACCCTGTTTGATTTTTTGCATTTCATTGTGAAATTAATTATGAATAATGTCTTTGTCAAGTTTAATAGTTAAAAGGACTATAAACTGCAAATTATATATGCTTTCATAAACTAACATACAGACCGCTAGTTAAAAGCCTTGTTCCAGGCTGATGTCCTTAGACATAAGAACTAATGTCAGTGCAAAGTTTGTTGGTTCCATATTATGATAATACAGATGAAAGACATTTTTCAACAAAGTTTCTTTAATTTTGTACTTGCACCCACAGCAAGAGCTCCAATGGGATCTACAAGTTGTTGAACTTGGAAATTAAGCATAATTTTATAAAATAATGATAGAGGAGTTTTAAAATAGATATTTTAAAATAAAAACAATAATAAGTAATAGTAAATGGACTGGGTGGAGTACATTTCAGTTAATAATCGGGGGAGTAATCTCAAATGGCTGAGTGCATAGCATGAGGACAATTTGAAATTACAAGCAGGATAAGAGTTGAATTGTACACCACTCAGTTCGATAACTAATTAATCGCATCAATAACAAAAAACTTTTTGTTCTTAAAATATCAGGGATATACTATATCATTTTGAAACCAGGAGGGAAACAGCAAAAAACATTTAAATGGACTTGACTGACGTGCACGTAACATAGGTGTCCAATTTCATCTTGTGAATTATAAAAAGTTAAAGTTGGACACCCATGTGACCGCACACCAATATTACATAAGAAACAGCTGCACTGATTGCCAATCACAATCAAGAATTTTGTTACTGATTGAATAGTAATAATGATTATAAAAATAGAGGATACATGTTTTTGTTGTAGTTAAAGGACAGGAGTATAACATTGTCCTATGTTGTATTTTGAAATTTTAAACCTACAAATAATATTGTGTTTTTGAGCCAAGAAGGCATACCTTACTAAGGAAAATGAGAGCCAACCAGGCCAAAAGTCATTAGATCCAACAGAAGTTAGTTTTTAATGTAAATATACAATTGTAAGTGTACACTGAAAAGCATATTGTATTGTATAAGTATTGTATTGAAGTAAATTATATACAAAACATTAGTTGATCACAACAATTATCATTATGGTCTACTCATTAAGCAATCATTTTTGCCAGGAATCCTGTTAGAAATTTTAGTAGTTGTTTTCAGGAACTTTTTTATTATCATGGACTTCTTAACTAAGTTGGAATTTGATGAAGAAGACTCCAAAAATTAAACATTCCTTTTAATTTGTAGATGCTGTGATGAGTTTTTTTTGCATTTTATCAAGTGTTACCTTTTAACCCTATTCGGCCTGGGCTTTTTTTGAGTTCCTGAGCCTGGGGGGGGGGGGGGGGGGGGGCACATTGTGCCCCCCCCTTCGTAACTTCAAGAACATTAAGGCTACGACAATGAAACCTGGAGGGTACATAGTACGTCCGAAACTGTCTCCTTTGCGGTCCGCGCAATGGAACGATGACGTCATATGACATAGTTATTAGGTAATTAGTTATACGGCCGCCATCTTGGATCCGCCATCTTGGATTTCTGAAATTTTTTAAAACCTCTTAATATAAATATACAAATTTCAAAAAAACATGGCTGTCAAAACCTTGTTGCCATGGAAACATCAAGTCACGTGATCAAAAAATTGTCATACAAAATTGTTGCCAGATAAATTTTAGGAAAAGTCACAAAGTTTGATGGCGTTTGAATACATATTAAAGAAGTTATGAACGTTCAAAGTTAGCGCGGGCACTTTGTGCCCCCCCCCCCCAGGCCGAATAGGGTTAAAGTCAACTGCCTAACATGTGGTTTACAATAAAATTAATTAGACAGACAAACTACTTTATAATAAAATGTAAGACAATTAAACAAAAGTTATACATATATACTATACAATAACTTCCACTTAATTATCTTAGATATAAGGACGTTTGCACTAAATGTTTATGCACATCCTTACAGCACACCTAATCCTTGTCACAATGCCATGCTACGCCCATGCATGATGAAGGAACATAAATTATACACTGTAAAGGGATGATAGCCATTGTTACCTTTGTTAAGACAATAACTCACTTGGATGGTTGGTGACCCCCTACTTTTTTGGATAGATAATTTTCTCGAATTCTTGACAGATTGTCTGGAAAAATGGACAAAAAAATCAATGTAGGAAGTTTAAAATTTACCCATTTTTTAACCCACGCGACATCAAATCCCACCAATTTGCAGCTGTCAGGGTTTGTAAATACTGCTGTTTAAAGATTACATTACTGCTCGTGTGCATTGCAGCACCTACACGCACGTAATAGAAAAGCCCAATAACATATGTATGCATGTATTACTTTTGTTATTCAAATGCGTATAGTTTGTCAAACAAGAATTCGAGAAGCGTACATACTGTAGGTAAATACTTTAAGGGACGTTACCAGTCAATTTAATTTGCACAATAGACCCACTCATGAATATAAAATTTGGCATAGAAAGTTCCATAATTCTAGCAATTCATTTGAAATATTTTTGGACATTGGGGCCATATTTTGTAAGAAGACCGATTTTTCAAAATAACAGTGGCCTATCAGATACCTTATCAATGTATCTTTGAAACAAAGTTGGTGACCCCCCAATTTTTTTGTATATTTTCTGACAAGAGTAACTCAATATCTAGCTGCAACAAAAGAAAATCAATGTCAGAAGATTTTTGCAGGAGAACGTTCTTAAGTAGTTTGTTTGTCTACAAGTAATTGTCATGTAAACCATGTCACATCATCTTTAACTGCAGTCTGATAACCTCTGTTGCCTTGGTACTGGGCATCAGTCTGTAGGGTGTCATGGATAGGTCTGAAGATTAACACAGGGTCTTTAAATAAGGCTGTCCCCTTTTTTTCTCTGTTTATTGTTGTCCGACCGACCCATATTTTTGCGTTTTCCAAAAAAAAAAAAAGTTACGAGGAAGGAATAAATGACCTAGTGAAACATTTTTTCACTTTTAATCTGAAATATCGACATTGTTTTCCCTTTTCTTGGCTGAGTTTCACCACAACATCTATCTTTACTTCATCGATTGCTGCCATGTTGATTTTGTAACCACATCTCGTTGTTTCCAGGTCCCACAGCAATGATGCTTGGGTATCGGGCCCTCTAGTTCCAGATTGCTCCTGATTTTTTTTTACTTTTTTTTAAATCTGACCAACCGACCCAAAATTAGGAAACGCATTTGACGGTAAACAGTGAAAAAAAGGGGACAGCCTAACTGAGGAAGAAGTGGCTGGGCATGTCTTTGCCATGACATCAATTTTGTCCAATGTGTTACAATCATTATCGACAGTTTCATACTCAGTATCTGTTCTAAGTTACATGTACAATTTATTTTTAGACCTATGATATTAGACCTACCATTACTTGCTGAATCTTGTAAATTTTCCGAAAGTCTTCTCAAATGTTTTCTCAATCGCGGCTTTACCTTTCTCTGATAAAGCCCTTGTCCCGATGCCAGTAAAATTTAAAGTCAGTCTTGGCACCTTACAAGATATAAACTTCTTCTGTCCATATTCATATCGCAGCCAAGAATTACTCATCGTGTCAAATACATAAACAGGTTTCTTGGCATCTATAGCCATTTGTACGGCCCATCCTGTTCCACCTTCAACTATACTTCGACTTGTACTCAGTTTGCCAACAGCTAAGACTCTATTGGTGTCTTTAACTTGGTACCAGTTACGACGAAGCAAATTATTAACGAAGCTCTTGCTCGTTGGAAAATGTCTTTTTAAAGCTTTGTTCGCTTTGTGCAAGTACTCATCTGCTTGTTTTAACTGTTCTTCGGTTAGAACAACTCTAGCACTGTTTCTTTTACCATGAGCCTCGAAGGAAAATGCCTTCACACGAACACCGAATTTAGCGCCCAAATTTTGCCAGTACAAATCACTGCCATTTGCACCACCAGAGAAAAGCGTGTAATGTTTTGGATTTCCCAGATAGCTTTCTTCGATTTTTTGTAAGGTTTCTTCCAAATAATTTATCTCTTTTTCATCCAGATCAAAGTCATCATCGTCAAGCAAACCCTCGTTAAATATTTCGTCCTCCATTTGCTCCGTGTCAACTGCCGCTATTGCGCGGCTTCCGCCATCTTGGTTTGCAAATAATTGTGAAGAAGCTGGGAATCAATCTCATTTCCAGGGTCCTCTCGGGTCCTCTGTCTTCCTCCATCGCGGGAAGGACCCTGGGAATGAAGTTACCCAGCATACCCTGCGCGCTGCAAGACCCATCACCCGAGGAACAACATTGAGAGACGATCTTGGTGGAAATTTGTCTCGTCACTTTGGGACTACAGTGGGGTTGAAAAATGTCAAGTATACAAATGAACTGACCAATGCATGAATGGTCAACCTCGCAAATCAACTCTTGACACTGTAGCAGTCATATTCAGTGCTGGGCTTAAGGGAGCGTCTGTCCGTAGAGCTAAGGCCCTCCCTACTGTGGACAGAAAACAATGCTTGAAGGGCCCCCGAGTTTTGTTTTCTTCTCAAAGACGTTTTCCCTCTGCCATTACATGTATGGATCAGCCAGTGAAATTGACCAAGACGAAGGTGTTCCATATGGCACTATGGAAGTTTTGCAAAAGATCAGGGGAGATTTCAAGCGGTCAGTGTAAAACGCAGACTGCAGACCGAGGGGTAAAATGCAGACTGAGGGTAAAATGCAGACTGCAGACCAGGGGTAAAATGCAGACTGAGGGTAAAATAAAATATTAATAACCCTAACCCTAGTCTGCAGTCTGCGTTTTACCCTCAGTCTGCATTTTACCGCCGGTCTGCAGTCTGCGTTTTACACTGACCGGATTTTTATAGAACTAAACACCCAGCATAAATGCTAACATGATATCTTAAAATTTGGCTGGTCTCAACACCTAACATTACCAGTTCTTCCCGGTGTTTAGTTTTAAATAAATCTTCAAACAAAGTTAATATTACAGTAAGTGATCACACAAAATTAGTAATTCAAAAATTTTATTGCAAATTTTGGATTTAATTAAAAACTACAAAGTTTTCATGACAAAAATGTTCTTGATAAAAATATGCAATGTAGCCATGTGATGAGACTCTCATTTCACCAAGATCTACGAGAGGCAACTTAACATAGCAGTTTCTCTTGGCTCCTGTTTTAGCGTCTGAAGGCACAAAAACAAGCCAAGACACAGGTAATGAGCCTTACTTGACAGGGAAACCACTCCACTCTTCAGTAAGAAGAGCCCTGGGGCTCAGGGGAGGGGGAAAGGCCCCACCCTCCCCCTCCCCAAGAGCTTCAGTTGCTCGCAGGCTAGAAGAGGAATCCTCGGTAGGAAAGAAGATGGCAACTGGTACATTTACCCATAATTCTTTGCACACAAAAACCTCAATAATGTTCATAGTCTACACATTGTCCTTAGTACTGGAACAAATATTGTAAAAATTTGGCTTTCTTTGTGCCTTATGTGCTGTGTTAGGTCCACAAGGTATTGTGGTAAAATGAACACAGCCACCATCTTTTTTCCTATGGTGGATTGTGTGGATGGATCAGAAGTTGGTACAATAGTATTGCTGCTGTAGAAAGCTGGCTACAAGAATTATAAATTTCATGTGAAAAACAAGAATTGATGTTGACATTTGGGCTTTGTGAACGCTTTTTAATGCCACCAAAACAGGAGTGATTTTCTTCAAATGAGCATTTTTAACTACAATGTACCGAAAAAATGTATCATATGTGGGTTAACCATTCCCTACCACAAATATGGGAGCCCACTTACTGACAGTATTGGCCAAACATAGCCTACACAGCTGGCATTACTGGCATTTAATGGCAAACTTGATGTGCTTCTCCTTGCAGCCCATAACTTGTTCTCCTTTATACTCTCCTTGTGGCTATTTTATGGTTCAGCAAATCAAGGGACAATACCACATCACACAGGTTAAAAACATAATTCATGTAATGAATAAACACTCTTTTACAGTACTTGACCTACAAGAAAACACGCAATGCAACACTGTTGTATTCAATTTTATTAAATACAAAATGTTGTAGAGTCAATAAGTTTAAAAAAATTGCACCATTAAAACCAGCCTATGATTCTTGCAGTTTGCTTTTGACATTGTTAGCGCTCCACCATATCAACAAAGCTGCAACAACAGCAAGAAACTCTGTCTGAACATAAAGTCCCTCACGTCCAGCTCCCTGGGAAAATAAATAACAAAAATGTAATCCTACAGATAAAGGAAAAGTTCGCAGGACACATTTTTTCTTCTCCGCCTATTTAAAAAATTAGCAACATTACTGGATTTGTTCACATACCCAAAGACATTTCAGAACTTCTTAGAGGATTTAAAGTATAATCATGATTTTGCCTCATGGTAGCGATTAAGTTCATCATGGAGTCTTTGGGAAGCAATGTGAATATTAAAATAGATTAAACCAAATTAACAACTAGCAATGTGTTTTCCCTCCAAGGAGTCCAAGAATCATGCCTATATCACAAAAAAAAAAAAAGGAATCTAAATAGGAAAATAATAAAATTGAATAAGGTAAAATCCTAAAAGAACCAAGTCTCAAATAAAAGACTTCTTTTTAAAATGAGCTTCTCTGGAGCTGAAAAGATTGGTATTTCTCACCTTATGTTTAACATCTATTGTGAATAAAGCCTTTACTTCGCTCACTGTCCCACTTCTTTGCGCCTAAAGAATGAGCAATGATAAACATTTAGAAGGATTTTTAATTGGTGTCGCTAACCAAAACCAAAGTAATCCCAATGGCCAATCGCAGCAGATGTACATGCACACAATCCAATGAACCAATCAGAACTTGAAGTAAACACATTTAGCCAGTGCCAACAATGGGAAAACTCATGCGAGTAAGTCACGATTGGTTTTGGTTTTACTTCTGATTGCTTGAGAAAGTGGCGCGAGAGTTCTTAGCCAATCACAAAGCGTAGCAATGCAGAACCAAGGCAATCACTAAATTTCTTTTAACACTCAATTGCAAACTGCAGATATATTGTCCTTTATTACATATCCCACAACTGAAGTAATCTTTATTCATTAAGTATTGAAATGTATGTACTGCAATAGGCCACTTCAAAAATACCACAATACTCTTTAAAGTGCAGGCTTGGGTGGTGCTTGATTAAGCCTGATTTTTCCAATTTCTTTTGTTTTCAGCACGAACTGCACATGCTATGCTTCAACTTCTTGGCAATTTGCATATGGTGCACATTTGTAAGTGAACATACAATGCTACATCCTAGCATTCCTTCATGTACTCTGAATTCCATTGTGCCATTCTAACAAAGGAGACTTGAATAATTACACCCCAGTGAGGCTGAGCCTGCACATAAGAGATTATTATCATAATGGTATTTTTTGAAGTGCCCAGTGTATATGTTGTGGTTCAAATTTTCCTTTGGTTTGATAAACCAGTTAAATTTTCATTTTCCTTTGTCTCAATTGTATTATCATAACCTCACACAAAGGAAAACAAAACCCAAACACGTTTGAAAATTTTCAAACCAAAGTACAATTTGAACCACAACATACATGTATATATCAGAGAGAGTCACAGTGATCAGACAGAATGTAGTATATTTTGTAATCACAAATTATCATTGGATTGACAGATTAATATACAAGTCATCATGCACTGGACTCACTCTTGACAACCACCAAGAGTGCAGCCTTGGAACCTTGACATCCACTTCACAACAATATTATTTAGTTAGCAACATTAATAGTCAATCTATGTCACATGACCAGTGTTTGCAAGATTTGAAATGAACTTTGAAATTTCCATTTGCAATGTAGACATTTCAAGGCTGTGCTCTAGAAGTTATCATAAGGAGTTCAACTATAAAATTTAGGGTGCCCAGCTGTTAAGCTATGTGCAAAAACTCAATTTAGTTTTTCTTGTTGCCCAAAGACAAAAACTAGTTGCCTATGGCACCCAAGAACTGCAAGAGCACAGCCCTGCATTTGAGTGGCATCTAAAAGATTGATCTGAAAATACTGACAACTGTTGTTTTAAGTAGACACAATCAATTCAAATCAACTGTAAAAATCCAGATACCTTTCTGTAAGCAGCAAATCCTTCATCATCATAAAAGTTGACTGGGTAAACACCAGCTTTGGCCTCTTTGTGTGTTTCTGACCAGCTTACCTTTTGTAACATCCAAAACAGGTAAATGTTACATTTTGTACAATTTACCTTGATCAAATCAAAGTTGTACCAAGTTTCCAAAGACTTATCAGGGTGTTAACAGTGTAATCATGAGTAAAAACTCAGGGTAGCTGATTCACATTCATCACACAAGACTTTGGAAAGTTCTAGAAAGTTTGGTGTTGGAAATAACATTCTCAAACTCATTAATAATTCATGTTTAATGAGTGTTTGAAAATCAGTTGAAACACTCCTCATAATCATTTTGTTTGAGAAGTAATTTATCAAACATGAGACACAGTGTTTCAACAGATTTCCAAACACCTTGAAGTGGGCAAAAAAAAAAAAAACTTGGCTGTGCCTCGATTTTTCAACGCAACACAACAGTTGCGTTTAAATTCACTGATGAAGAGGCAGCAGCCTCGAAACGTCTGAGAAACTAATTTTTAGCGTTACATTTGAAAACATTTTTTAGTCTACATTCACGATAACGCGCTACACAGATTTATGCGCATGTTATGTGCATCTTTTGATTACCTCGATTTTTCAACCCATTTCACAGTGTTTGGAAATATGATGAAACACTGTGTCATTATTGTGTCTCATGTTTGATATATTATGTCGACCATCCAATTTTACATTGTCCGACCAAAATCCTAATATTTCTGACTAAGGTTACATTATGCTCTTACTTAGCTTTTGTTTTGAAAGTCTTGTTAAACTGATCAGATTTGATTTCAAAAATATTAAAATAAGAATTTATGCTGTTTGTGCCATATTTTGCTGTATAAGGCTCTTTGGATTTGAGAAAATTTCAGAAAAGGCCATGTGATTTGAAATTGCCCTACAGTGCATTGCAAACTGCAAAACTTCCTATTGTGTGGCATGATAACAGATTGCGTCTTTGGGTAAATCCAAAAAGGGAGATATCCAAACGATTTTGTAAAATGTCTGCTCAAAATGGAGATGTGGAAGATACTGTCCTTCTAAGGCTATGTTCACACTTGGTTTCCGAGGCCTAGTGCCTGGGTACCGGCACAAAATGGTGCTGCGTTCAGACACTGGGTACCCAAAATATCAACATGTTCACATTCTGAGTGTAATAAGGAATTGTGGGTATGAAAAGCAGTAGTTTGTGGGAGTAGTGCCTTGGAACTAACGCAAAACGCGTGCACACTGGGAACCGGTACCCACTTCGGGCACCGTGCCCGAATTCTGGCATGGGTTCTTGAAAAAATGGTGTGTTCACATTAATGCCCAGCAATACGATAATAGTACTCGGGAACCGTGCTTGGGCACCAAGTGTGAACAAAGCCTTAAAATATTTCCAGCACCGAGAATATTTCAAACAGAAGAACCACATAAAAGTTATGTAAACACTGCTGTCAAGCAGAGACTGACCTGGTATTTGGCATCATCCGACGATACAGTCACAGGCATAACTTTTCCATTTACTTCAGCATATAAGTTCACATTCTGAATTAAAAATTAAGCAATCTACCGGTAAGTTTTTGTCATTTGTCATGAATGAATGATTGGGGGAGCAGTTTTCACTAACTAATCTTGTGCTAGTTTTTATAACTTAAGAATCAAGAGTCTGACACATTTTTCATACAGGCAAGTGGTCCATAAATGGTTGCACCACTAATCACAAACTGGCATTACACAGGCATGATTTTAGCATTTTATTTAATTGGTAATAATAAAGATAGAATGCAATCAATTTGTCACAAGCCATTTCATTTATAAAGAAAAACAGGTTTGAGAAATTTAGTGATCAGCTTACTAGTATAACATGTAGAGCATTTATCTTTTGCAAGAATAAGGTCCAAAGACATATCAGAATGTTAACAGTGTAATCATGAGAAAATGTTCAGGGTAGCTGATTCACATTCATCACTTATGTCTTTGAAAAGTTGTGATCTGATTGGAAATTGTGTTGTGATCTGAAACTTGTAGCTCTACAATTTGCATGTCAAAATGAAATCAGAATGTTCACGGTTTTTACAACTGGAAAAGTCCAAAAACACTGCATCCCCTTTGCACAGGCAAACCAGTGCAAATGATAAATTATATGGATAATGCAAATTTTGTGTTTTGATCCATGGCTTGTTTTCAACAGCGGATGTAAAGGATGAGAAAAGATATTGACCTTTAAATTTTTGGGTCTATGTATTTGGTGGCACATTTGGCGCAGCTATGCCTTATGCCTTTGGCGACTTTTTTTTTGCCTTCAGTGACTAAAGCAAATGAGCTATCTCATTTAGATGGTTATGAGTGGCCCTGTATTCTACAGTTTAGTTCATCTATACCTTTGCATTGTTATCACACTTGAGAGAAAATTCAACAATGAAAACACTTTCTGTTGAGAGCAGGATATTCCTTGTAGAGTAGATTTCAGGAGTTGGTTTTGCTCCAACACATGTATCACCTGAAGTCAAAACAGAAACAAACAAAGAACTGTAGTGGCTAGACAGACTTTCGTGACAAAAAGTTTTCTTCAAACCTTCATAATTCTAGCCTTCATCAGCGATGACAAAAAAATGAGTCGTATTTAGTTTAGAGCGACAAGTACAAAAAAAGTAATTTGACTGGCAATTGCCTTGAACTACATTTAGAAGAATTAAAGAGTTTTCAAACACTAAACTATTTCTTACAAGATCTTTTCACCCATCAGCCAATAGGTGGCTGCCTCGTTGCGTTGGACAAAATGATTAAAAATCTCATTTTCTCTAAAAACCTGAAATTTAGATTAAATTGCAAGTCAAGAGAGAAACTTAGGCTACTTATTTATGTACTTTGAGGCTTACCAACTGAGCTTAAAGGCGCAAAAAGAGCTAAAATTGACAGAACAATGAGCAAAGCGGCCATGATGCTCCGTCCACGCTCGAAGAGAAAGAAGCATGGAAGATCACGTGGCACTCAATCCACAGGAATCCCACATAAGCGTCACAAAAGCAGTATTGTGTGACCGCTGGACGATCCGATCCCTCTCTTTGTTTTCTGTTTTTGCAGTCTCTTCAATCTCGTACCCAGAGTCCTCAGGCTTCTTGGTCAGCGGGGCGGTCGCCAGGAGAGACTCTGGGATAATGGAATTTTTATCCCAGAAAATCTGGGAATCCGGTTTAAGTGCGCATGCCTACGCTCAGAAACGGAAGTCAGATTTTCCAGAAAGGCAGACATGACAGGGAACAAGAAAGCTGAAGTAAATGTTTATGTAGCACAAGGTACTGGAATGTTTCAACAAACATGCCCCTAAAGTAATAAATTTCAGTGGATTTCTGAAAGAAAAAGTGAAGGATGGAGTGTCTGGCCCTTTCCAATTTCGGTAAGTGTTCGTCTTTGTAACATAGCATTTTAAACACTGTGTAAGCAAGCAATTTCTTCGTCGGTGCATGATTTGGGTTAAGATCGTTAAAAAACAGAGCAATGTCAAGCCGCAAGCCGTATAAGAAGAGATGTTCTTGCCGTCCTTCCGACCGGTTTCGGGAATCTTTGATATACCAAGTTCTGCCGGGAGTTTTTGACTTCATGACGGGAAATTGTACAAAGCTGTACAAAGCACTCTTAAACTCGAATTGTTATTTTAAGAACCACATTTGTTAAAACAAATCGACAGGTAAGAACTTTTTTTTTGTTAAATTAAATTTCTTATTTTAAAAATTTAATTCTTACTTTAAGTCTTAATAAATTGATTTTAAGGAAGAAAGTCTTCTTAAAATAAGAATTAAATTCTTAAAATAAGAAATTTAATTTAACAACAAAAAAGTTCTTACCTGTCGATTTGTTTTAACAAATTTGGTTTAAGAGTGAAGGATCGAGCAATTGTCTAATTAGTTGTGTCTCCATTAAACGCTCTCATGAGAGATCAGATCTCTTAGCTATAAAGCGAAAAAGGTGTGACCAGCTTCATGGTTCACTGTCAGTCTGTGTGGGAGATTCCAGCGGAGGTGAATGTGCTGCTTGATGAGCTGAAGGTTGCAAATTTCACGACTGGATTGACTATTAGAGTGATAAGAATGGGGTCAAATTTTTCAAATGACCGCCTCATTGGGCTATTGCATTTAATATTCGCACTCCCCCTGTTGAGGTACACAGTTTGTGCATTGCCCCTCAAGAAGTCCCCAGAAAGACCATCCCCCTGTAGAATTCCTTTCCAAAACAGTGTCCCCCTAAAGAATTCCCTATCCTCGACTGTGTTTTCCCTGCCACCTCTGAAGAATTCCTTTGTTTTTCCTTAGTTCCCCGGAAGAATTCCTCATATTTACACCATGACCCCCACCCCACCATTCCATCAAAATGTGCTGCAAACCCTGAAGAAATCCACTGTTCCTCAACCCGGGGGGTACAAAAATTTGATGGCATAGCCCATTGGAAATTGAAGACCAAGGATGCATAATTGATAAATACAAAGTGAAGAAGGTGGGATCGCAAAAATAGTGACTAAAATAGGGTCTATAATAATATTGGGCACAAAATAAGCTACAATGTGGAAGCAAAAGTTGACCTTCTGGTAGCAAATCACAATTTGTTTGATTTCTAATCTTGATTGATTGTGGAAGTGGCAGAAATTTTCATTCTTTTACCGCAATCACAAGGCATAGTTGAAGTTGTAAAACCATTAAGGAGATCGATGCCAATTAAATATTCTTTTGTCACTATTGAAAGTGCTTCAGGAGTTGCCTTTGCATGATGATTATTTTGAGAAGGGTACTCTGGTTTAAAGTGACAGGAGTGTATGGTTTTTAGTATTTTGGGGGTATAAAATATTCCACCAAGTGTACTTTTTCGGGTTGTAAGCTTTTGAATGGAATAATTTATACTGCTCTTTCCAGTAATTATACTGCAACCAGTGACTGTTATTGTATAGATTTGAACATATATTCAAATTCTAGATATGTTTATATTTTATTTCCTTAATATTTATTTTTATTTCTTAATTTTACTTTTATTTATTTCAGTGTTAAAGGGTTTCCTGTGGGTACATGGAGTGCAGCATTGGCTGGTCGTGAAGAGATTTGATTTTGCTGTGGTCTGATGTCTGTGTTGGCAGTGGATAACCTTTGACAATAATGTTGGTCAAGATTTGAGAGTCAAAATTGTCAAAGCTAGGTTATCCACAACTCATGCCCTTTCTAGACCCTCTTCCTCACACAATCCACTAGACCGTCACCTAGGTCGTCCAGCATGTTGCAATGTGTAAGGCAAGATTTTGCCAAACCAAGAGAACTCTATCTATCCATAATCAGATGTACTGCTATCAAATGTCTAAACAATAAAAAAATGATTGAAGTTACATAATAAAACATTACGCTGTTGTGAACTGTTATCATAAACAATACAGTGTAGATTAGGAATTTTGCATCCGAGAGGTCATTGTAACCTAATTTTTACTATGGAACCTGCAGCTTTAAAAAAAATGACATGAAAAGAGCATATTATTTAATGAAATTTGTTAAAACTGCCCAAGTTTGAGATCCCTGACTTTCAATTTCTGGTGTTCCTAAATTTGGAGGGAGTCTATATACACTGGGGCTTGCTAAATACTTTTGCTTGTTTAATTCTACACAAAAAACAGTTGTCAGGTCATGACCCACAACTTGCTGTGCTTTGCTGGAATTATCTTCACAGAATTTGACATTCACAGTGGAGCTTTCAAGAGCACCACCCTCCCTTAGCTGATACAAAAATGAATTTGTATAAGCATTCAATTATGTACAATGCTATTATTATTGAAATTATATTCCTACTAATTTAACCCTTTAAGCCCTTAGAGTGATCAGCATCAAATTTCTCTTTGTAATATTAATGCCTTATCAATCAAAAAGGTCATGAGAATTAAAGACATGATCACACAAGATAAAATTTCTCCCCACTACTTCTATAGGAAATGTATGGGGCTAGAAATGGGAATTTAAATTTTGATGTTAAGGCTTAAAGGGTTAATGGATACAATATTATATTGGATTCAGTGCATGTAAAAAAAATTAGCAGTATATACATAACTGTTTGTTGTTAAACAAGACAAAATTGAAGACTATTTAATATTATTGGTCAACAAAAAAATATTCTTGTTTTCAATATTATTGGTGTCTGGAAGTAATTTACCTTATTGTGCAGTTCCAGAAAATATCCATACTCCCCCCACGGAAGTTTTTTCGTTTAGCACCCCTGTCCCCCCAGGAAATTCCAGTTTAGCTTCATACTTTGCTTCTAAAATGTTGGCTTTTAAGATCCCCCTCCCCCTAGGAATTTCCAATGACCTTCCATGGGGTGGGTATGGATTTTTTCTGGAACTACACATTAGTGGACTGTGTGTCCAATTGCATGGATGAAAGAAATGATTTTTTGAACAAGACTGAACTCCCTTCATTGGGTATGCATAATTAATTTTAGGCCTATAACAGTGGCAATAAAATGAAGCAAGTCTGGAGCTCTTTCCATACTCCCCCCACGGAAGTTTTTTCGTTTAGCACCCCTGTCCCCCCAGGAAATTCCAGTTTAGCTTCATACTTTGCTTCTAAAAGTTGGCTTTTAAGATCCCCCTCCCCCTAGGAATTTCCAATGACCTTCCATGGGGTGGGTATGGATTTTTTCTGGAACTACACATTAGTGGACTGTGTGTCCAATTGCATGGATGAAAGAAATGATTTTTTGAACAAGACTGAACTCCCTTCATTGGGTATGCATAATTAATTTTAGGCCTATAACAGTGGCAATAAAATGAAGCAAGTCTGGAGCTCTTTCTTTAACCTCTTCAAGTACACTAATCCAAGTAAAGTTCTCAAGGGATGATTTTGTATTTTGTCTGAGGACATGCAAAACAAAGGGGCCATGTTTTCCATGCTTCCTCGCACACAGGTCACAGCACTCAGTTCATCAATCTCTTCCAGGAAGTGGTATTTAACCCATGACTTTACACTAGTAACAGCATAACTGTTTTAGCAATCTCAGTGGGTATATTTGTCTCTAAGGCACACCAGAGCTTCCAGATATCTTCCTTCTGCAATGGCCTATTTGTATTTTCTGTTAGCTGGTGGAAAAAAAAATTCAGTTGTAAATCATCTGACCATCAGAGGAATTTTTATTAAAAACACTCTTTATAAAATGGGTATCACTGAACACATGCAGTGCTGAAGGGTAAAGCCTGTGTAGTGAACTAGAGCATCCCAGCCCATCAAGGCAGAAGTGGTTGACCATGATTATGCTTTGGAAACTGGCTTAAGCTCCACCCTTGTAGGTCACCATTGGCCCACACTGTGACTTATAAACATTATCAAGTGAGCATGATTCTAAGTTGTAAATCTCTAGTTTTTAAAGGTACAGTACCTGGGACAGAAGTTAAAATTAAGGCAGGGTTCCACATGAATGCCATTTTTCCACCACTTGACACATGGCTTTAATGGCAATATCTTGTTCACATTTCAAGCAATCCAAAAACACTCTGCTCATCTCATGAATCTATGTTATGGGGTGTTTTGTAAATTTATGGGTGATTTTTGGGTATGTTTGGGAGGAAATAGTTTTTATCAAAGGATTGTAAAATTAAGAGAAATAAGAAATATTTTGAAGATTTAGTGAAGTTTTCAAATTAGAATTTGTAGTTAATAATTAGGGGGCACCAAGTTAGTCCGCTAGCAACCTACGGTGATCTTGTGTGGGTATCATTACTGTCTGTTGGTGTTCCAAAAATCATTTTCTTTCTTCTATCCAAATTCATGTGTACCCCTGCCTTAACCTAGCAAAGGACTAATGGAGCAGAATGTATTTGCATGAGAACTTCAAACCTGTCAAAGACTCTAGATCCACAAAATAAATTCTATAGGTACAATCTAGAATTTTGTCAGTTATTTTTAAATTATTTTTTATATTTTATATTTATTTATTTATTTGTTTATTTATTTATAATAAGATATATCCCACTATAGTTTTATATCCCTTTGTTTTGCACTCCTCTGGTGGCAACACACCTGAGCAGGATCACACCAACCCTGCTAAACTTGGGTGACCAGTCTTGCTCTATCCCTACCAATTAAAAGTCACATGCAAGTCATTTACTTGATATATTTATTGTTAGATGTAAAAACATTTATATTGTCTTAATTTGATTTTAGGGATCTATGAGAATTTGGGCAATGAATTCCAAGCATCTGCACCTAATTGAAAACAATTTATTTTGGTTAAAAGAGGAAAATGTTATATAATTTAACAAATTTATTCACCTTGGACTTTCTCCAGGATTTCTTCACCGGTTTCTTGGGTTGGCTGATGCTTCCTTAGTACCACTGGCACAAAGTGTAATTTATTTTTAATTACATTCCTCAGCCGGATCCAGCCGGTGCGTTTGCAGGCTTTGGGAGTTTAATAATCGTCTGAAACTGAAGGGAGACTCCAGTTCTTGTTCTGTGTGTGCTTTCGAAAAACCTCCCTTTCAAGTCAAGAATACGGAAGAAGAAACAGCTGTTTGAGAGGGACTTCGATCTGCGATGGATGACTCTTCAACTCTAAACCTGAATCCTTCTTTCGATCGATCCTCGCTATTATATTACAGATCTTGCAAAATAACAGGATCGTGGCATTTTGAGCTCGAAACTCGAAAGAACTCCAATGTCTTCTTTCTGTACGTTAATATTTCCGTACTTTCGAACAGCTTCAGGTATCCTTCGCTTGCGGCTTTTTCACAAAACAGCTTAGGATAGAATTTGTCCTTTTTTTCAATCAATTTTCCACAACAGCGGCCAAAGTGATCCATGGAAGCTCCTTGCAGTATATGAGATGACACAAAAAATGCCTGATCTTGTTCCGTTTCAGTTGACTTCCGCTGTTAACCAGAACCAATCAGAAAAGTAGAAATTTTTCCAACGCTTCCGATTGATTCGACTTCCGTACTTTCATTGTTATTGTAAACAGCCAATGAAAAAATTTAAATTTTTCCCATTATCCCAGAGTCTCTCCTGGCGACCGCCCCGCTGACCAAGAAGCCTGAGGACTCTGGGTACGAGATTGCAGTCTCTTTGGCGGTACAAAGACGAAAAAATTACCAGCAAATGTGAAATCATTATTATATTATTATTTGGTATTGTGAATTTCTTTTCGTTTTCACGGTACTTCGAACAATTCACAAAGAACAAACTTGCGAGGGACTTGGCTCTTGTGTGGTTTATCTGTGTTAGACTGAGGACTCTGGGTACGAGATTGTGTTCAACGGTCAGCGGGTTTGATTAGAAACAAAATGAAGGTGAAACGTGTGAAGCATGCGAGGAAATACCTGACTTTGTTCAGGAATTCCTTTGGAATTTTCGAACCATACCAAATATTGGGTAGGTATATATATTTAGTATCATGTATTCTCCGATATACTGCAATTTGCGATCAGTTGAGCTCTTATCTTACTTGCAATCCCCCAAAACAAATTCTGCACGTGGGTTGTGACCAGCTGTATAGTAATAATATTCCATTTGTCCTTGTTTGCAGTTGATGGGACATTCTGCCAAGCAGCCTTACAGACTAAAATAAATATCAAGGAACAGCTTCCAAAATACCTTGATGGAGATATTCAGTTATGTATCCTTTGAAGGGAAAGGCTGGGCATATATATCTTGTAGTTCAAATTTATCCTTGGTTCAAATTTTATTTTCCTTTGTTTAAAACTCATTATCACACATTACCATAGCCAAAAACAAAGGAAAATAAAATTTGAACCAAGGATAAAATTTGAACTACAACATATACATTGTATATCTGGGACATAAACTTTTTCCTTTTCTGCAGCATAGTGTGATAAATGCTAAAATATTATTGGAGAATTGCATACATGATTGGTGTTAAATCAGAGAATAGTATATACCGATTTAGAGGTTATATTCCCATTCCTATTTAGGGTTAGGGGTTAGGCATAGGAATATTACCCCTAAACTAGTACTTTCCATTGGAAAGTGAAGTGCTGCGGGTAAAGCTTATGCATAAGACTTAGAGTATGTGATGGTTTCCTGGAAAAATGGAGAACAAAGCACAGCAATTATTTTTGGCAAAAATTGTACTCAGATAAGAACTGCTTCACTTAAAAAAGTATTTACTCAGATAAGAATTACTTTA
Source organism: Cladopsammia gracilis (assembly GCA_022457155.1). Taxonomy (NCBI): domain Eukaryota; kingdom Metazoa; phylum Cnidaria; class Anthozoa; order Scleractinia; family Dendrophylliidae; genus Cladopsammia; species Cladopsammia gracilis. The sequence goes on from JAJGOT010000076.1 coordinate 895,170, forward strand.
CTTAAAAAAAAATTGTGTTCAAACTTTGCTTCTATGGTGTAAACGTTTACCAAGGGAGAACAAAGTACAACATTACAACGCAACTTTTCCACATTTTTCACACTATCAAATGATTAAATAAATACAACAAAATGAATCAGCAATAAAACAACAAATTTATTTTACCGTAGAGTTCCAGGAATTGCTTCAAATATTCTGAGAAAGGTATCGCCTCAATTCACAGGAGCATTTAACTGAATGTTTGTAGTCTGTGAAGCAGTCAGTTCTTTTCAAAGAGCTCAGGAGGCACATGAAGGCATAGGTTGCGAAAAGTAGCAAATTAAAAATTGGGAGGCAGGATGGCAGAGGAAGAAACAGGATGTAAAACATTTACGTGCTAAGTTCACTGTCATTGGTTTTTATGCGAAAGTCAATGCCCAAAGGAGTGAACCATTAGCATCATTTTTGGAATGTTTGGCTAAATGTTTGCAATCAGTGGCAGGTGTTTCCCTTTCCTATAACTCTCCCCTCATCCCTATGAATAAGTTTTACTCCTTTTTGTTTCCCATGCCTTTGGGTACCTCCCATGCTCCCCTAAAGGAAACGACTGCTGTGCAAGCTAATCTGAATTGGATTTATTACCATATACCTGTTTTATAATGCTTGACTTATGATAAGTGACAACACGATGTGTCATAGCTGAAGGAGAAGCTCTTGGCCCCCATCTGTCCGGAGCTGTACTGATTGCAAAGAGATTCCAGCTACGCAGATGTAGTCATCACAAGTCTGCAGTTCCAGCTGCTGAGTGTATCAAAAGTATGATAGGTATATACATGTTCATGTATGATATGGATTGTTTGAATGTTTGTGATTGTCAGGCCTTTGGTTATTCAAACGTGAATAGTGCTACAGTTTGTCTGTATACAGTGCTAGCCAAGACCCTATATCCCAGTCTTTAACAGATTTTCAGTCTCTAACATTTTTACTTCACCCCTCCCAACCTCCAACTCTAAAAATAGGTGAGAGTGTCCCTTTAACATCTTTTCAGTCTTCAACAGATTTTTAGTTTCTGACATTTTCACTTCCCCCCCCCCCCCCCCCCCTTCGGTTAATTCACTCTGACATTGAACAACCAGTCTGGACCAAGGTGCGAGTTTTTGCTTTCTATCTGTAAATCTTATTTTGTTATGGTGCAGCTAATAAATTAAAGTAAAAATAAAAGGTGACTGCAACCGCTTAATAGAGAACAGGTTTACAGTAATAAGTTATAAAATTGGACTGAGTGGAGTACAATTCAGGGAGTAATCGGTCGAGCAATTTCAAATCAGCCAAGCACATAGCACGAGGACGATTTGAAATTACAAGCACAATTACCCCTGAATTGTATGACATGAAGTTCAATTACTAAATTATATCAATTGATCAATAACGACATTTGAGATTAAAGAGTCTATGTGGACTTTTTTGTAATCAAAATGTCAAAGATATTACTATAAGTTTGAAAGCAAAAGAAAAGCAGCAAAATAGGAACCCATTTAAGTGCACCTGATTTATGCATTCGCAACATACAATGTAGGTATCCAATTACAGCTATCCATTTACAAAAAGTTGCAATTGGATAGCTGTAATTGGACACCGATGTGACAGTGCGCCAATTATGTAACAAAATTAATGGTCATGCGGATGACCAATCACAATCGAGAATTTTGTTATTGATAAAATTTAATTTTCTGGGACTTTTCAACTGACCACTTAATAAAGTGTGACTGCTTAATACAGGTTTGACTGTACCATTAATTTTTGTAAACATTATTTTGTTGTGTGGTATTCACAGTACAATGATATTATTTTTAAGGAACTGAGAATCCAAATGGTTACTTTGTTGCTTCACAAGATAGAGACCTGAGACATCATTTGCAACAAATTCCAGGTACTTTTAAGTGCAATATTTTTTTTTAAGAAAGTCAGAAGAAAAGGTGACAATTTAATCTAAACTGCCAAACATTTGCATTTCTCTCAAAATGTGCTGACAGCCAGCGATTTACTGCCTGTAGTCAATAATATTAAATCATTCCCAGCTTTGTTGGAGGAGTAATAGCTTAGTGGTTATTATAAGGAGTTGGACTTCAGATCAGGTTGTTCAAGACCAGGTTGCGGCCGTCATGTTGTTTCCTTAAACAAGAAACTTTATTCCACATTGCCCCCCATCCACCCAAGTGTATAAATGGGGGAACAATTACAGAATGCAGGGCCACTTTGGTCCACCTCATTTACATGTGTCGGAACTCTTTATAGAATGAGGTATAACACAATAGGCACTTTTGTTATTCAGTAAGATGTAAATAAGTGGCCCTGTATTCTGTAAAAGTAAAAGTAAAGTCGCACATGAGCCAGATGGCCCACACACGGCTGGAGCTTAACCCGGTTTCTGTAGCATGAAGCGACTAGGAATATTGCTACTCCCCCCCCCCTGGATGGGATGCTAGTCCATCGCAGGGTTACCCCCAGCATTTTGTCGCCGGTACGCATTTATACACCTGGGTGGAGAGAGACAGTGTGGAGTAAAGTTTCTTGTCTAAGGAAACAACATGACGACAGAGACCAGGCTTCGAACCACCGACCTTCAGGTTGAAAGTCGGATGCGCTAACCACTAGACCACCTGTATTCTGTAGTTTAGCCTAAATGGGTGCTGGTGACAAAATGCTGGGAGCAACCCTGTGATGGACAAGTATCCTATCCAGGGGGGAGTAGCAACATTTCTAACTCGCTTCATGCTACAGACACCGAGTTAAGCTCCAGCCACTGACCACTTAAAGGCCCAGTATTGTCCATTATGTATTGCGTGCTGCGAGCATCGGTGGCCATTTTCTTGATGTTGAAAAATCCGGAAGGTCTTTTCGCTTTTGGTAATCTGTTTGCGTTGGCCATGTCGGTCGTTAAATGTTTATTCAAGTACCTTATTTATCAGGCAATACTTAAGAACATAATTTAATAAAAAAAAGTTTGAACAGAATGGAAGCACGAGATGATATTAATAATTCCTTTCCATGTGATAGAATGTTTGCCGCGAGAAAAGCAAAACCCCGGAAAATATTAGAAGCTCGGTCTTGAATAGACTGAGGTGACCACTTAAAAGAGGTCAAGTTTACAGTAAATATAGGAAGTGATTTAGTTCCGGGGAAATAGAGGGTGACTGCCTAATAGAGGGCCGCTTAATAGTGGTTTGATTGTAGTTAACATGTTAACTTACCAGAGCCCTTACGATAAAATGTACAAGTCATTTGTGTTATGAAAGTTTTGATTGATTCTAGGTGTGCCTCTTCTGTTCATAAATCGCAACACAATTCTTCTGGAAAAACCATCAACTGCATCCTGTCAAGCTTCCGATAAGGTTGGTTGTGTACACTAAATTCCTCCAACTTGTGCCTTAAAGCAAGGCATGTGATTTACATATAAGTAGTATTTTTTTTTTACATGACCCCACAAGCTGTACCTTTCCTTGGTGTTAAAAATAAATAAAATTAAAAGAACTTCCCTTGGTGTTCGCTCATACTAGCCTTAAGCTCCTGGTATATCAACTCTCTTTATAGCAATATTCACTTTACAGCTTATTTCCTCTGCTGCCATTTTTAGAAATATCGCATCCACACACAATCCCACAATCATTTGTTCTTGCACAGGCTTTTTAGAGTTTAAGGAGTGGGTAATTCATGGATGTGCTTGCACCCTTTTTCCAGCAAAGGAAGTGGTGACATTTGCAGGTATTTCAAGATTGATTTTTTACTCCATATTTGATAACTTTTCTGTTTTTTTTTTTAAGGTTCAAATTGCTTGTCTCGAGCCTTCTAAACACGAAAAAGAAACTATAGAAAAGCTAAGTGACTCTACAGCGGATATGAAACCACGACGCAAACGTAAGCGGCCCGGGGGACCAAATCCACTATCAGTAATAAAAAGCAAGAGACGAAAGGATGACAAACACAAGGGTGATAACGATACAAAGGTAACTTGTTTCTATTTATACTAAGAGCAGTCACCATTTTATCATAAAGTAGTCCAGCAAAAAGGTACTGTCATATAGACTCGCATAGATCTCACTGTCCCTGGATATAAGCAATTGTCTACGAGTGTCTTATATTCTACTGGTAAGAAGCATTTCTTTCGTCAATTATTCCACTTTAAGGCCCACCTTCACCCCAAAAAGGTTGCAGTCGTTTGTTTTTGTTTTGAAATGCTCCATTGTTCATACGTGTGATCTGATTGGTTGCACGCATTCAAGTGTGAATTTCGTGTCACACGAAATTTGGCACAGAAAGTGATCACGGCACGCACAGCATTTTGGGTGAAGGTGGGCCTTTAATGAAGTCCTTCATGGACTCGATAGCATCAAAGAAACACAACGCTGAGTTTCCTTTCCATTTTCCCTCAGCGAGGGAAAATGGGTTTAAAAAATTGAGGTTTCAGTAATGTCTATATGAAGAGTAAAGGACGATGTGAATTGACAGAAGCATTTCACATACGTCGTTGTTTGTCTTGACAACGTGCAGTCCCAAGTACAAACATTAAAATTGACTGTCACAGGCAAGCTCTCTGAAAAGCAATGACCAAATGGAGTCGCAAATCGATGCAATACTTTTCATATGTTGCATGTTTTTCCATGCTTGGCAATGGATGCACATTTTACCACTCGTGGCACTTGTTGCATATTTTCTCACGCTTGGCATTGGCCGCATGTTTTCCTGCTCGTGGCACTTGTTGCATGCTTTCTCACGCTTGGCAGTGGTTGCACATTTTCCCGCTCGTGGCACTTGTTGCATGTTTTCTCATGCTTGCAATGGTTGCACATTTTCCCGCTCGTGGCACTTGTTGCATGTTTTCTCATGCTTGCAATGGTTGCACATTTTCCCGCTCGTGGCACTTGTTGCATGTTTTCTCACGCTTGGCAATGGTTGCATGTTTTCCCGCTTGTGCCACTTGTTGCATGTTTTCTCATGCTTGCAATGGTTGCACATTTTCCCGCTCGTGGCACTTGTTGCATGTTTTCCCATGCTTGCAATGGTTGTATGTTTTCCTGCTCGTGGCACTTGTTGCATGTTTTCTCATGCTTGCAATGGTCGCATGTTTTCCCGTTTGTGGCACTTGTTGCATGTTTTCCCGGTCATGGCACTTGTTGCATGTTTTCTCATGCTTGCAATGGTCGCATGTTTTTCCGCACGTGGCACTTGTTGCATGTTTTCTCATGCTTGGCAATGGTTGCACGTTTTCCCACTCCTGGCACTTGTTGCATGTGTTCTCACAACTGGCAGTGGTTGCATATTTCCCGCATGTGGCACTTGTTGCATGTTTTCCGACGCTTGGCAATAGATGCACCTCATTTTGTGTGCTTGGCACCAGTTGCTTATTTTCCTGCACTTGGTACTGGTTGGCAGTGATTGCATGTTTTCCAGCACTTGGGGCTGGTTGCATGTTTTTCAGCACTTGGGGCTGGTTGCATGTTTTCCTGCACTTGGGGCTAGTTGCATGTTTTGCAGCACTTGGGGCTGGTTGCATGTTTTCCAGCACTTGGGGCTGGTTGCATGTTTTCCAGCGCTTGGGGCTGGTTGCATGTTTTCCTGCACTTTGCACCAGTTGCATGGTTTCCCATACTTTGCACCATTGCATGTTTTCCCACGCTTGGAACTGGTTGCATGTTTTCCAGCGTATGGCACCGGTTCCATGTTTTCTCACGCTTTGCACCATTGCATGTTTTCCCGCACTTTGCACCATTGCATGTTTTCCCGCGCTTGGAACTGCTTGCATGTTTTCACTTTCATTGGTCTGTCTGTCCTGATTTGGAGACAACATTTTTTCTTCTTCATAGAAAAAACGAATTCGGAAAAGAAAACGAAAACTGGCGAAGCACGTACAGGACGCTCTTCAAGAACACGCCGGGACAACATCATGATGACATCAAACTTCAACAACATTTTAACTGTCTGTCATTTATGGCACAAATGTATTTTATATTTATACAAAATAGAAATGTATATCAGTTATCAGGTTTGCATACAATTTCTATATTATTTTTGTGGTGTCTGACCTTTTTGTTTTCGGATTTTGACATTTTTCGTGGCTTTTCTCCAGCTTTACATGCTGTTAAATTTTATTTTGTAACAGAACCAGGGTCTTATCCTTGTCCCAGACAAGTTCCTTGTAACACTGAATTACTAAAAAAAAAACGCTTACAGTGCAATCTGCTTAAGATGCTGCCTGCATGTTGTAGGTGTACGGTTTTATGTTGGACAATTAATAATGCTAGTAATCACTGTAATACAGGAAAATCTTTGTTCTTTTCCAACATGTCGATAAGCTGGTCTTTTTCAGGAACAAGTAAAGTGACTTTTTAACGTCACCTTGTTTGTCTCTGTAGAAGACGGTCTTAAAAAACTTCTGTGAAACGGCAGCATTAAACTTTCAACAATTTTTCGTTCTCCCAAACCTCGACTTGTATTACCACAACTCAACGAAAACACGAAGAAGGGTTTCTTTTACTTAAATAAGAAAATGCTTGCGGCAATGTGTTTCTAGATTCTGCCTGTTGTAGATGTAGCTCTAGATAGTGATGTTGCTGGACAATAGAATAATGAAGTGCTACAGGAAAATCCTTATAATTTTCCAATACGTTAACAAGCCGGCCTTTTTGAAAGTGATTTTTTAACGCCACTTTCTTAGTACTTGCAGAAGGCCGTCTTGAAGAGACTTGTCAAACTTGCTTGCATTCAGTTTTCAACAATTTCTCGTTCTCCCAAACTTGCACTCGTCTTACCATAACTATAAAAAAATGAGTTTCTATTTCTTAAATAGAAAAATATTAAGGTAATGTGAGAGCCTGCCTGTTGTAGGTGTAGTTCTAGAAAGTGATGTTGTTGGACAATAGAATAATGAAGTGCTCCAGGAAAATCCTTCTAATTTTCCAATACGTTGACATGCCGGCCCTTTTTTGGGACAAAGAAAGTGACTTTTAAACGCCACCTTGTTAGTCCCTATAGAAGGCCGTCTAGAAAGACGTCTGTGATGCGCTTGCATTCAATTTTCAACAATTTCTCGTTCTTCTATAAACTTTCACTTGTGTTACCATAATTATGCCTGTTGTAGGCGTAGCATGTTCTCGGTGTAGTTCTAGAAAATTATGTTGTTGGACAGTGAAATAATGTAGTGCTACAGGGAAATCGTTGTAATTTCCAATACGTTTAAAGACAAGCCGGCCTTTTTCTGGGACTAACAAGGTGACTTGTTTTAGTAACACCATCTTTTTGGTCCCCTAAGAAGGTCGTCTTAAACTGCCAGAGACTTCTGTGAAACGTAATTGCTTTGAACTTTCAACAATTTCTCGTCCTCCCAAACGTCCACTTGTATTACCATAACCCTATGTAAACACAAAAAATGAAACACAGAAAAAATGCTCGCGTTGTAATCTGCTGGTAGATCCTGCCTGTTCTAGGTGCTTTGGTGGTAGGTCTGCACTGGAAAGGTATGTTGTTGGACAATGGAATAATGCATATTCAGGAAATTCTTTGCAATAGCCCTTATCGTAGATGAGTACGCAATGCCAACATATCAGCGGTTTCTCGCTTTCTTGACCCTATAGTCTCGTTTTGATGTTTACGCTCATCGTCGTCAGAGGTTCTTGTAAACATCAAAACGAGACTATAGGGTCAAGAAAGCGAGAAACCGCTGATATGTTGGCGTGGCGTACTCATCTACGATAAGGGCCATTTTCCAATACGTCGACAAGCCGGCCATTTTCGGGAACAAGTAAAGTGACTTTTTAACATCACTTTGTTGGTCCCTGTAGATGGCCGTCTTTAAAAAGACTTTAGTGCTTGCACTGAACTTTTAACACTTTCTCTATGAACAACGTTCTTTCGATTTTTTAAATAGAAAAATACGCGGTAGATCCTGCCACCTGTTTTAGGTGTACGGTGGAAAGTTATGTTTGTGATATTGGGCCTTTGGGAGAATTAGCTAGCGGAGGCGGGGTGGTGTATTGGTAAGCGCGTTGGGTTGAACAGGTTGGTGGTTCGACGCCTGGTCTATTGCGTCGCGTATGTGTTTTTACGTACGTTTTTACGTACGCGTCGCGTATGTGTTTTTAGACACTTGCTTCACATTGTCTCTAACTGCCCAGGTGTGTAAATGGGAACGGGCGACACAATGCTCGAGGTAACCCTGCGATGCATGGCCGGGGACTAGCATTCCATCCAGGGGAAGTAGCAATACTTCTTGTTGCTTCATGCTACAGAAACACGGTTAAGTTCCGACCGTTTGGGCTCCTTGTGGTTCATGTGCGACGTAACTGTTTTCTAAGCGTTTAGCGTTCTAAGAGGTTTACAACCACGAACCTGGGATCTTGTCGGCTCAACTCATTATTCCATTCTATATTACAATGTTGACGGTTAGAACGAAATAGCTTAACCTTTCTGACAATCTCTTATGTTGGTTTTGAGTAGAGAAACTTACAGAAATTTATGTAAGGGACTTATATCGTAACCAAACTATAGGGTGTAGTCGGTAATCTATAAGTGTAAAACTAACGCGGCGAGACCAATTAGAAATATTGTATTTGACTAGCCAAAGTTAAGTATAATGATTTAGTAAGAGTAAGCTATATTGGCTAGCTGAAGGAGTAGTTAATTAGCTAAGAGCAGAGCGAGATTTGAGAGCTGTAAAGAACTGAATGAAGGGTTGAGATAATAGCAGGAATTAGTGCTGATCCAATAGCGTTGTTAGTTGAGAGTGACACTGAGGAATTGGAAACTTAAGGCAACTACAAAGACCATATGCAAGCGATGCATCTTTTTTGGAGAATGCGGGTCCTGTCCGAGTACAAGAGTTTGACAATTTCTCTAATGGACAACATTTCAGTATTGGCGTGGAAATTTGACACGAGTTTTTAAAGGGGCAATGTCGCAGAGATTTTGCTGTGTTTTGGTCAGAACTGCACCATAATTAATAAAGCATAATCTTTATGGTTATCAAACCTAAGAAATGTGTTTGTTCGATGTTTTTGTTATCGTTTTTCGGCCTTGGCCCAGCACAACACAATAGATGTTGAACTTTTGTTCGAGCAACTGACCAATAGAAATGGTGCTATTAAGTTATTCAGTCATAGCGTGTGATAGAAAACCAAAAGATGTGGACGGTCAAGTACAGTTCAACATAAATTGTAGCTCCCTTGTTATCGCCGTTGAAGTGCAAGGTTTCATAACCAGTCCCACGATTAACTATGACTGCACTGAATATTAACTAACTGCCTTTGCTTATATACATGAAAAATTGCTCCTGGAACACGAAGATGAAAATATCAAGTGACTCCTCGAAGGAAGAAAAAACTTACAATCAGTTTTATAGGATTTTTCTAAGACGCACTGAAAAAAATTAAAAAAATATTGGCCAATGTTTACGGATGTAATCCATTTCTATCCTGGCCATTCTCAACAAAAGACAATTGATGCTGGTTTCTGTGTCCAAGAAGAGTATTTTGTTAACAAAACTGTCCATTGATACAAATATGTTTTTTGGCTTTTCAAATTGATACTAAAAATAGCTGACAGTGCCCCTTTAATATTCTCTGTGCATGAAGCTTGCACACAATAGTACTAAAATGTAAACTGTATGTGAATTTCGACACTGTTGATAATGATTCTACCGGCGTTTCGGCAATGCTGCCTTCTTCAAGGTACCGACAAACTGCGCAGGGAAAATTACTTCTTTGTACGCAATAGGTTTCACCATTTTTTTTTTTGTATGCTGAAAATATTTCCTTGTAGCACTTGTTTTTGTCATCAAATGTTGCAGCGAATGCCTAAACAAGGAAATAGTAGTTTACCTTTGTCGTTGCTTTTAACGGTGTTGGACTTCTTGCCCAAATATCACAAGTGTTTTTCTAATAAAAAATATCAGATTCAACGTGACAGGAATATTGTGTTCCGAATTGATTTTGGACACGGAACTTTTGTGAATGAACAATTCATTTGATCAGTAAAGTGTCGAAACAATGCCATGCAATTATTTTGTGCCCGCTCAGAACTGAAGTGTGTTAATTTATAATAAAGAACGATAAGATCCAATTGAACATGAAATACTGTGTCGTTACCTTGAATTGACATGTATGATTGAAATCAATTGTGGTTTTGAGATGCAGTACTGTGTTAATTAAGCAATTATGTTGGTCTTTTCACGCTGCCATTTCCTATTTCATTTTACCCTTTACCACCCAAGAGTGCCAAACAGGAAAAATTTCATTTTTTAAAATATTGAAGAACAAAAGGACTGCTGAAGTGGTTTCATTTGAATGGTCACATCACAGGATTTCATCCACAGACTCAAAAGTTAGAACAAATGGTACCATGCAAAAGTACTGCTGAAGAGGTTTCATTTGAATGGTCACACCATAGGATTTCATCAACAGACTCAAAAGTTAGAACAAATGGTACCATGCAAAAGTACTGCTGAAGAGGTTTCATTTGAATGGTCACACCATAGGATTTCGTCCACAGACTCAAAAGTTAGAACTTCACTACATGTCTCCATAAGTTGACTCTGGGAATGAAAGAGTTGACATGAGCACCCATTAGCAAACCAAAATGACCGCTTATGAAACTTCTTCCTTTCAACTGAAGGCTGCCCTTGTTTAAAACTGGAATCAAAGTTTCGTTTTGGAAAACTGAAATAAAAAAAAAAAAAAAGAAAAAGAAAAGAAAAGAAAAGAAAAGAAGAAAACGTACCACAGTGAAGTATAGCTTGTAATATTTTAGTTTAAGATTGTATCCACGGACAGAACTAAGTGTTAATTCCCACGCTGTTATAAACACATGCGAAGCTCGAATATTACTCTTCAAAATCAACGGGAACGGGAAATCGCACTAATATATTTGTAATTAGTAAATGAAGTAGCTTTTTTCCTTTCTCCATAGATTAGAGTGTTAAAAAATCACTTAGGGGAGATCAACTTTTTTATCCTTTTTTTCTTTAGTGCATTACTTTTTTATTGTTTCTGTCGATGAGAATTTCTACATTGTCTTACAAACAGACTCTAAACCCGGAGAATGCTTTGAAAAAAACAACAACAATAAACGGGAAGTTACACCAATATATTAGGAATAGAAAACCAATTCGCTTTTTTCCGTTTCCCTTTAGCGGTGGCTTGAATATCTGCCTGGTGTTTGTGAAGTTGCAAACTTGGATGTTGGCCACATTCGAATCATGGGGAAGTCAAACTGTTGCTTGATTTTCCAATCTGCGCTTTGCATGTAAATTTACTCCTAACACTTCCTTTTTGATATTGCTACAAATTTCGTTGTGTGGAGGCGCGGTGATCTAGTGGTTAGCGCGTCGTACTTTAACCTAAAGGTCGGTGGTTCAAGCCTGGTCTCTGCCGTCGTGTCGTTTCCTTAGACAAGAAACTTTTCTCCACGTTGTCTCTCTCCACCCAGGTGTATAAATGGGTACCGGCGACATAATGCTGGGGGTGACCTTGCAATGGACTGATCCCATCCAGGGGGGAATAGTAATACTCTCAGTCGCTTCATGCTACAGAAACCGGGTTAAGCCATGGTAGGTGTGAGCAATAAGGCTTGTCACGACTTACGTTACAAACTTCGTTGGGTTTGTGTATCATTCTCTGTAAGGCGGATCTAACTTGATTTTGGTAGCTATGAGGTTGTAAGGTGGTTGTATTTAACTTTTCGGTATCTGAATTTGTGAAACAGATTATGTTAATCGATATATTTATTTATATTGAAGCTTTTATGAAGTTTTAAAATTAGAATTTGAAGTTAAAAATAAATGTTTGAACACTAAAATAGTTCGATCGCTGTCAACCTGCAGTTGATGTTTAGTAAATGTATATTTTTTGATGTTTAGAAAATAATTTTCCGTCCGTTTTTACCCTCCTTTTAAACTGTTTCTATTTCATAAATTTGTTGTGACCAGACTCCTGTTAAAACCATTTGGCGACCAGAATAAAATCTTGAGTTATACGATGTGGCTCTAACTTTTGAGTTTGTGGATGAGATCCTTATTAGTGTGACCATCCTAATGAAAGCTATTGAGCAGTATTTTCCTGTGGTACTGTTTATTATGCTGTACAAGGTGGTTCTAACTTTTGAGTCTGTGGATGAAATCCTAAAGTGTGACCATTCAAATGAAAGCTACTGAGCAGTACTTTCCTGTGGTGCTGTTTATTATGCTGTACAAGGTGGTTCTAACTTGTGAGTCTGTGGATGAAATCCTAAAGTGTGACCATTCAAATGAAAGCTACTGAGTAGTACTGTTTATTATGCTGTACAAGGTGGTTGTAACTTTTAAGTTTGTGCATACAATCCTGAACTGTGTCCTGCGAATACAGCCGCCGGGAGCGATGAAAGGCGGCTGTATTCGCAGGATACTGTAACCATCATCATCGGCAAATGAAAGCTACTGAGCAGTACTTTCCTGTGGTGCTGTTTATTATGCTGTACAAGGTGGTTCTAACTTTTGAGTCTGTGGATCAAATTCTAAGTTGTGACCATTCGAATGAAAGCTACTGAGCAGTACTTTGCTGTGGTACTGTTTATTGTGCTGTACAAGGTGGTTCTAACTTTTGAGTCTGTGGATGAAATTCTAACCTGTGACCATTCAAATGAGAGCTACTGAGCAGTACTTTCCTGTGGTACTGTTTATTATACTGTACAAGGTGGTTCTAACTTTTGAGTCTATGGATGAAATTCTAAGCTGTGACCATTCAAATGAAAGCTACTGAGCAGTACTTTGCTGTGGTACTGTTTATTATGCTGTACAAGGTCGTTCCAACTTTTCAGTCTGAAGATGAATTCCTACCATATGATCAAATGAAAGCTGGTGAGCAGTGCGTTCCTGTGGTATTGTGGTGTGGCATTAATGTGGAGGGAGATGGTAACAGTATAAATTGAACCTTGCATTATTATGCTGAATAATGTGATTGTTAAAAAATTCTTGTGTCACTACAAGTTTTAAATTTGTGAACTGAATTGTTCTGTCTGTCCAGTTGTGCTTACAGAGTTGGCTTGTGTAAAAAATCACTTCCGGTGTCCAATTACGGCAGAAATATTCTATAACTTTTCGAAATGTAAAACGTTCAGTAAATTGAGGTCAACAAACGACAGCGAAAGTACAAGACCACAAGGCCGGAAATGACCTCACGTGTTTCAAGAGTCTTTAATTCCGTAAAACTGTTTCAAGAGCTACAATCTCGGACGGAATAAAAAGAGAAATAACACCTCCCCTCCCCCCGATTCAAAGATGGATTCGCGCGAAAACCAAAACGCGCCATTTTCCCATCACTTAATTAACTGGGGGGGAGGGGTGGTATTATTTTTTCATTTGAAATGTCCAAGATTGTAGGTCCAGCAATTGCAGCAACATATTTCGATCCTTCAACACTACAATTTATAATTATTCGAATCTCTGAGAAGAAATTTTTCGAAGAAATTATTCGCATCTTCTCAGCACCCGACGAGTCTTTTCGGACGGCCTTAAGACAGCGAAAGTATCTATAAGTTATATTCTATAACTCTTTGAAATGTAAAACATTCAGTAAATTGAGATCAACAAATGACAGCGAAAATACAAGACCACAAGGCCGGAAATAACCTCACGTGTTTCAATTAATAGACGTGATTAGTCTTTTCTCGAGCTCCAGCAACTGCAGCAACAGCAATTGCGCATAATTCGATCCTTCAACACTACAATTTAAAATTATTCGCATCTGTGAGAAGCACCCGACAAGTCGTTTTGGTGGAAATGCTGTTCGGACAGTCTTAAAATTCGTAAACATAGGAAAATTTAACAGCTTTTGTTATTGCAGGGGGTAAACTATATTTGTCGTTTTGGGTACGAAATAGAATGGGAAAAAGAGGCTAGTAAATTCTGGAATAATATTCCTTTTCCTGAACTTTTCTGCCGCTGTAACATTCAGCTAAATTAAAGAAACGATCTGAAAAACTCAAACTGTATTAGCCTTTGCCATTACAAGCATTATGCTAAAAAGCTAAACTCTCCGTCACGCGCAATAAACTCAATTACGTAACATATTTGTCAATTTCAGACACAATACCAGGCAAGTCTGAGCGTGTCTATGACGCATTGTTTTTTATTTCGCGCCAAAACTTTGGACCGGCCGGCGACCGGCGACAAAATGGCGGAAAGTTCAGTGGCTTTAGTCTTAGAGCCACTTTGTGCTCTTCAGTATTAAATGGTTGACCTTGTTTTTACTTCACTTAATTCTCTGTAGGGTAGAAACTTGAACTGTAAAAAGGCTACGTGAATACTTTTCGTCTTCTTTTCGTTTGACGCAAGCTTTACCGGAGCTCATGCTGTGAATACCTAATGCATTGTTTGCGTTCGGTTTAACCCTGAAGACCTGCAGGCTTACCTCATGCAAGTGTACGTGAAATGTTTATATTTCAGTTTCGGGAAACAATTAAATCTTAAAAACATGGGCGATATCGATTTATAACCCTGATGAATAAGACTTTTGTTTTCCTCCGGAAGGGATTTTTTTTATTAATTTTACTTGAAGTGTTTTGAAAAAAAAAAAAAAACGTTCCATGCTCTGCCAAGGTTAATATAATTTATTTATGAAAAACTTATTCTTTTTATTTACTTCTGCACGTGCGTTTTCGTCTGATCACGAAATAAATTGGCGAAATGCAATTTTTCAATATAGTATTCTCTTTCTTATCCAAAAACGAATTTAATGTTGTGCTCTTTCCAAAAAACGGCACTTTTAATTTCATCGCTTATATCCGTTTCGGAGACAAGTGAATAATCTTTATTCGGATGTTATGTCTTGTTCACCTTGGCTTTTCGCACATCACAACATCACGTATTCATCTGAACTGTTCCACTTGTTAGGACGGGTTATTTCGCTGAATATGGACAAGAACCTTCTTTATACCAAGGTTAACTTGTCGGAAAGCTGTGCAAAGTTACGTCAGTGGCACGTACCACGAAGCGTGTTTCCTTGATTAATCGCCCCGGGGGACGTTTGGCCTTATGTCGAATTCGTGTTGTGGTTTCAGGTCCCATTTTCACGTACACTGTATCTCAATCAGGTTCTCGGTTTTGTGTCAATAAAGCGGTTTTAATCTTTTAGACAACATATTTGTGTAAATCTTGGAAATAACTTCCGCCCTGTTAATTTTGTGCCCTCTTTCGTTGTTTCTAGTAAGGAACTAGTGATTTTCACATTTCACTAATTTTCGTGCGGGAGACAATTTTTCAGTTATATTTCATGAGTACTCTTCACTGATCTTGAGCAGTGATCTATGTGGTAGAAGGGGGTTAGTTTCTAAATATACTGTGGCGCTACGTGGATGGTGCGACGAAGGGCCAGCGCTCGATGCGCCAGCTTTTTGAATCTCTTATTAAACGATGGCCAATTTACCTTATCATTTCACTTAATAAAACGAAAACTTCTATGCGAGTCAGTCGAACATCTCTCTTACAGACACCTCCATTATAGTTATACGGACATCTCTCTTTTTACGACAATTCACTTGTTCCCGAAGATTCCACAGTTCGTACAATCCTTATTTCTGTAATACGGACACCTATGATAACGCGGGTACCTGGGTCTGCCCTTGTGTCCGTACTATTAAAGTGTTGCAAAGGCTTTTGCGTCGCTTGCTATCCGAATATCATCAGGTTTATTGACAACTGACACTGTTAACTACTTCTTTTGGCGATGTTTTATTTTATACATGTAAATTCGAAATAAGAAATCTATCGAAAATTCACCAATGGCTATTAAAATTGGAGTAAAGTGTTTTGTTTTTCAGTCACTTTAGTGAACAGCGCACGCAGGAAAGTCCTGCTCAGTAGGTTTTGATTGTATGGTTGTACCTCAGGATGTCATTCACAGAACATAAATCTAAGCGGGGTATATATATCTTAATTCCATTTTCCGCTGCATGAACTTAAGATTGGTTTTTATGGAATTATCTCGTTAACGTTTCAAGGAATCCAAAATGCCATCATGGCTTTGTAGATGAATGTTATATATAATGCTTTGAGAATTATTTAGTGATTTTCAGGTGTGTGTAAGAGGAAAAGAAACGGGAAACTATTAACGATTTAATGAAGTTCTAAAACTTAGAACATGGAGTTAATAATTAGTAGATTGACACCAAAAAGTTCGCCATCAACACTGCAACCTGGGGCGCTCTTGTGTGGGCATCAACTGTTTGTAGGTCTTTGAAAACTGATTTTAAAAAACTTCTTAAAAACTCTTCCATTCAGGTATTCATGTATATTCCCCCTTAATAGAACCACCTGGTAGAGCGTGGTAAACAAGCAAAGAAAGTTCTGCTCGCTAGCTTTCGTTTGAACAGCTTTTGGATTTCATTTGCAGACAACTGACAATTGGAAACGGACAGTCACGGACACGTGACTTAAGGTTTTAGGCTTGAAAATTGAAATCCAGTGAAACCGAAATCGAAGAGATAGATGCTGAATCAGCGATAATGAGAGTTAAAAATAACGGTTTAGACCCGGTTTAGTTTAAACACATTTTCCAAACTGATTTTCATATGTCGGGAAAAACCGAGACGATCGGGGATTTTGCTGTTTCCCGCCCGTCTTAGATTTTGCTGACTTACGAAAATGCGAAATCGCAGACATTTCCAATCATGTGGGATGGTCGGGGGCAAATCGGGAAAATTGGGAGCGTTTCTAGATTCTTCGATGATCAGCGATTTTCCCGACATATCGGCAAAATCTGGGACTGCCGGAAAACAGCAAAATCACCGATTGTTTGGTATTTTCCCGTCAATTGAAAACCAGGCTTTAAACTGTTTCCTTCACTCCCTGCTGATTTTAATCTGGAAAAAAGCAAGTGGACGTTAAAAAATCAACTCGTTTTTTAATACGATCATGATATTTTCTTGCCCTTCAACTCCCAAGAGTGCCAAGAAAAATCCCAAATTTCATTTTGTAAAATACCGAAAAACAAATATACCATGCAGAAGTACTGGCCCCGGTTGTTCAAAAGGTGGATAGCGCTATCCACCGGATAAATCACTATCCAAGTGGATAGCTATTAACAAAATCCTTTTTGTTATCCACTGGATAGTGATTTATCCGGTGGATAGCGCTATCCACCTTTTGAACAACCGGGGCCTGACGAAGAAGTTTCATTTGAAGGAAACACCATAGGATTTCGTCCACAGACTCAAAAGTTATTATTTTTTTCTCCATTATGACTCTGGGAGTGTAAAGGTTAAGCGGATGAGACATGAATAAAGAAAAAAATTAACGGAAGTCCTTAGGCACAATTATCACGTAGCCCGAGGTTATGAACCATCAATTGCGTTGTCAAGCAGATCACTTCCGGAGATGTCAGTGATTTGTTTACATAACATTGGTCAACCCTGTCACTGCCAAGCGGCCAAAATATTCATTCATGAATACAACATTTCATCTCGTAAAATCTTGAAAACAAACAATACTACAATAAAGAACTGCTCAGTAGCTTTTATATTTGAATGATCACACTTTCGGATTTCATCCACAGACTCAAAAGTTAGAACCACCTTGTACAGCATAATAAACAGTACAACAGGAAAGTACTGCTCAGTAGCTTTCATTTGAATGGTCACACATTAGGATTTTATCCACAGACTCAAAAGTTAGAACCACCTTGCACAGTACAAGGATAATAAACCACCTTGTACAGCATAATAAACAGTACAACAGGAAAGTACTGCTCAGTAGCCTTCATTTGAATGGTCACACTTTAGAATTTCATCCAAAGACTTTAATGTTGGAACCACATTACTCTACTTTTAAAGGGTTTACACGGTGAAACGAAAACAGTTTCCACCTACTTCTCTTGATATCTTTAATAATTTTCCTAATAGCTTTGTGTTTTCTGTAATCTCGGTTAGGGCAAAAGAAAAAGCGAAAAAAGGCCTTTCATTTCGCTCCGTCCCTTTATCAGTAAGCATCCTTCGTGAATGGGAAAACATTGCCCCATTTGGACTTTAGGCTTTCCCTTGACCCTACGACAAGAGTCAAGAGTGCCAAAAATCAAACTTCAAGAAAAATCCAAAATTTCATTTTGTAAAATAATGAAAAACAAATGCTGCCATGCAATAGTACTGCTGAAGAGGATTCATTTGAATGGTCACACCATAGGATTTTGTCCACAGACTCAAAAGTTAGAACTACTGTCTACATGTCTCTATAATTAACGAGACTGTATTCAATAGAAACGCATGTTTCACGAAGCAAGCAACATATATCGTACATAATTAGAATTTCTCACGGTCTATTTTAAATTTAGTCATATTAGGCCTGGGTCAAGAGTTATCTTAAGGGGTTTAAGCTTTTAATCTCATTTTTGTAACCACGTTATTACAAAAAAAGGAAAAGTTTTCATGATTAACTGACATTTATCTCTTCCCACGGTCAATTGAGAGACATTTGCTGCGCTTAATATCACTGACTCTCGTATAGTTTATTTTCGCATCGAATTATGGCTTTTAAGCTCAGCTTTTCGTGGTTCTACACTTGTTATTTATAGGTCGTAAAGACGTGGGAAAAATCTCCAATCTTATTTTGCAAAAAAGCAGTAAACAAGCTTCATTTCGTGAAAATAGGCAGCACTCAATATCTTTTATTTGAATGTTCACCAAGCATTGTACAGCATGATAAACAGTACCGCAGAAATGCACTGCTTAATAACTCTTTAGTTTCATTAGGAATTGGGCGCTTAGTCGCTTACTTATAGTTAAATAAATTAACCTTGGTTTGGCTTTAAGGATTAAAGAGTTAAAAATTATTTTGCCAGTACATCAAGAGTTCTTATCTAATGATGCTCAGTGCTCCTAACACTTTAATCGCAATAATATCAAAATACAAATTCTCCTTTCTTGTCCCTGTGCGTTTCTTATGGAAGTTGTGGGGAGAAGTTGTTAAAATATCAAAATAATTGACCTCGGGTGATCATATCCTTAATTCTCACTACCTTTCTGATTGATTAAGCTTTGATGTTACAAGGAGAAAATTGATGATGATCACTGTACTGGGCCTTCAAGGGTTAAAAATGAGAGGAAGTTGAAGAATAAAAACCCTTTTTCAGATATTCGGAAGGGCATGATTTTATTCCCCTCTTTGAACGAAAACTTGTATAGGCTAGTTAAAGAGCAAATTAATCTGATTAAAATGCATGGGAAATTCTGGCCTTTGTGCTAGAGTAGTTTTAACCGTAAAATCTGAGAAATACATTGGAAAAAGTACTGCTCAAAACATTTCACTTTCACGTTCACTTTCACCGAGTGACCACACGTTAGTCAGTTGTTATCTATACACTTATAACGTTGCAACCACCTTGCTTGTCTTGAAATATTCCCATGGCCGGCAATCGGTGAAGGTTTAACTTTGTGTTTTTCACGATTGTGGATAAAACTATTACATGACATCATATGTACTTATCGTAGCTTTTAGATTTTACTTTCATGTTGTGGCGTTTGTTTTCTGTAATTTCCAAAAATGAAGTTTGGGATGTTTTAAAAAAATTCAACTTGGGTAATGCGCTTGGAAATCAGAAAGGTTAACTCCATGACAATATATACTACTCATTTGCTCCCATTTGAACGGCCGACACTTAAAAGATTTCAACCGCAATTTCAATATTCAAATACACATTACAAGAGCAAAGGTTTGACACTAGAATACTGTATGTAGAAGAAGACGTATTCAACCGTTCTATATTTATAACTGGTTTTGTTCAGCTCAGCAGAGACACTAGCATTTCATTGTTTTAACGCAGTTATTCATGAGCTGCTTGTCAAAATCGTCGTTAGAATATGATATTTCGAAAGAAAACGAGACTTTTCATGTTTAGTAATATCGGGCCTTTCGTGTTATTAGCCACATTTGGGGAACAATATATGATTGTTCATTAATAACATTTGATTTGGCCAGGTCATGTTTAGACAAGTTATCAGTACGCATGATAACAAGTCATCTATTAGCATGTATCGATATTTATTAGAGCGACGAATTTAGTTGGAGCAATAATACGCCTTTTTCGTGCATTAAATTATTTCCACCCAATGTGTCCATTCTGTTTACAATACCCTCTTCCCACAACCCTAATATGACTGTCCCATTCTGAGCATTTCTCTGCGATGATGCTTCATCAAGGCAGTTTATACAGTATATCATGCCTTCATCTTGTTGGATAGCGGCAGCACCTTATGCTTTTTCGCAATCTGGCCGCCAATCTGTTGCCCTCTGACATATTGTAATTGCTTGCAAATTTGTTTCTAATTCTCTGTTACCCAAGAGAGCTTAGTTCAAAATGTGTCAGACAAAATCGGTGCATTAATAACAAACGAACAACACCGTACTGTATGATTTTATCTACAGACTCAAAAGTTAGAACTACCTTGCACAGCATAATAAACAGTACCACAGGAAAGTACTGCTCAGTAGCTTTCATTTGAATGGTCACACTTAAGGATTTCATCCAAAGACTCAAAAGTTAGAACCACCTTGTACAGCATAATAAACAGTACCACAGGAAAGTACTGCTCAATAGCTTTCATTTTAATGATCAAACTTTAGGATTTAATCCACAGACTCAAAAGTTAGAACCACCTTATACAGCATAATAAACAGTACCACAGGAAAGTACTGCTCAATGGCTTTCATTCGAATGATCACACTTTTAGGATTTCATCCACAGACTCAAAAGTTAGAACCACCTTGTACAGCATAATAAACAGTACCACAGGAAAGTACTGCTCAATAGCTTTCATTTGAATGATCACTCTGTAGGATTTCATCCAGACTCAAACGTTTGAACCACCTTATACAGCATAATAAACAGCACCACAGATAAGTACTGCTCAGTAGTGCTGGCTTTCATTTGAACGATTTTCATCCACAGACTCAAACGTTAAAAGAACCTTGTACAGCACAATAAACAGAACATTACAGGAAACTGCTGCTCAGTAGCTTTCATTTCAATGGTCACAAAATAAAAAGGAAACTCCATTTCCATTTGGGACTTCGACCCTATTTTTGCCTTGCGGGAAAACCGCAAAACCCCACAGGGTCAGTCTAACCAATGTCACCAGCGGTTCTAACAATAATCATTATTTTAGCCAACGCAACGAAACAATAGAACAATGGGAAGTCGAGGAATTCAACTGCTGACTAGGCACATTTCAATCTAGAATAATCGAAATAGGGACCTGTTCGAAACTCCCTTTCTTGGTTTCCGTACTTTATTTTTGTCCCTTCCTGAGGCTTCGTTTAGCAAATAAAAAAAAATGAAATTATATTTTGGGATTCTAACATACATTTTTTTGGCAGAATCGAGAAAAAAAAAATGAGCGTTGAAAAGCCGTACTTTAGTTCAATTGTTATTTTTGGAACGAGTTGGGGGAGAGTTGAAAGGGGCACTT
The DNA here is from genome assembly GCA_022457155.1 of Cladopsammia gracilis. NCBI lineage: Eukaryota > Metazoa > Cnidaria > Anthozoa > Scleractinia > Dendrophylliidae > Cladopsammia > Cladopsammia gracilis. The sequence continues at coordinate 916,626 of JAJGOT010000076.1, forward strand.
GATATCAATTGTTATTTTTGGAGCGTGCAGAGGTTATGTTTTAGACAGATTACATCCTGTTGAAGACAGATGGAATCATAAAAAAAGAAGACAATGAACGATTGTTCTATCAACGCTGAAAAAAAAATATAATTCATGCAAAGGAAAATGAACTCCGATTAAAAACAGAACAAAAAAGAAAACAATCTAATGCATCCCTTATTTTCGTAACAATAGGCCACAGAAAGCATCTCGTTTCTGAAACGGGTTATATAAAATGTAATACAACCGTAGCAATCAAAAGAAGCTTAAACACGAACATCACACAACCATTTCTCGTTGTAAGCTCTTTTATTATAAATATAAAAGATTTCTGTTAAAATGCACGTCGAGAAACTGATTCAATTCATAGCGACGTACATGTAAATAGTCTACCTCGAGGGTTAAATTATTACTTTACAAATCTGTCGCTATTTTAGCGAAGTAGAAATATCATTTACTATTTACACATTTACAAATGACTTTCCATGACTTACTATTTACAAGTGTGATATTTTACAAGAGTTTACTAAATATTGCTCCAGTTCGATTAAATTATAAATTAACGGGGCGCGATGCATTTAGTTTGTGTACGAAGTAGTGTTTTTGTTTTATTTTATAACAAAACCAGGCGAGTTTTGAATTTGAATTTAGGCTCATCAGACACGAAAGAAAACAACTTGAACTTTCACGATTCCGTGATCATCGTGTTATTCAGCTGTGTTCTTTCGAAGCGGGAACCAAACAAATTGCACCTCACTAAATAGGCTTCTATTTTCTCCGTGTCAATACAAATCATTATAAGCGCTCTAAAAATTTGCATTTGAAAGGCTTTTTGTCATAACGAGCGCGAAATGTTTGTGGTTTTGTCACGGCATCGATCAACGGGAAGATATCAGATTTTGCTCAAAGAAAACAACATGGAAATGTTCGCCCGCGAACTACATCCAGAGCAACTTCGAGCGAAAACCATTTTGGACTTTTGTCCGGAAGTTCGAAGTCAAGGTCGCCTGATTTTTTTTCCACCTGACAAGCGCGTGTCTTTACAATGATTCTAAGATAGCCCAATATTGATAATGTCTTTACTAGTCACAGTTCATCAATTATCTAATCAAGCCCGCTAGTGCTGATAAAAACGCGAAACAATGCACTGAGCTCTTAGGCGACAGGGTTTCTCGGCTCTATCGAGCTTAGCAATATAGTACAGTCAGCAAACTTCACAGCTCTAACGCGCGTATTTCAGTTTATAAACTCACTGTCTCCAAGCGACTGGATTCTTACGCAGTGATAGGTGATTTTGATAATAAAATCAAAGTTTGTTTGTCTTCTTCATTCAACGAAGTTCTTGACAAGCTACGCATGAAAAACGCTCGACGGCCAACAAAAGTCGTTTCCACGGTTGAGTTGTGTCCCATTATGAAAAACGATTTGTCGCTCCTGTAACTTCCTGACAATAACACAAGAGTGTGAGCGCATGAGCCTCTTAGCGGCTTTTAATCCCCATATTTGTCAACAATGAAACGATGAAACATGAGTCATTTCAACAAACCGTGGCTTGATGCGGCCAACAAAACCATGACAGTTCACACAGGAATACAGTAGTGTCAAGTTGCGTAGGACGGTTTTCTTTTCTTTTGGCTAGCGTTTATGATCCATTTGCAGCGACAGTGAATTTATACGTGGTTAGACCTGAAAAAAAAGCAAGATATAGGTTAGCTTGAGGAGTAATTATACCAAGTTACAGATTTTCTTTGCAATAGAAGCGGTTTCGCCGGAGCTGGCGCCGTTTCCCGCGCTTTGAGCGATAAAGGTGAAGATACCATGTAACAGCTGCTATTGTTATGAATATCTTGAGGTAATGGCAGGGTTATCAACACTGCAAAATGCTCACCTCTTTAGCTTGGGTATCTAAACTTGCTTAAGTGTTCATAAGCTTCCAAAGGGCTCGGCCAACAAACACCACTCCAGCGATGACGCATAAAGTCTTCACTGAGTCGATAACAATGCTCTTTTTTCCTTCGGCTCTCTCGTTTCTCACCGCTTCGAAACTTGCTTCTAAATCGTCCGCTATCTTCCGCAACTCTCGTCCCACAACGATACACGCTCTCCGTCGATGTGGAGATTCGTCTGTACCAACCAACAAAAACACAGGAGCCATCAAAAATTGAGAACCTTGAAAGAAAGTCATGTTAAATAGTAACGAGTGCGCGCAATTGAAAAACGGAAATGCGTTTGATCTCTCTGATGTGACGGTCTGTTTTGGTCTTATCAGGCACGAGTCGAACACACGACTTTATTTCTTTCCTTTTCGTGCGTGAGTTTTGATTGGCAGTAATCAGCGGGGTGTGACGGCCTGTGATTGGCTAGTGTCAATGGATGATTGCCAGAGTAAATGAACACAAAAGATAAACCCCCTAAATGCTAAATTTGTCAATTTAACTCATGATGAAGTGTCTTTATTTGTCCGTTCAATGTCAGCTCAGCCACAAAATCTGCAATCCAACCTTGGGCCTTCATAAAAGCGAGCACGTCTTGACAGAACATTCAAAGACGAGCCTTATCACGGCTAAACAAACATCCTTATATTTCGTAATTGACAGAAATAAACGCCCAGGTCTTTTGAATACGCAATTTTCGATTTTATGTAACAAAATTTTAATTTATACGAACGATAAAATAATAATAATTGCGCTAAAAATGGCGATGACCTCGTTTATGGACATGACCTAACCAATTTCACGCAAGCTGAATTCGTTATTTTTCCTTGTTGTAGGTGGATTTTTTTCTCTCAGACACGAAATTTCACACCGTATACAAAGGCTCTTGGGCAGATTAACTATGTCTGAGACAATATCAGTGGCAAATGGCCAGATGTTTGTCTTTCAGTTTTTCAAAGCAAAGTGAGAAAGCAAACATAATCACAAAAAATACAGAATTAAACTGTGTGTGACCACAAAGTATTTTCACGATCTCTTAAGTTCAAAGATCGAGTAATACTACTGTTTCTTAATGCTTCTATAACGGTAACGTAAGACGAATGGTGGTGGTGTCAGTGGTGTGTTTATAAACGGGAACTGTATCCAACACACGAGATTTTTAATTTAAATGTTTAGCTCAATGTCATGGTTACATTTGTGGGGAGTTGATAATGGTGGCAGGTTTCCAATTTTGCGTCGCAGGTAAGACTTAGACACATTTGAGTAGGCACAAACTGTTTTTGTTGTTACATTATCCATGAGAGAGTTCGTGCAGAGGTGAACGTAAAAGGATTTGTGAAGCTAAGGATTAACGGAAAACTCCAGACGTAAGAAGTTTCTCCGCGTTGAACACTTGAAGCAATAATTTGCTGGAACATCTCGACATATCACACACCTGTAATGATAATTACCGGACTGGTATTCCGCGCCGAGGCAGGTGACATACAAACGTGCAGACTCAAATTTGTGAAGAAATCACCATTTCTACGACTGACAATTTATTACTGATGCGTCTGCAGAATAACACGGCCTTTTTTTGGCCTGTGACGCAGCAAATTGCTGACTCAACACACGTTTGGTCAGTGTTGTAGGTCACCTACAACACTGACCAAACGTGTGTTGAGTAATAAACGAAACTGAAAGGAGTAAACTGTATCTTTAAAGAATTTTTAATCTTTTCCCATTTTGGGTCGAACTTCCTTATAGTTCTCTTCTCTGGATCGGTAAAATCTAAGTTTTGCCCATTCGGCAAAAAGTATTTCCTTCCGTTTCTGTTCGTTGTGTTTTCCAAGGGATGGATGAAATCCTAAAGTATGATCAATGAGTGAATGTAAGCTACTGGGCGGTACTTTGCTGAGCTGCAGTATATAGACCTGATTCAGTTTGAGTTTTGGGGGGCATAGGATGTCGTTTATTATGCAGTACAAGGTGGTTCTAACTTTGGAGTTTCCGGAGGAAATCCTGAAGTGCCACCGGCCATTTTCTTCCAAAGTTGTTGACCGTACACTGAAAAACTGAGATTGCATGTTCAGTACTTTGTAGTTTCAATATTTCGCAAGTTGGAATTGCTTCGAAACCTTTTTCACATTCAGGATGCACTGACTTTCTGTTGGAAGAGTTACATAATGGCGTAAGTACAGATTGTCTTTTCCATACGAAAAAAAGTCAAAACAAAGACCCGTTAGTAAATGCCGGAGCATATCTCTTTGTTATCTCTTCGAAACAAATGTTTACTCGATTCAGTACAATAGTTTATTAGTTCTTCCAGCTTTGTTTTTCAAAACTCATTTACAATATGATATAAAATCAATAAAAATGAAGTTTTTTTTTCTGAACATTATATATTATGTATATATAATTGCCTAAAATCGAGAATGAAATCTCCTCATTGTTTATGTCATTTACTTTATTTTACTTTCGTTTTTATGTTACGAAAATCACATAAGATAGACACGCTTTGGAGTAAAAACGCCCTACATGTCACCCAGGCAAACAACCTTATCATAATGCAAATATTATCTTGTTTTCTTTTAGTATTACAGTATACTGGTGTCATCTTAAGATATATCCGCCGTTAATCGTTGCACTTGATGGCATACTGTTTTTTTCTTGTAAACATTCACTCACAACCCGTGAGAAGTAACAGAACAAAGACATATTCAAAAGCTACCTTCGAATAATAACTGGAAATTTAATAGTTTTTTAAATATATATTTTTAATTGTTACTTCTCAAACTCATTAATCAAGTTTGGACAAAGCAAATCATACGTGTGACGGTAGTTTGGAAATCCGATCTTAACATCAAAATTTAAATTCTCATTTCTAGTCCTATACATTTCCTATAGAAGAAGTGGGGAGAAATTGTTTGGATATCAAGAGAACTCGTGTTGTGTGGTCATGTCCTTAATTCTCATGACCTTTTTTATTTATAAGGCATTAATATTACAAGGAGAAATTTGATGCTGATCACTCTTAGGGCTTAAAGGGTTAATTAGCATAGATTTTGGCGTTCTATTTCTTCCTTTTCTCTGTAATTAATGATCACTTTGAGAAATTATATCAAGCACTTGAAGGAGTGTTTCATCAGGTATCCATACACCTCAATGTGGGTTAAAACAACTCGACTGTACCTCGTATTTTCAATCCACTTCTCGGTGTTCAGAAATCCTGATGAAGCACTCTTCCTCGTGTTTAATATATTACCCCCGCCCCCCCCCCCCCCCCCCCCCCCCCGTTGTTTTTCAATCTACTTCTCGGTGTTTGGATATCCTGATGAAACACTCTTCCTCGTGTTTGATATATTACTCCCCTCCCCTCCCACCTTGTTTTTCAACCCACTTCTCAGTGTTTGGAAATCCCGATGACGCACTCTTCCTCGTGTTTGATATATCACATCACAAATACAATGGCATACGTTACTATGTAGTATTGGAATTGATCGGCTGCTCAAGAAGTGAAAGGATGGGATACACAAAGGATAAGATACACAAAGGATAATTATAAGATGAGGATTAGGCTATAAATCCTTGAGGCTCAATTTGGCACAACACGCAATACAGAATCAACTAGAAAGGTTAAAAATGGCACTCAAAATTAAGTCTAAAATTAATTTAGCTATCATTTTCCAAAAGTGTATTGCAAAAACCTGGTGAATCTTAGATTCATAAAAGTCCTATTAAATTGGGTTGCGTTTTACCCTTGTTTGTTTGTTTGTTTTGTTCTTCGAGTGCCGGAAACAGTATTTTTAATATTCTTTAATTTCTGATTGTCAAAAGTTAAAAACAAACAACAAAAAGGAAAACAGCACCATAGAATTAGGAATTGCTCAGTTGTTTTCATTTGAAAGAAAAATACTGCTCAGTAGCTTTCGTTTGGATGGTCACCGTTTATGATTTCATCCACAGACTCAAAAGTTAGAACCACCTTGTACAGTATAATAAACAGTACCACAGGAAAGTACTGCTTGGTAGCTTTCATTTGAATTGTCACACTTTAGGATTTCATCCACAGCCTCAAAAGTTAGAACCACCTTGTACAGCATAATAAACAGTACCACAGGAAAGTACTGCTCAATAGCTTTCATTTGAATGGTCACACTTTAGGATTTCATCCACAGACTCAAAAGTTAGAACCACCTTGTACAGCATAATAAACAGTACCACAGGAAAATACTGCTCTATAGCTTTCATTTGAATGGTTACACTTTAGGATTTCATACACAGACTCAAAAGTTATAACCACCTTGTACGGCATAATAAACAGTACCACATGAAAGTTCTGCTCTGTATAGCTTTTATTTGAATGGTCACAATTGAGCAAAGTTTTAAAGTTTTCATATATTTTTTTATTAAAATATATGGTCACAGTTTACGATTTCACACGCACAGACTCGAAAGTTGTGCAACATAATAAACGGCACCACGGGAAATGAATGACTGTTCTTCTCAGCTGATGTGATTTGAATGGCTGTGCTTTATTTGTGAAAACAGCTCAGGCATTACTTCCCATACACCAGGAAGCTGTGGTCGCGTGCCATGTTATTTCTTCACAAGTGTTTTCATCAATTGCGTCATTACAGCTGAAGAGCCAGTCATGAAGTAATCATGCATAACTGAATACCAACATCGAAGCAAAATAATGAGAAAGCTTTTGGGATTTTAGGGTAAAACCCCGTAACTCCCTTCTCTGCGAGCAGTTGGTTTCTCCTTCGCCGAACTCTACGCTAGGAGAAACCAACTGCTCGCAGGAGTCCTAAGTGTGGCAAAATTCAAGAAAAATCCCAAATTTTAGTTTGTAAAATATGGACAAACAAATGGTAACATTCAAAAGTACTGCCGAAGAGGTTTATTTAAATGGTCACACCATAGGATTTCGTCCACAGACTCAAAAGTTAGAATCGAACTAAATTACAATGACTCACGTCTAGAACGTCCTAATCAGTTGATGTGTTTTTGAATCGCGGTTTCATACACAGGCCCATTAGAAGCTACCGGCGAAATGGTTTAATGAACAGCGCCGGCCCGTGGAAATGCACTGACGAATTGTTGGTTTTATGTAGAAAACCCCACCTGAAATACGCAGATGAACATGGATTTGATCGAAAGCAGGCTGAAGCTATTAAATGTAATGACGAATTTGTTAAAGAATGACGAGGCACAAGAAAAACCCAATAATTAAAGTACACTGACGTATTTGTTTGGTGCAAAACAACCCACTAATCCATTTAGATGACGAATTCGTTTTATCTTCAGAGCCACTGAAATGCAATGTCACGAAAGGCTTTCATTTGAGATCGATCAATGGCCGGGTTTCATCGATGAGACAGTCATCAACTTCTACTAAAAATCTTCGAACTTGGGAGAACCGTTCTTTTTTTAATGTTGTTGTCATTAATTTGAAAAGCGTGCCACATTACGAACATGGATGAAATCAAAAATAAATTAGGCAGAATTTGTAAGGATGTATTGTGTTCAACAAAGGAGGGGGTGGGACACAGTTTAAGAGGGAAACCACTATTTCCTGAGACCCCGGCGTCATAAACAACTCTTTGGAAGACTCATTAATAAGCAATTAATAATTAATAATTAATAATCGTGCAATTAATGTAGTTCTATTAACCTTTGTGTATAAAAGAAATCCCACGTTGTATTCTGGAAAATGACATTTTGGATTTTTCTCGCATTTTGATTCTTTGATATTAAAGGGATTCAATAAACTGAAAAATCGAAGCACCCGCATTAAAAGTGTTTTCATTAAAATTTGGCAAGTGTTTTGACATCAATCAAGGAATGTATCCGTTAAAAGAAGGGCAATATCAAACTGTTGTTATGTAAAAATACGTTTTGCATCACAAGGAAGACTCGAGAAAAGTTTTTTGACAAACACTTAGATAATTTGACACTGTAGTGGTGTTCATGTCTCTTTTCTTGACCTTTTTAAACGTGTTTAATACAGAACATCGACAAACTGTGATAGGATGAGACGGGCACGTATCTTTGTCAACAACAGTAAGAAATAAATCAAAGGAAACAGAGATATTGTACATCTCGCCTTTTGCTCACCTTTCGATATGATATTATGTTTTGTGACTGATTTTAGACTGCAAAATTGGCGTCAAGAATTGACAACAGCAAACATCTCGTCAGAAAATAGCAACACCTTAGATACTGAAGAGATGGGCGTTTAATTGCTTTTAAGAGGGATTTGAATTCATTACTTATGGATTAAGTACAACATATTGTTATGAAGTAGACAGCTTGTCTCGAAACAAGTGTTTCGAAGATAGTAAATACTGAAATTGCCGCACGGTTTCAAAGAAAGTATTATTTTGTTGCACTAAGTGCAATTGTGCCATCGAAAAACAGACGTCTTTTAACAATTCTAGGGTGAAGTCGGTAATCATTTGATCTTTATTTTGCAAATATGGAAACGTTAATAGGATTTTCTCTTGTTATTTACAACTGAATTTCACACTTTGGGATTTCATCCACAGATAGCTGAAGTAGAACCAACGTATATAGCATAATTAGAAACACAGCACCACAGGAACGTACTGCTCTTTTACCCCTTATTTGAATTGCAACATACACCATTTAGAATTCCACAGAGTCCAAAGTTAGAAGACTTCACATGTATCAAGTTCGAGTCTTTGCGTTAAAGGTTAAGTAGGGATCGATATGGAACTTGATTGATATCTAGCGATTTCTCTTTTTGTTGACAAGGCAAAAAATGATGTTGGCTAATCCGCGCTTTGCTTCAGTGAAGACATTTTCCGGGCGAACAAAACGTTCTTAATTTGAAGACGTTTTAATCTCACCGAATACACTTTAAGAATGTTAACCCTTTTAGCTCGCAAGAGTGCCAAAAATCAAAATTCAAGGGGAAAAAAACGATCCCAAATTTCATTTTGTAAAATAATGGAAAACAATCGTACTGCCGATGAAGTTTTATTTGAATGGTCATACCATAGGATTTCGTCGGCAGACTCAAATGGTAGAATTACATATTAACATGTTTCCATAATTGACTGTGGGAATGCTAGGGTTAATGCATTTTCTTTGTCATTACACTCAACAAATTTCTAAAATTTACAGATCTGAAAGAACTTTTGGTTGGTAGATTCCATACTGTCCGTTTGAATGAGCAGTAGACGAGAAAAAGAGATTTATTATTATTAAAAAAAGTGTATTAGATTAGAAAGGTTGAAAATAAGAACTGGTTAAAGTTGTGGTTTTGAGGCCCCAGGGCATTTTGTAGTCTACTGCCCAAATACAAAAGTTGTTTACTCAGATAATGTTGTTTTGATGAGGGTCAGGTGAACTTCGGACTTGCAGGTATCAATATCTGGCAATATACGATTCAGCATTTTTCTTCTGATGTCACTGCTCTGAGCTGAGAATCCTTCAACGAACGGAAAATCGTCCGAAGCTTGTTTTGGCTTGTTTATGTCAAGGCCTGGAGAGACTGAAAATTCAGACTAAAAACCACAAGTAATGCAAATCATTTGATTAATTTCTAGAATGAACCTTGACGAGGTGCAACTATTGTTTCTTTTTGTAAACACCGGAAACATTAAGTTAGCAATATATTGTTATACCATTAAAGCGAATGTATCCCTTTATCACCGCGACTCGGTTCGGCTTTTTAAAAAGCCCTTTTCTCCCAGATTCTTGCATGTCGGTGCTCATTGAAGACTGAAGGGTTTGTAGCCTTCATATGAAAGCTAATGAGAAAATCTTTCTTCTTTAATTTTTTTTAACGCTTTCACTCCCAGAGTCATGGAGACATGCAGTGTAGTTCTAAAATCCTGAAGTGTGACCATTCAAATGAAAGCCACTGAGCAGTACTCTCTTGTGGTACTGTGTATTATATGCTGTACAAGGTGGTTCTAACTTTTGAGTCTGTGGATGAAATCCTAAAGTGTGACCATTCATATGAAAGCTACTGAGCAGTACTTTCCTGTGGTACTGTTTATTATGCTGTACAAGGTGGTTCTAACTTTTGAGTCTGTGGATGAAATCCTAAAGTGTGACCATTCAAATGAAAGTCACCGAGCAGTACCTTCCTGTGGTACTGTTTATTATGCTGTACAAGGTGGTTCTAACTTTTGAGTCTGTGGAGGAAATCCTTTGGTGGCCTATTGTGTGACCATTCAAATGAAACCTCTTCAGCAGTACGTTTGCATGGTACCATTTGTTCTAACTTTTGAGTCTGTTGATGAAATCCTATGGTGTGACCATTCAAATGAAACCTCTTCAGCAGTACGTTTGCATGGTACCATTTGTTCTAACTTTTGAGTCTGTTGATGAAATCCTATGGTGTGACCATTCAAATGAAACCTCTTCAGCAGTACGTTTGCATGGTACCACTTGTTCTAACTTTTGAGTCTGTTGATGAAATCCTATGGTGTGACCATTCAAATGAAACCTCTTCAGCAGTACTTTTGCATGGTACCATTTGTATTTCAGTATTTTGCAAAATGAGATGTGCGATTTTTCTTGAATTAACTTTTTGGCACGATCTTGGAAGTTGAAGGGTTAACCGTGTTATTAAGCACTAGTGCACATGGGGATAAGAGAGTATAGAAAGTGGCCTGTAACGTTATTCTTATTTCCTTGTGTTGTATTTCCTTGTCCTGTTTTCATCAAGTTTAACCCTTTAAGCCCCAATAGTGATCAACATCAAATTTCTCCTTTTAATAACAATACGTGATCAAACATAGAGGCAATAAGAATTTAGGATATGATAACCCAAGATTGATAGTTAGAGTGAGTGTAAAAAAAAAAGTGTACAGGAGAATTTTGTTTTGTTATTGGGGGGTTAAACGAAGAAAATCTTCAGCATGTTTTTTTTTTTTTGTTTATAAACCTAATTCAGCTGAGATTTTGGCGATTTTATTCGCTTGTTTTCTCTATGTGCCATAATTAAGTGATCAGTTTGACAAGCTATTTCAAACATTCAAGGGGGTGTTCAATCAGGATTTCCAAGACCTCAGATTTCGTCCCCCCAAAAAACTCCGCTGTGTGTCGCTTTTTCAGGGTGTTTCTGGGTGTTGCGGAAGCCATTGTTGGTTAGATTTTGTGTTGTGGTGTGGGTATTGTTCAGTGTCTGTTGAATCTTTTGTTTTACGTCATTTGGTGATCACACCATCCGCAACACCAAGAAACTACCCGGCTTTTTCAACGTTATTTCTTCTCAGCTCGATGTTAGATATCTGTTGAAACTTTCATTGATATATTACTTATAACCCCCTGATTTTAATGGGGAAAAGCTCGTAATTGCGTCAGTGACGGCTTCAATAATTTTAGATCCGATCCAATCCAGTTTTGAACAAACTATTTTGATCGCTTTCTTTAGACATGTTTTCTAACTATTACGTTTTGCTTGCCTGGCGATTTAAATAAGACCAGCTGAATGAATAAGAAACCGGCAAAATATAAGAAACTAATGTGCACGTATGCATTAGGTAAAAAACGAATTAAAATATCAAACCACCGCCTAGAAGCTGACGCATGCAGATTTTATGCAGCAGGGAGTCGGGCTTACATGTAATGATAGCTTTGCGAAGGAAGGAAATTAGCAGACGTCTTCACGCAGGCAGGCAGGTTGGACGGAAAAAGCGAGGACAATTTACTTGCACGCGATTACAAAATAAATTATGATAAAAATAATTATTCTGATCTTAAACACAAAATGCTTGCTTTTTAACCTGCAGTTCAGTCTAATTAGTAGTCAAATTGACAAAAAGAAACCTGAATAAATAAATTGAATTGCAAGAGTCCCGCAGAAACGTACTGCTTATTAATTTTAATTTGTAAATGGACACGCAAGACAAACATTTACCTATAATTAGTCGAACAGTCGAATAAAGAAACTTGCTCAGCGCCGGAAAAACATACAGTGAGCAAACAACAATGGGCAACTGAGGAAGGCGCAATATTAGCACATTAATAACTAATTTTAAGCTAAACTTGCTGACTATGGTGACGGAATAGAGCACCCCACGGTTTTAATCCTATGACATCCACGAGCGCACGCCTCCACAAACGAACAATTTCATTTCTTACGTGCGGTTAGTCATGGTTTCTAACTTGTTATTTAGACATGTCAATACAGATCAGATGAAGATATTAAGGGTCTGCATTGTTGAAAACGCTGCAATCTGTCATTTTTTGTTTTCAATGAGTCTGCTTGTTGAGACTAGAACGTTAACAAAACAGAAGGTAAGAAATGGAAATTTGTTCAAATTTACAACCCATCTGTCCAACGAGTTTCAAACGACCCCATGACCCCTTTTGCCTTATTTGTGAGCATAAGAACGAGAATCAATACAACGACGTGCGGTAAATGGGCACGCACGAAAACGACAAATATCGCTTAAATGGATTTTTGCTGATTCAGCAAAATACCAATTTAATACAGGTTTCTCAAGACAGTTTCAGTCTATAACAGTGCTATAAAATCCGATCAAGATATTGACATAACTCAACAGTAACACGTATTAAATTTAATCTTGCGCTGGTTTGTGTCTGAAAATTCGTGACGCCCCAACGAAACAGTGAGTTTGGAAAGCGAAAAATAACTGCCTTGCGTGTTTGTCGTTTAGTTTGTTTACAACAGAATCACGCGATTCTATTTACACTGAGCCACTGCAGCCATAAGGAATATTCACGGAATACAAAGCGGGAGTCGACGAAACAAAAGAAAAAAAATAGATAGTGCCCTGATGCGACGTTTGAAAAAACATCGAGTTAGCTCACATTCATTTGTTTTTACGCAAGTAATGTTTTTATCTTCTCAACGTGATGCTGTTGTCTATTTCGGCCTAAATCTCCAGTTATCTCCTGTCTGCCAGAAAGGAGCTGCTCAATTGCAATACTACTCAACACGATTAAAAATACGGTGCTGTGTATTTGATGAACCTTCCGGCCGTCATTTTCTAAAATTGCCGTCAAATATAGCACAAAATACAATGTTTTTATGGCAAACCAGTGTACAATGATTTCGCGAAACACTGGTTAGAGTTTTTTGGGCCATCATGCAATCCGGCTATGAACCTAAGAAAATAGTTCACTGATCGAAATTTCAAAATGATTATGTTAATGTCTTGGGAACCCGTTGCATTTTAATATTACAAACAAAAACTTGTAAGTGAAAGCCTAGAAAAAACCAGGCGAACCTGGCTTTTAATTTAGAATTATCCAATCATTGTTTTTAATTTTCCAAAAGTTGGCACTGAAAGCCTTCTGCAACCATGCAGACCTTTAGATTTTTCCTTGCTTTTTATCAGAGTTTCGTTGCAACCCTTCGCAAGAAATTGTCACCAGATGATAATCTTCGATGAAATTATTTTCAGTTTGGGGAACCCTCATTTCTGAGTTTGTCCAACCGTGTCTTGCTACAAGAAAAGGCTCCTCATTGTAGCTCTGTATTTTGCACTCTTCCCGTTTTCTTATCATTCGGAAGGCAGTACTATTTGCCTGCGACTAAAACTAATTTCGATCGTTTGAGAAGCTATACCGAACTAAGGCAGCTATACCAGCTATCTGTTTGTACGTCATAAAACGGTGACGTCCTATAGTATTTCAACGGATTTAAAATAAGAAACCGTCTCATATGAGAATTTTTGTAACCAGGAAATGTTGACCTGATGAAATGGGCTTTCACTCCCAGAGTCAATTATGGAGACATGTAGTGCTGAGTTCTAACTTTTGAGTCTGTCGTCGAAATCCTATGGTGTGACCATTCAAATGAAACCTCTTCAGCAGTACTTTTGCATGGTACCATTTGTTCTAACGTTTGAGTCTGTGGATGAAATCCTATGGTGTGACCATTCAATCGAAACCTCTTCAGCAGTACTTTTGCATGGCACCATGCATTTGTTTTTCATTATTTTACAAAAGGGAATTTGAATTTATTATTTTAAGCTAGATACGCATCAGAACGCGTGTTTAGGTTGCAAAATCCTTTTAGATCGATTTTAATGTTGCACTGAAAACTCCAAATGCGAAACATCTGTAAGCTTATTGTTGTCTATATTCGTTTACATCAAATTAATTATTGTTATCGTTGGATTCACGTTGAATTCCTGTTACGAAACGTGTTCGTAACAAAGCATTTGCTTACTAAGTTTACAGCTGATGGAAGGAGCGAGTGAGTGAGATAGTGAATTTTATTTAAACACCCTTGCCGATAACCTGTTCATCATGCTTTCACGTATACACGGGTTTAAAAGTAAGACTACACTGCATTCACTAGATTCAGTAGCTGACACTTAAGCTCGACCCGGAGCTCGATCGCTAAGAAATGGCAAGTTTAATATACAAAACACAGAACTTGCCAGAGCAAAAATCCCACAGGAATAAGCGGCGAACACAATATCAAACGGTCCTATCCATCCATGAACGCCTTGAATTGTCTTGAAAGTGTGCAGTTGTACGCAGTAGTTCTTTATCTTGCTTCTCGAGTACACACACGGAGAGATTTTACGGTATGTATTTCATGACCGAAAGCCATATAGTCGTCGATATAGACTTAAATATGCGTGCATAGATTTGCATGCGCTAATGTGACACGAAAAAAAACAAGAAAAGTCAACGCCGGATTTACAACTCGTGTGCTTCGCCACGAGTAACAAGAGGCTACCCGGTAGCCTGTACTCGTACCGGTAATGTACGTTTCTTGCGGGGAACACTTATGTAACACAACAACAGGCAAATAAAACCAAAATTAGTTTCGCTTCTGCTTGCATGTGTGCGTATTCTCGTACCCAGAAATGTCCCAGATCTAATGCGATGCACCAATAATGTACAGACGAAAACAAAAAGAATAAAATGAAAAATAGAGATCAAACTTTACCTCGTTGCCGTATCCGTCACGAGTAAACAGCAACAAACAATAAAACCCAATTTGTTTTGCCTTTGCTTGCAAAACGACGCCACCAAATCCCAAGTATCGCAGGCTCAAAATTTTCTCGCAGTGCATGCGTACGTATTCTTGTACCCAGATCTAACGCGATGCACAAAAGTAGATACGAAAACAAGGAAAAAAAGGCCAATCCTTGACTCGTTATTGCCGTACCGGCACGAGTAAAAAATAAATGACCTGATAAGAGACCTCATACAAATATAATTATATGTCTTTGAAACGATATTTTATTCCAAAGGCAGCAATCCGTATCATGGTTGTATAAAAAACGCAGCGAAATAAAGGCTTGACTGTTCACAGTCCCTATTTTTCTGTGTGATCAGTCGAGATTGATCGCAAGTTCGAGTCGGCCGCCATTTTTGTTTTTCATGGCGAGTGAAAGCTGGGTAAAGTCGCACTCGGGCCACGATGGCCCACACGGCCGGAGCTTAACCCGGTTCCCGTAGCATGAAGCAACTAGGAATATTGCTACTCCCCCCTGGATGGGATGCTAGTCCATCGCAGGGTTACCCCCAGCATTTTGTCGCCGGTACCCATTTATACACCTGGGTGGAGAGAGACAGTGTGGAGTAAAGTTTCTTGTCTAAGGAAACAACACGACGGCAGAGACCAGGCTCGAACCACCGACCTTCAGGCTGATAGTCCGACGCGCTAACCACTAGACCACTAACTTTTAGTGCAAAAATCCCGCGGGGACGGGCCTTGGGGGTTGGACCCCCCAGTTTCATCGCACCGTGACATTCAAGATGGCGGCTAAATGAAGGATCGAACTCGACGAACATACGGGAAAATAGGGGACTGTAAAAAGTCTAGATAAAGGCAGAGTTCCTACACATCCTGCTGCCGTCTTATCCGGGTTAGCGTAACTGAGCGAAAAGAAAAACGCTTATGTTCCACATGACAATCTTATTCTTCTGGGTCGGTCTTGGTACACTTTTGGATTGCCAATAAATAAAAAAAAAAACAGTCAAATGTGAAACGAAAAGTAGTTTAGTGATATTAATGCCAATGCCAATTAATTTCGTTGGAACCTGGTATATATATCATTGCCGTGGTTTATCTCGAACCTCTGGTTGTTAAATCGATTTTAATCGGCGTTCCCAAATAGAAAATCTTATTTAGTTTTGAGATGTAGCCAGTAGCCGCCAATGGCTATCTGAAATGTAACATTAGAAAAATAAGGAAATCTTTGTTGATAGGTACAGGAAACTTTACCTCAATTGTTTTCAGTTTTTGACGCTAGCCTGCAAGATTTAGAGTTGTCTTGTTGTCAACAGATCGATTAATGAAATGGAAGAAAAAGGTGCATTGTTTTGTATTTTATAACACTGAAATATGGTGCCAAAATTGCTGAACTCAAAGTGAAACGTAACAAAAAGCATCTCTTGAACGTATATTTCTGACTCACCTTAAAATTTTCCATTATGGAATGCAGCAAGAAAAAAAAAAAATAACAGTTATTTACTGCTGACAAAGCATATTTAGATCAACCAGTTTGTCAGGTTTGTTTATAACGTATCATTTCATTTCCTTAAGATTACACTGACCTGTTGTTGACAGATCGATTTACTAAAAACAGTGCTGAAAGTATAAACTCAGAGTAAATACTTAACTAACAAAAAATAGTTTCGGTGTATATTTCTGGATTTCCGTAAATATAAACCATAGGACAGGGTTTTGGTTTCAACCACAACAAAACGATGGAATAATCAGATTTTATGATAAAAATCTTTAATAGCCATAGCACATTCCGGTGGCGTAAACAAAGGACATTTATTTGCTGGGTTATTTAGGACATTCATAGGACATTTATTTTTGCTGACAAGACACATGTTACTATATCGACATTTCTAGATGTTTCCATCAAGGCTGATAGCATAACTAGCAATTATGCTATTATCACATTCCGATGCCGTAAACAAAGGACATTTATTTGGGTTATGGTGCATTTAAAGGACATTTATTATTGCTGACAAGACACATGTTACTACATCGACATTTCTTGATGTTTCCATTATTAACAGGCTGAAATAACTACCGGGTTTCCTCCGGGGGAGGGGGGTTTACTCCCTTATAAGGGCTTAATGGGGACGTGCGGCCAGCCAGGGTTTTTTCCCGGGATTTTTGTCTGAAACAGGGTATCGATTTATCATTTTTTGTCTTAATCACGGTATCGATTTTATCAATTGTTGTCTTAATAAACATAGTATCTTTTCTTGGACGATAAACAGCCTGCGCGTATGTTCTACGAACTAAACTACAGCAAAATTTTTTCGGGTTAAATGTCTTAAACAGGGTATCAAAAATCGGAATTCTGTCTTAAACAGGGTAGGAAAATCAGCAATTTTTGTCTTAACCAGGGTCAGGGTATGAGGGGCCGGGCCGCACCTCCCCACCCAAGGATATATCGAGTACCTCCCCCCCCCCCCCCCGGGCTTCTCGAACCAGTTTTTTTATTCCAGGATTTTTTTAGCCGGATTTTAATAGCTGCGTTGTAGAAAGCAGTATTGGACTACGATAACAAACTTAACCCAGGAGAAGGAAAGGGAGGAGAAAAGTGGTTTCATATTGTCTGAAGCCTTCTGCCCGTACTGATAAAAACGTCACCTATTTTAAGTATCACTTTGAAAAGCCAAAAAACATATTTGTTTCAATGGAAACCTCAAAATAATGATTCAGTTTTGTTAACAAATACTCTACCAGTGCACAGAAACTAGAATTTGTTATCTTTGGCTGCAGATGGCCAGGATGGAAATGGATGCAACTTGAAAAAATTGGCCAATTTTTTCAAGTTCTTCCCAAGTGTCGTTGAAAAATCGCAGAAAAACTTATTATGGTTTGTTCTTCCTTGAAGAAATCACTTAATATTATCTTCTTGGTGTTCTAAAAGCAATTTTATGTTTGAGCAAAACTACTTTGTCATATATTTAGTGTATTTTGACGAAAACACAGGAAAATCTGCGTGACAATGCCCCTTTAACAAGTGTTCCATACTTGCCTAAACATGAACTGACCAAATCCAATAATGAGATAGTCATATCATATATAGTTATTGTTTCCCAAGTGTGGTCAACATCACGCATTATGAGCGCGATACCATGTATGTATAGGGATGGTCTTGTTTTCTTTGAAAATATCATATGATGCCCGATTTAGGGTGTCAGCTCCATTGTACATTGTACACTTCCATTGTATTAGGCAAAATTATGTATTCTAATATATTCTATGGTATTGTATTCTATTGTATTGTCGTTCTTTTGTGTTCTAATATTCTATTGTTTTAACAATAGAATAAGTGTTACCCCTAAATCGCGCATGGTATAGAAAATATCGTGTTCCGAAAGAGCGATTTTGACAGGCAGTTAATCCGAGGTATTGCGAGATGATCCTGGAGTTTATTGTGACTTAAAATTAGTCGCTGGGTCATAAAAAGTGGTTTAAATAAGTTTTTAGTGTGCTGTAGGTCTTATTTGAACTTTGCGAACTTCAAATTATCGAAAGGCAATTGCTCATATGTTGAAAGCTTCGAAACCACACAACGGCGGCTATTGGTCAGTTGCATTATCACTTGTTCAAAGCCAAAATTAAAACGATAACAAAAGTTTCTAAGAAAAGCGTTGGTCATGCTAAGTTATAGCTAACTTTTAGTCCTTTCAAGATAAATTATTTTCAAATCAGAATTCCTTTGAAGAGTAGTGTATGTCTACCCGACGGGGGTGCTCGTCGTACCTTTAGGGGTCAAAATTTGTAGATTGGTACCGCTTGACCACCGTTAGAATTATCGCGGTACCTTTTAGGGTCAAGCCGAAAAAATATGACAGAATATGACATGTGTTGTTTAAGAATTGGTACCTCTTAGGGGTAAAAATTAATTTGAGCCACACCAGTCAACAAGATTCTGGTTCCTTTTAGGGTGTTTTTAAAAAATGTCCGGCGAGCATCCTCGTCATTTTTATATGGGAGCCCCCCCCCCCCCTCCCCCGGAATGTCTGTATCATGAGTCGAATTTAGTGCAATTCACCCTTTGACTTCCAAAAGTCAAAATTCAAGACAATTTAGTGTAGTTGCCATGACTGATGACGTCATGATGACTCCGAACCGTCGGTTTTTATTGTTTGCTTTCACTTGTCTTTGCGTTAACTAGACTAACGGGAATATTTTGTCCCGAAACATTTTATCATTTTAAACAGAGCAAAATAAAAGAAAGAAATGGAAATAGAAATAGGGATAGAAAAGAAAAATTAAAGAAAAAAATGAAAGATAGACATAATATCAAAATAACCACACATGGAGTAGTTTTTTTCAAATATTCCTGTTATTGGCGGTTGCAAAGAACTTTTTAAAACATTCCTGCTTAAAGGAACCCATGTAAGTTGCTCTGGACAAGAAGATCTTTTTTGTATAATTTTTCACGAAAAAAATGAAATCATGCATGTTCGCATGCTTCTCGCCACTGAACTCATTATTCTAATTAGTTCCCGTAAATAGCTCACAGCATGAGTTACGTTTAGCCAGGAGCTTATTACCCCGTAATAAGTTCCCGGTTTACCTTATGCTAAATGACAAGCTATGATATGACGGTAAAAGGAAATGAAAATGCAAAATTATCACGTAGTGTTTTTGTGTTTAAAATTCTCTATTTTCGAATCGCCCATAACACACTTTGTTTGCCCCCCAAATTTTGCATAAACTATTGTTTTTTAAATGCTCTTGGGAGGACTGCATATTCCCAAGAGCATTTCAAAACAATAGTTTATGCAAAATTTGGGGGCAAACAAAGTGTATTATGGGCAATTCGAAAATAGAGAATTGTCTATTTTATTGATTACAAAGCGTTGTTCTACTGAAGAGCTGAAGGGCTTTTCCCGCCAAATTGTCGTCGTCCTGGGATTTTGGCGCGAAAATAATACCTGCGCCACAGACATGCCCAGGCTTGTTCGACTCCCGTGACTGAAAGAACATTGTCACGCATTTCTGTTTTATTTTTCAGCGTGGGCTGTTTCCGGCCTCATGATCTGCACTTGTCCACTTTCAACGGAATACTTTTCCTTCTATAGTCAAGCCTTGCGTCATGTAATATAATTGTATTTATTTTATACACTTTATTGAAAACTGAAATACAAGGATTTCTCCCACCGAGAAAGAAAAATCATATCTCGACACATCTATAGATAACAATTTTATCTGCACTGTTAAACCTGCCAAGTCTCAGGCATTATGCGTGAGTCTCACGCCTGCGGATCGAAAACATCGATCACACGCATACAGGACAATTTCTCACGCCTGACTCACAATTCCGGAAATCTCGGTAAGAGAGCGCCGAGATTTGGAGCTTCGCGACACAACTCAGCAACCCTTGGAGATCATCAGATCATCTTCGGTAATGTTCTGAAGTCGTCGGAACATCCTCGGCAATGTTCGGAATTCGTCAGAAATTCGGGTAATATGGCTACAAAATCTCACGCATTTGACTTAGGAGGTATGTTCCTGAGATATGTATAGCTATTCGTTACGAATTTGAATCACTCTAGGTCAGCATTGCTCGAACATCAAAATTTTTATAATATTAATTTTGAGATATTTACTTGTAGTGATTTCCGTGTTCCTCTGCCCCCGGAGTTGGCGGCACTACAGCTGATTTGAGGATGTGGGGGTATACGTTCCCGTTTTTCCACAAAGAAGTTTTGGGTTTTCGTATCTTGCGGTGTCGAACTTAGGTACTTTTATGAACATCGGTCTTTTGGGGCGACTCCGTAGCTGTCCAAACGATGTCTGTGTTGGCGAAAGATACAATTGATATATCACTTGAACAATGCCCCTATCCTTCTTCTCTATCCCAGCGGGACAAATATGTTGTTTTCTTAGCGAATCACAGATATCGTTTGGACATGTGCTGGACCACCCGTCTTTTGTGATTTCTTGTATTGAAATTTATTGTACGCTGATAAGTTGATTAACTGGCAATGATTCCTTGCTGACCCACAGGCCCCTGTAGCTACACATTTGTGTGTGTCTTTCTGGGTAGTGTAGGCAAAATCAATATCTTAAAGGGGTATTGTCACGCAGATTTTGCTGTGTTTTGGACAAAGAACATCAAATAGTTGACAAAGTACCTTTGCTGAAACATACAATTGCTCTTAGAACACCACCAACGTTCGTAAAAATTGTTGGACGGCCATATTTACATTCGGTGTATACCCGCGTGATGTTCGCCCTCTCGACTATCCAGAGAGGGACTGCTGGCAGTCTGCAACCATGATTGTCCTTAGAAATATCAAACGAGCTAAAAGGTGTTGGTCTACAATCGAAACTTCTTCGGATGTTCCTCGGACATCTTCGGACATTTTCGGAAAACGATCGGAAACGTTCCTACAACCTTCGGACAGTATTCTGAGAATTTTTTAAAATATTCGGAAAACCTGGGAAAATATTCGGAAAATTGGTTAAAACCTCGTAATTGGTGTCAATTATATAATAAAGAAAAATACATGGCAGCTTGGATAGATATCAATCGAGTTTAATACTCATATTTGCTTCATGTTACGGAAACCTGACACCGGCCGTGTGGGTGCCCTGTGGGTTCCCTGTGGCTCGGAAACTGTTAATAATAAAACTCGTATTCTGCCGGCCAAAATTAGTTTTACCCGCCCAAAAAATTTGCTTCGCGTGACTTTACCATGCGGCAGTTACGAGCTTGAAAAAAAATCACGTGATCTAAAAGCTACTTTTCTTTGTTGTAAGTTTCATTCGATCACTAATAATAATAATAATAATAATAATAATAATAATAATCTTTATACAGGGAGCTCACTTTACTATTGTAGTGGTATTCTGCGAGACCCTGCACTAGAGATTAAGGCAGATTGAAACCGTTTTCGTTGTCATCTGCCACCCAGGTGTTTGCGCTGAATTTACCGATAATCCCTGTTGTGCAATTTCTCCTTGAAGTTTCATGTCAGGAGCCTCTGATATGGTAATAGGCGCCCTTTTGTGTTTTGTTTGTAACAAATCAGCTAGGCGAGTTGCATGTAATTTGTGAATAAACAGGAAAACAGCAATTTAATTTAGTTCTTTTCTCACTGCGAAGAAACCACTTTTGTTTCATCGAGTTACATGTAATTCGTGAATAAAAAAATTTAATTTTTAATTTAGTTCTTTTCTCACGGCCAAGAAACCACTTTTGTTTTATCCCGTTTCATCGACGCCGATGAACAATGGCAGCGGAAATCAAAAAGTAAACAAAGTCATACCAAACCTTCAAACCAAGTATCTTTTGTATCTTTTTTCTGGTATATCTAGATTGCGACAATAATAGTTCGTGGGTTCAACGAGGCGGTAAATGCGTGTCTCGTTCGTCTCACGTTTTCTTCGCTCCCACAGCCAAAGAGCGCCCCAAATCAATATTGAACAAAAATGTTAAATTTTGTTTTGTAGAAAACTGAAAAACAAACGTAACGGCACCATAGAAAAGTACTACCAAAGAGTTTTCATTTAAATCGTCACACTGTAGGATTTCGTCCAAAGACTGCCAAAAATCAAATTTCAAGAAAAATCCCAAATTTCATCAGTTTATAAAATATTGATAAACAAATGGTGCCTTGTGAAAGTACTGCCAAAGAGGTTTCATTTGAATGGTCACACAATGGGATTTCGTCGACAGACTCAAAAGTTAGAACAAATGGTACCATGCAAAAGTACTGCTGAAGAGGTTTCATTTGAATGGTCACACCATAGGATTTCGTCAACAGACTCAAAAGTTAGAACAAATGGTACCATGCAAAAGTCGCTGCCAAAGAGGTTTCATTTGAATGGTCACACCATAGGATTTCGTCGACAGACTCAAAAGTTAGAACTACACTACATGCCTCCATAATTGACTCTGGGATTGAAAGGGTTAAAGTCGTTACGACGTGTTTTGACAGTTCAAGGTCTTGCGTGTGAACAAAAAGGACACTAGTCCGTATCTGTGTTACCTTAAAGTGTTTTTAAAACTCTTTATTGCTTTGGTGAATTATCATATATAGCCTTATTTTAACACACTTAGAGTTTCTTCAACTGAAAATAACGAACATAAACGCTGCACATATGCCGACAAACTGAGATATCACTGACAATTAAGTCGTTAAAGTTAAAACAAAAGTCGGTGTTTTGTTGTGACAATTTGATTGATTGGAATTTGTTTAAAATAGCAAACTACTCTCTTATGTGCATCTCACTTATCAGACTAAAAGGATTTGCCAACGCTTTTCGCGTTTTGCCAGTTTGAAATTGTTAATTTAGATTATACAAGAATTAAACCAGCTTTGATTTGAGTCCGTTAGGAAACTATTTTAAGGGCGCTTACTAATTTTTAGAAATGGCCGGCTAGGCTGATCAGTTCGTAAACACAATGAAACGTTTTGGAAACCTGTTCCTATACAAGTCCATCAAAAATGATGCTGACCATGGCTAGTTTGAAAAACTAATGATATACTATTTAAGAATTGACCGGCCCGGCGAGCCATTTACAACAAAGGGTAACCATAAGTCTGCGGCAAAGAAACCATCATTTATTATTTCTACGGATTAGCGGCTTTACGAAATAGGAAGTCGAAAACTGAATTTATCTCTTCAACTAAAAGGTCAGCCAAAAGATTGATAAAACATGTACAGGTATACTCTTTCGTGTCCATTACATACCGGATTACGGTTGGCATATCGACTGCGAACGAAATTCGAAAAATACGCAAAATTAAAGGGGCTGTATCCATTTTTAGTGTTACTTTAAAAAAATAATAATAATGGTCCAATGTTGTTTAAAATTACTCTACAAGTGCTCTTAGAGTAAAAACTGGATGATGCCCAATATTTTCAAGCTAAGTGCCTTGTGTCTCGGGCTATTTTGACCCCCAAACTTCACATATCCACTTGAAGTTTAATTAAACAATTTTAAGGGTGTGGTTCAGTTCGATTGACACGATTCATTCGCGTTCAACCACTAAAAAGTTTCTAGGCAATATTCGATGGAGAAATGCAAGCAAAAAAGGTTAGATGAGCAACTTCTTCACAGAGAATTTCAAGAAGTCAATCTGTGCTTTCAAAATAACCCCACACAAGAAAATTTGGCAAAATAAAATGTTGTGAAAGAAAGAATGGAAAATTTTTATTTTTTATTTTTTATTATTATTTTTATTATTATTATTATTTTTTTTTAATTTTTTTAATGACATCTTTATTAACACTCACAAATTACCTACATGTACATCAGAAACATATCTGCAACATTAAAAACATATCTACAACAAATTATTCGTACATATATGTTATATAAATACAATAATATAATCATATAAGAAGGTTGCTTGATCAGATTAAGACGAGGAGCTTCAAATAGTACTAGTGTTCAGAGTAGAGATCTTCCAACTTGTATTTAATAGTTATTTTGTTAATAAAGTCGTTCCTTAACAGGGAGTTGCAGTGTAGCTTGTTGGTATAAATATAATAACGCATGAACAACAGGGTGTAGTTGAATTTCCTAATTAACTTTGGATTAGTTGAGTTTGATAAATTTCCAAATAAGTACTCTACAGCGGATGGATTGAAATTAGCATGATTACACATGTTGAACCATTGTACTACATTATGAATAAATCGTTTTGTGAATTGGCAGTCTGCAAATGTATGTTCAATTGAATCTTGTTCTCCACAATACACACAATCACTATCCTCTTTAATACCGAATCTGAAAGTGGACGGCATAATTGTCAGATCACGTGCTAGATGGCATGAGTCAGGAGCCCATGCATGTGTATGGTGAAAAATAACTCGAAGTATTTTTATCATTTGGAGAAGCGAAATCATGTTAAGAAACACATTTTTAAACTTTGTCTGAGTGGCGTGATTACGACTAATCCGTTTGAAATCCTGAATACTGAAAAAACGTATTACGAAAACTTTTATAAAAGCAGACAAGGAATGTCAGAGCATGCACAGAATGCTCCCTCAACTTGGTACGTTGATATACCAACAAGAGAGCTTGCCGAAGGACTAATTAGCTTAGAAGAATGATTGACACGATTCATTCACGGTTAACCACTAAACGAGATAAAATAATCATGAAAATTTCCCGAAGGTAATTAAAAGAGTACCACGGATGGAAAACGAAGTACTGAATGAAATGGAAGCTCGCTTTTAAAGTTTTTGTTGATTTTGTGCGCCGGATATCAAAGTAAAACAGTCCATTAACTATCGAAAAATGTTTGCGTGATCTGCCAAGGAAAAATCGGGATCCTTATAAGTTATGAACTAAAGATAATTTTTAATTAGTTAGTTTGTAAGTTGGATCATCGTCCCACTTAACCGATCTTAACCCTTTAATTCACGTGCATTCCACTTAACGAAAATCTGGATTTTTTTCTCAGGAAAAATATCGACAAACAACGCTACATATAGACGTATCAAATATATCCTTTCCATTCGCATCGCATTCACGGGAGACACGAGTTAGAAGCAACTCGGAAAGCGTCTAGCATGCACAAAAGGGGGGAAAGAGTGTGTACTGAATTACAGCTCAAAAGCTTTCATATTTCACCAAAGTTAATAAAGCGCAATGGTTATGATCGAAACCTGAGACATTTCGTTCTTGACCATGCACTGACAACCACAATAGATTCGAGCAACCAACCAATAGAAATGTTTCCCTTAAGTTATTCAGTCATAGCGTGTGATCGGCAAAAAGTTTTTCTAAAACTCATTAATAATTCATGACGAGAACAGAAAGGAAATCACTAACGTGAAGGAGATTTAGCGATTTTATTCAGGCTTCGTTGACTCCGCATTTAATGATCAGTTTGAGAAGCTATATCAAACACTCGAAAGAGTGTTCATCAGGTATTCAAACACCTCGAAGTGGGTTAAAAAAAACTTGGCTGCACCTCGTTTTTTCGATCCACTTTGCGGTGTTTGGATATCCTGATGAAACACTCTTCCCCGTGTTTGATATGTTACTTCAAAAGTTTTGGGTGTTTCTCGGTGTTGCGGAAGCCATTGTTGGTTAGCTTTTGTGTTGTGGTGTGGGTATTGTTCAGTGTCTTTTGAATCTTTTGTTTTACGTCATTTGGTGATCACACCATCCGCAACACCAAGAAACTACCAAAGTTTTCGTTCCATCAGCACAGTACTTCATCGAAAATTGAAGTAAATAACCTCTAAGTACCTTTAATGCAAATGCAGTGGTGTCGGGCTTCGTAAGTCTATTAAAAATTTGCAGCAGTTTCGCACCTTTCGACCTCAAAAGGTATTTTGTTTTTCTTTCTTTTTTTGATAGAAGACATGCAAATTGCATGTCCTTACCATTCCACATGCATGTCTGTCGTATGCCAGTTGGGAGCCGTTTCTAAAATAGGAAAACAATTCATCTTTTACAGTGTTTTTCAAAGAGTTACAATTACTCCTAAAATGGAGATAAATTAATTCCTTACACTGGGGTTATTTTTTTCGTAGTTTTATCGACTCCAAAGTAGAATTATTTTAACCCCCAAAAGTGGTTATCTTGCTGTATAGTAGAGTTAAATTAACTCTATTAGCGGTTGGAGTTATTTTAACCCCGGATTCGGAGTTAAATCATGGAGTTAAAATTATCAAGTAAATAAGAAGCAAAGGACCGCGAACGAAAATGCTGCTCAGTGTACATAGGATCTGGAGAAGATCTAGTCAGCCAAAAATAGAGATAAAATCTAAGTATAAACAAAGGGGTTATTTTGAACCTAAAATTTTAGCTGCACTTTTGGAGTTAAAATAACTCTTTGGAAAATTTCATTGTGGGTAATCATTTCCATAAGTGATTTTCTTGTTATTACCTCTGCGGGATCGGATGCATACTGATTGGGAAAAGGAAATGGGAAAGTCGATACTGCATGAACTGAGTGCTGAAATGAATCCGTTGAAGGTCTCCTAGAGCTCAGTGACCATTCACATGAAAGCTATTGACCAGTACTTTTACACGACGGGCAAATAATCACACGCAAATCGTGGCGAGCGTATCATAACCGGTGAATCGTATTTGAAAAAGCAATTCTGCAAACTGCACTGAAATCTTTATAGATTTTGTTTTTACATTTCAGGAAGTCAGTATTTACCAAGAGAGCTCAGTTTATTTATTTATTGGTGTTTTGCGAACTCAAGTTTATGTGTAAACTTCCTTCACGATTGTTTGATCATGAGCCGTGAACATGACTGGCGAAATCATGTCTGAAAACCCGGGTCTTTACACTGCAGTGAAATCGGCTGCAAGTTCTGGTATCTGCAAAATGAAAATTGAGATTTGTTTTCATGTTTTGATGTTGAAGTGCCCCTTTCCCGTTACTGTACTCTCCGTGTTGGTAGTCAGTCAGTGAAAGGGATGAGGGTTCAACTTGATAGGAACTTGAGATTTGTTTTCATGTTTTGATGTTGAAGTGCCCCTTTCCCGTTACTGTACTCTCCGTGTTGGTAGTCAGTCAGTGAAAGGGATGAAGGTTCAACTTGATAGGAACTTGAGATTTGTTTTCATGTTTTGATGTTGAAGTGCCCCTTTCCCGTTACTGTACTCTCCGTGTTGGTAGTCAGTCAGTGAAAGGGATGAGGGTTCAACTTGATAGGAACTTGAGATTTGTTTTCATGTTTTGATGTTGAAGTGCCCCTTTCCCGTTACTGTACTCTCCGTGTTGGTAGTCAGTCAGTGAAAGGGATGAGGGTTCAACTTGATAGGAACTTGAGATTTGTTTTCATGTTTTGATGTTGAAGTGCCCCTTTCCCGTTACTGTACTCTCCGTGTTGGTAGTCAGTCAGTGAAAGGGATGAGGGTTCAACTTGATAGGAACTTGAGATTTGTTTTCATGTTTTGATGTTGAAGTGCCCCTTTCCCGTTACTGTACTCTCCGTGTTGGTAGTCAGTCAGTGAAAGGGATGAGGGTTCAACTTGATAGGAACTTGAGATTTGTTTTCATGTTTTGATGTTGAAGTGCCCCTTTCCCGTTACTGTACTCTCCGTGTTGGTAGTCAGTCAGTGAAAGGGATGAGGGTTCAACTTGATAGGAACAAATAATAGAAACGTTTGAATACAGAGCTCCACACAACGCGTAAGTAGAATGCACTGGTTCAGTGGTTTTGCCGGATCTCTATGCCTAGGTACTTGGTGTATCCCTGATCATAATGTATGGTACTTCATGTATCCCTTATTGTAATGTGTTTAAATATATTGTAGTGTAATTTAGGGTCGGATTACAGTATCTCGGATTGAAGCACTGATTTTAGTATTTAGGGTTAAGCACTGATTCCAGTATTTCTAGTGTATCGAAAGGGTTAGTTCTTATATATGGTCTGGGCTAGCAGCATATTATCTTATATCCCTTAAAAATTGCAATTTCCGGCAGCTAGTCCTCGGTGGTGTAGTGGATAGTGTGCATGGAGTAGATCATACGGTCCGGGTTCGATTCCTCATTGTGCTGTTTTTATCTTCTTTTTCTACTGAAATAAAAACTAAGTGTTTAAATACAAAATAATAAGGGATACACCAAGTACATACCTCTCTATGTAGAGATGCTCGAGCCAGACGTCACCTGAAGAGTATAGGACAAACTGAATGCAAGGCTGGCTCTACGGCAATGGGCTGATTTATTCAGCGACCAATATTTCGCCTAACAAAATTAGCCTTGCTAAGGGGCTATACTGAAGGAAAAATACTATTAACGGCTCCTTAAATTTGAATTTAAAAAAATACATGAGTGGTTAATGATTGTGTAATATGTGCATATTTCTAGTTACACTAATTATGATAATCATTTAACTTCTTAAGACTCTTCCACTTTGGACGGTTTAGTGTTCTTGGTTTTTAATTAAAGACGGGCATTAAGAGTGTTCAGTTTGTCGATCAGTCTACTTCAAGAGGTTTAATAATAGCCTTTAAAGCTCGTGACAGTTGAAGGAAAACAAAACAGAACTTTCATAAACAAACAAAAAGCCATTTTTTTCGGCATCTAGACGTATAAATTAAAGAGGAAGCCAAACTTTGAAAAGTTTCCTGATAGTTAAATGGATTTCCGACTGTGCTTTTGTAAATGTATTATAAATAACATAGTTATTTATACAATTACAATCACGCGACGGGCACTTATAATTAAAAAGCCCATGCATGCATGAATGAATATTGATACTGTCAATCGCTTTCAAGGAGATTTTAGAAAGATTAGATCAGTAGGACCACAAGGTTAAAAGATAAATTTTCTTTTGCTGTTGATCACAATCATCGATTACTTGGCCTTGGAGACGATCTCCGCCCAGAGCGGATAGAAGATAAACTTTTGGTTGATATTTTTGCGCACCAGGCGATCTCTGAGTTCAGCGTACACATAAACATCAGAGGGACTTGTGACACGCTTCAGTTCTGGCTACAACATGGAGATCAGGAACGACACGGGAAATGCATCCACTAATGGAAGTATTCCAAGTCCACTACCAGACGTAGTCCAAGGAGAGACAACGAGCTTCAAGATCGCAAAGATATTTTTCTATTTCCTGATCCTATGTGCGAGCACTTTCGGCAACAGCATGGTCGCACACGTTATCAGCACAACCAGAAAGATGCATACTCCTTCCAACTTTCTAATCCTTAATTTGGCCATTTGTGACCTGTTAACACCACTGATAAGTATTGTGTTTGATTTCGTCCTCGAGGAAAACAACTATGAGTGGTTTTACGGCGGTGTTATGTGCAAACTGTTATGGCCCGCGCAGACATACTTCACATGTGCCTCATCGTTCACGCTTGCCGCGATTTCCTTGGATCGCTATCGACTCATTATGCATCCGTTTAAGACACGATTGTCGATGAAACAAATCGGTGTTCTTATTTGCCTGGTCCATGTGTTCTCCCTGGTGGCTGTGAGTCCTTACGCGTTTGTTTTAAACCTCAAAGATGGCTCTTGCGACGAAAACTGGCCGGAGTTTACTTACAGGCAAGCGTACACGTTTTTCCTGTTCCTCGTTCAGTATGGGTTGCCGCTTTCCTTCATGGCGCTGATGTACGGTTTAGCTCTCCGTGCGCTTTGCCGCACCTCGGCAAGAATGCGCGACAATTCCATCAACCAAAACACCACGCAACACGTTAGAAGTAAACGCGAAGACACCGAGTTCAAACTGTCGCGTAAAGTCTCCAGAGCCTATTCTGTATTGAGGAAGATCAGTGACATAAGCGCACGAACCGACATCTGGAATACCGCAAACGCGAAAGCGACGAAAATGTTTATTGTCGTGGTGGTAGTGTTTGCGATTTTCATGTTTCCAAATCAAGTTGTGTGGCTGTGGGCTGACTTTGGTGGTGGAATAAACAGCCCAAATTTTACTAAAATTTCAATCGTGTGCTGGCTCTTCACGTACACCAACTGTGTGGTTAATCCGATCATTTTTGGTGTTTTCAGTAAAGATTTTCGCCAAGGATTTAAGAGAATTTTTGAGTGTTTCACTCACGTCTGTGATAAATCATCAGGAGTGAACGGAGAAGAGGATAGATTACAAACTGTATCGGAATCTTAAAGTGTTTCATTCCCAGAGTCGTTTCTGCAAATCAGTAATTAAAGCTTCGCTTGTTCTAAACTTTTAAGTCCTTTGATAAAGCCTTGCATATTGAAGTGTGACCATTCAAACAAAAACTCTTTAGCAGTACATTCCTGTGGTACTGTTTATTATGCTGTACAAGTCCTGATTCTGACTTTTGAGTCCGTAGATGAAATCCTAAAGTATGACCATTCAAGTGAAAGCTCTTGAGCAGTACTTTCCTGTGATACTGTTTATTATGTTGTACAAAGTGGTTCTAACTTTTGAGTCTTTGGATGAAATCCTAAAGTGTAACCATTCGAATGAAAGCTACTGAGCAGTACTTTCCTGTGGTACTGTTTATTGTGCTGTAAAAGGTGGCTTTTCCTTTTGAGTCTGTGAATGAATTCCAAAAGTGTGACCATTCAAATGAAAGCTACTGAGCAGTACTTTTGTTTAATGCTGTTTGTTTCTCGGTAATTAAAATGGAATGTGGTGTATTTGTTGCTTTGATCTTGGCCTCTTTTTGGATTGAAAGGGTTAATTATAGGCGGAGACTCGGTGACGGAGTGAAACAATAAGCTCCGATTCTGTTCTGTCTGTCAAGAAACTCCGAGGCTTAATGCAAAAAAGAACGACAAGGAGAGTTGTTCTGTACAACACTGAAATCGTTTAGCAATAATGATTCGTACCAGACGATTAAAAACAGTTGCAAGTGTAAGAGCATTTAACTGACGCCCGAGGCAACATTTTAATGATGGCTCATTTAACCGCAGCGTTTAACCGCAGCGACTCTCGCGAAACATCTGCACTTCTGTGCTCTATTATCGTAATGTTATACTAAAAATGCTGACTCAACAATTTGTGAGAGATGTTGTTGAACGTACGTACGTAAACGAAAATGTAATTAGAGAAAACAGATTGATTCAATGTACTATAAAGATTTCTACTGAATGGCTCTTGCATTATCGCATGGGTCAAATCGCACCAATTTATCATGGTCATAATTTGAGTGCAAGAAGTTCGGTGTGTTTGCTGTGGATTGTAGATCGCGGTTGGAAGTAAGAGTCAAACTGCGAGTTTAAATAGACCAGGTATCATTACCTCAGTCCCTTTTTGTGTTGCTATCATTGTTCTCTAAACACTGAGCACTCCAAAACTGATTCATTATTCATTATGTCGTATTATTAGACTGTTTGTTGTCGTTTGTAGTTTATAAACGTTTCTTTATGTGTGTGTTGATAAGAAAAGACTGCATTCTTGTGATTACTCTGTAGACATGCCCTGCACAGGGGTTAATTGTGCGCGCTTAACCGTCCCTCTACCAAGAGTAGACAAAAGTAAAAAAAATATTCCAAATTTTATTTTCTACAACGCTGAACAA
The DNA here is from genome assembly GCA_022457155.1 of Cladopsammia gracilis. Lineage (NCBI taxonomy): Eukaryota > Metazoa > Cnidaria > Anthozoa > Scleractinia > Dendrophylliidae > Cladopsammia > Cladopsammia gracilis. Next base: position 948,481 of record JAJGOT010000076.1, read on the forward strand.
CAAACAATACCAAAGGATAGAACTGCTAAAAAGGCTTCATTTGAATGGTCACACTAAAGGATTTCGTCCACAGACTCAAACGATAGAACCACTTTGTACAGTATTACAGCATTTTAGTAAGGAAAACTCTGTTTTAGTTCCAAAAACGAATTTTAAGGCGACTGAGACCTTCCTACCCTGGGTGCCAGAGTTTTTTTTTAAGTGAAAACCGGAGAGTTTGAGCGGCGAAGCCGATTTCCCTTTCGTAAACAAGCCATGCCATTTTTAACGGTCGATGCCATCATTAGCATGCATTGGCAACCAGGCCTTTTGTAATGGTCGATGCCATTTCTCTCTTGTTTATGCCTGGATTGGGATGAAAGTAGGCTATCATTATTAGATAAAACTGGGTTTAGGTAAAGCGATTATTAGATCTAAGCTAGATTCGCGGTTAGGTAAGATTTAGGGTTAGGGTGACCCGTTTTTTATATATATTACTGAAGCTGAAGAAAAGCACCTAGCATGTAGGTGAAGCCTTCCAAATTCACCGGAACGATTTGTCGGGTGTTCCCGTCAATTCATACACCAAATAAATGTCTTTATCTAGTAATAAGAAGAACCATTTTTAAGTACCTAGACGATGGATAAAGAGCCCGGTTTGAGAAATTCAGTCAATTCATAAGATAAATTTTGGTTGTTTTGAGTGGACCTTTTCAGTCTCCAAAGACAGGACTGAAACGAAACGACAAACAACAGCGGGGGAGTTTCCTGAACACTCAAAGATATCCCATTGTGTCGCGCACGGCACAACTGTTTTCCTATCTAGAATTGTTCCCTCAAAACAGACTGTTACCGCATTTAAACGATTCGCTGGGTCGTCCTTGAATAATCATGCAATCAACTTCAAAACTTAAGTTATCTTTTTTTTTTATTTTTACATCATTTATGAAGTAAAATTCTAAACAGTATATATTGTGTGCTAGGCAATAAAAGCTATCAAAAAGTTAGTTTAGCCTTTTCCTGTACGATTTCCTGTTTATTTGAATGTAACTTTGTCTATTTGCAGACTTCCCACGCCTGTTTGGGCTAAATTGTTATTTCTTAGATAATAATCGTACTCATGATCAAGGGAGGTGATTTTTCAGCCGTTATATGGTTTCCGGGGTTCCTCCCAGAATACTCTGAAACGAGACAAATCACTTTCTGATAGTCGTCTTTATATGCAAAGAGGAAGTCGTTAAAGGAGCTGTGTCATGATGATTTTGCGGTTTTTGGGTCAAAGCAGTGCCCCAAATTAAAACTAAGTAGGTTTGTCATACATGAAATGTTTATAGAATACTAAGAGGAAGATATCAAATGATTTTTAATTTTGAGGACATACTGATCAATCATAATGTGAGTTTAAGTGCGTTTTCCAGACACCAGGCGATGAACTTAAAAAAAAAAAAAATGGGCCATTTTTTCTTCAAGTTGCAATCCATTTCTTTTCTGGTCATTGGCAGCCCAAGCCATTTGTTTTTACTCTAAGAGCACTGGTAGAATAATTTTAAACAAAATTGGAGCATTATTTTCGGGTTTCGTATACTTTCGTGAATATACTGTGAGAATTTCTATCTGCCAAGCATTTAGTCTATTGAAGACCGTGTCGAGAACAACGATTTTATAGTAGTGCACAGGCTCGGAGAATTGACAGTAACTTTTCGCGGAATCGTTTGGCATTTCCAAACAAAGATCGAATACTCTAAAGAGGTTTAAATGAGGCTTTCCGAGAAAATTCTGTGAGAATTTCTAGTGTGCACATGCTCGGAGAATTAGTCATAAGTACAAAACCGGGACTGCCGGGCATTTAGTGTATTGAAGGCCGTGCCCGGCTGTCGATGCCGGGAATATAGCCATTGCGTATATTAAAAAAATAAATGCTGGATTGATATAGTTGCTTTATCTACTCGTAGTTAATATACATATTGCTTTCATATGTGTGTATGCGTGTGTGTGTGTATAAGTTTATTTGTTTATTGTATGTTATTAGCATTTTCTTCTTTATATCCACTTAATTAAATATCCTTTATATTTTCCAACTATGAGTGCAAGGTATTAATTTAACTATTTTTTCCCCTTTTTCTATTTATTCTTAATTACCCATTCTTGTAAACTTGTTAATCTTTGGAGAAATAAAATACTACTAAAATAATAATCGCTAAAAAAGCTGGTTTTGGTCTGTTCTTCATTTGAAAAATAAAATCACGTCACTGTCACTGGCACGATGTCTTTCCCATGGTCACTTCTAGAAGCATGTCGTGGATGAGAAAAGATCCGGTTGATGAAATTTTAGCAGTCTCGAACACATTTCATGTCATACATGGAAATCCCCATGCCATAACCCCACTGAGTCATTAATCTCTCAAACTTGTACTCGCGACAGTAATCCCTCTGCGTGTAATGCTTGAGGCAGACAAGGATGGGTTCAATTTGCTCGAAGGCGTGCTAATACTCAAGTGTAAAACAGTCAAGTCCCATGTAATGTGCGCATACACTGACTTTCCTTAAATACAGGTATCCAAATATTTCTTACAGTATGAGTTGAAAAATATAATTATCAAAATCCGAAAGGCTTTGGACGTTCCTTCTCATTTGATGACCCACCCTCTATCAACTTTTATGGCCAATATAGCACAGGGGCGATCTACGTGTACGTAATTATTGTATTGCGGATGGGTGTCGATCTTCCTGTTCTTTATAGTAATTAGTCTAACACTGTGGGATATTAATTTGTATAGCAGGACATATTAAAGGGGGAGTGCCCGTGCTAACTTTCAACCGATTTATAACTTCTTTAATATGTATTCAAACGCCATCAAACTTTGTGACTTTTCCTAAAATTTATCTGGCAACAATTTCGTATGACATTTTATTGATCACGTGACTTGATGTTGGGCTATATATTTTCAAGTTTATCGCACTGTGTCAAGGAACTCTCTCGCTATACTAAAACTCTTTTAATCAACTCAATGTACGTTGAAAAGTCGAATAGTAAAATATTTCGTGTTTTTAACGTCGCGTTAGTGAGTTATAGAGATTTTAATTTACAAAATGCTAATTAGATGACGTCAAATCAATACTTTACCATTATTTTCTACTTCAATTTACAGTACGCAGTTCACAGCTTAAGGATAATCAATTTAAGAAATACCAAATAAAAACCGTTAATAGTCAATTGACTTGTAAAAAAAATATTACTTGGAGGTGGAAACAAGTAATTGTATAATAAACGATTCTTGATTTGACGTCATCTAACTAGCATTTTGTAAATTAAAACCTCTGTAATTCACTAACGCAACGTTAAAAACACTAAATATTTAATTATTCAACTTTTCAACGTACATTGAGTTGATTAAGAGAAAACAATAAATATGGGATTTCGGTGCACTTGAAGCATTTCGTGCATGACAAACGTACAGTTAGTTTTAATGTGGGACAGTTCTGACCCCATAAATGCCAAAGTCCGTATAAACTAATTTTGATTTTGAGGCGTCAATACTGCATCATATACATCATATTGATGGCCAGTTGGGACAAAACGTTTATTTTTTGAGTCGTTCAACCCTTTAACTCCCAAGAGTGCCAAAAATCAAAATTCAAGAAAAATCCCAAACTTGATTATGTAAAATATTTAAAAACAAATGGTACCATGTAAAAGTACTAATGAAGAGGTTTCATTTGAATGGTCACATCATAGGATTTCCGCAACAGATTCAAAAGTTAGAACTACATTACAAGTCTCCATAATTGACTCTGAGAGTGAAAGGGTTAATGAAATCCAAAAAGTTTTGAATATCATACAAATTAAACCTACAGAATAATACGTTGTTGTGGTGCTGTTACTTCTTCAATGTTTGACCAAAACAGAAGTTTGGAATAAGAAAATTGAAGATCTGTAACAGGGATTCATATTAAGAGTGGTTACACACACCACGGTAAATGGAATTTCCCATGGTAGATCATCCCGCGGTGCATCACAGTTGGATTTAGTACACCTTGTTAACCAGCGGTTGCACGCGATATGTGACGTGATTTGCCAAGGTAAAAATACGTCACGCAATTCAGTGAATCACTTTTCCTTTGCGTTTACCTGTTGATGTCAAACGGAGCATCGTGATTGGCTCTTGCACCTTGGGCATCAAAACACCATTGCAACTTACCGCGTTAAATGTCATGGGCGCTTCGTGTGATCTTTTTTATGTATCCATGGATATTTACCACGGGAAATTTACCTCGGGAAATGTTGGTCACACTCACTAATTGCAGTTTCCCGGGTGCCTACAATTTTGAAAATAATGTACAGTATTTGAATGTGTAATAAAGATTGAATGATTGATAAAAAGGGTCATTTACCACGGTAAAAGTGCCCTGTGTAACCGCACCTAATTAATTTAAGAGTGAAAAACCGTTCTCTGGTTAAAAATTTTAAAAAACTATAAGCTTTCGACAACTGTCCTGTTGTCTTCAACGGATAGAAAAAGTGAAGCAAGCGAATGTGCATAATTAAAAAGGTAAAAAAAAATAAGTGAAGGCATGTAAAAAATGTAGAAACTAAAAAAATTAAACGTAAGAAAGTCAATGTTTATTTAAAAGAATGCAATGTTGATTGGGAAGCGGGTACGAGTTTTTTGTCAGCGTCAACCGGTTTTTTGCGGTGTGCCATGACTTAAGAGTCTAAAGATGGCGATAATTGCCTATACTCCACTAATTAAGACGAGACATTCAATGTGACTATATGAGTTTATTGAGGATGAGCCAGTCAGTCATCTGAATGATCTGATGGATGTATCCTACTAACATATTCTGTACATTTTCCTGACCTTTGTAAATTACATTTCACTTACAGAAAATTGTACCACGCCACATACGAAAAACCACCAGTTAGAAGTGGCCAAAAATTGTGGAAACGTATACCTCCTTATAAAACTGCAGTGGCACTGGACCTCGGAGGCTGAGGTACAACTGACAAATGATAACATTTCCAGATACTTTTGCTATAATATTATCTAGCCTATTTGAAAGACTGAAACTTAAACGAAAAAGAAAAAAAGGAAAACGTTGCAGAAGACTGACCGACGTATAATGATAAATATCTCCCGTCAAAACCTTAAATAGTCCTGAGCTGTCCCATGAGGACACGCGAGCCTCTGTGCCGTGCCGTCAGAATAATAATTTTTGACTAATTCGTTCCTACGTCACTCAGTCGTCAGAAATTATATTTGTCAATAATTGATGCATTTTTTAAGAGAATGTGGAGTTCTTGGACCAAGTATGATTTGCAGTTTGGTATGTGTTTCTTTGCAGTTTTTGGAACTATGATAGAGGCAAAGGGTTAATCCTAATTTTAATCTGCAACCATTATCTCTGTTGGAAATCGAAGATAATTTATGGGTGCGCCGATTCTAAGCGTGTCTATTGACATCCATAATACATAATAGTGCGTCTATTCAAACGTAATAGCGTTTCCAACATAACAGCGTGTCTATTCAAACATATCAAGGATCTTTTAAGATTAAGGGGTCTAGAGTATGGAATATGAAACCCTTACCCTATACCAGACCATGTTAATGTCCGGGAAGGAGGGTATATCTGTATATTTTCGGACCATGTTTAGCTGAGTTTGCAACCCAGTGTCTCCGTAGTCCAACTGCCACACTTTCAGCAAACAATTTTTTTCTTTATTTTTTGCTTGCATACAATTTATTTCAGTGTTGATAGCCTCTGCAGACAATTTATTTCAAAATTAAGGTTAGTTTTGTCTAACCGAAATATTGGGCAATATTAAAAGAAATCCAACAAATATTCAGCTGTCTGATCAGCCTTGCATGTTAAAGTTTTTCTGATTTCTATACCTATCCCAGACAAAACTCGATCCTTGAAAACCATACCCTTCACAGCAGCACATACCCCGCATTGGCCCTTCTCATTCTTTATTTGGCACTTCTTTTGGCCGGAACGACAAGGTATCGAACCGAGTTTTGACAATAATCAGGAAATTAGATAATCAACTCTGTGGCAATCCTCGGTAGGAAAAAAGATGGCGACTGGTACATTTACCCATAATTCTTAGCGCACAAAAACCCTAACAACGTTCATAAAAATGTAAAGAAAAGTTATAAAATTTTCAAACCTGGTCTACACATTGTCCGTAGTACTGGAACAAATATTGTAAAAATTTGGCTTTCTTTGTGCCTTATGTGCTGTGTTAGGTCCGCAAGGTATTGTGGTAAAATGAACAGCCGCCATCTTTTTTCCTACGGTGGATTATCCAGTTAGCGCTGAGAACAACTCAAAAATTTCCTACAGAGCGTTAGCACTAGTAAGGAAATGGAAACACGCGGAAAAGAAAATATATATAAATGACGTCGATGCGATTCGAACCCACGATCTTCCGTTGCGCTACGAGAACGGAAAGGAGCAGATCGGTGGGTGCCGGGTGGTAATTTGTGGCCCGAATTAGAATGTGAAGGGTACAACCAAGCAGAACTAGTAGTGATCCCGGAGTAATACAAACAGGAAACTGTGAAATAAACTATGAAGTAAATAGTAAATGAAGTAAATTTCAGTGCTGCGAAGTGTACACACTGCAGTGAAATCAGCTGTGAAATAACTTTCAGAAATTTGCGTTGACTGACAAAACTAATCGCATAATGTTAGCGTTCTAAACACATGCTTGACCCTTCACCAGGTTTCAGGCGTAACACCAACGAGCCGTTCTTACGGCCAATTTATTGTATAGTTATGTAAAGAGGTGTTGATCATCCCCAGACCTTTAATTTTAACCTCTCTTGGAATGAAGGGAAAATTTAAGACTGAATAATAATCCTCGCAATTCAGTTTTTTTAAATCATAGCATTTTCCAGACTTACAGTGTAAATAGTAACTGATATGTTTCGAGTCTGAAAGGGTCAAACTATATTTGAAACAGTACTTTACTCAGAAAATGAGGTAGACGTTGTAAGGCTCCACGCCTTCATTCAGCTTTCCTCAGGGCAAAAGCAGAAGGTGACAAGGGTGTGATTGGATGTCTGCCACTTCTTTTCGACAACAATTTAAGCGTCGATAAAGAACGTTTGCGCGTCTCACGGGGGAGTTCTCGTCTAAAAGGGTCAAACTTATACCTTAATTACTCATTAAATGAAGTAGGCGTTGTGAGACACCACGCCTTCAGCTTTCCTCGGGCAAACGGAGTGGATGACACTCGACAAGGCTGTTGTGTATGCCGCTCTTTTCGACAGAAATAAGTGCCAATAAATGGTCAAACCGTTATAATGTACTTTTAAATTACTTATAAAGTGGAGTAGGCTTTCATCAGGGCAAAAGCAAAGGATGACACTTGACAAAGCTGTGTTGATGTCTGTCGCTTCTTAAATTTTCGACAGCAATAAGCGCCAATAAACAACGTTTGAGAGCCCCATGAGGGAGTTCTCACGTCTGGTTGGGTCAAACTAATAAAATAAAAGTTAACTAATAAATGAAGTTGGCGTTTGCGACACCACGCCTTCAGCTTTCTCGGCCGGGCAAAAGCACTGAAGGTGGGGATAACGGGGCCAGGTCACCTATTGTTAGTATCACTTTGAAAAGCCAAAAAACGTATTTGTTTCAACGGAAACCTACAAATAAATGGTTCAGTTTTGTTAACAAATACTCTTCAAGTGCACAAAAACTAGTATTCGTTATCTTTGGCTGCGGATGGCCAGGATGGAAATGGATTGCAACTTGAAAGAATTGGCCAATTTTTTCAAGTTCCTCCCAAGTGTGATGGAAAAATGGCAGAAAAACTTATTATGGTTTATTCTTCCTTGAAGAAATCACTTGATATTTTCTTCTTGGTGTTCTAAGACCAACTTTATGTTTGAGCAAAGGTACTTTGTCAACTATTTGGTGTATTTTGTCCAAAACTCAGCAAAATCTGCGTGACAATACCCCTTTAAGATATTTGAATAGCCAAAATGAAACCCAAAATAAATGGCCCCAGGTTTATTTAAAATTACTATACGTTCAAACTCTGTTAATACGGACGCAGAAGGGACCACGAACACTGTCCCTATTAACAGGGTTCCCGTATTAAGCGGGTTGACATGGATGACATAATTTCGGTGTTCTATTGTTGCGTCGACGAAGGAGACGCTTCCTAATCCTGTCGGCTAGGCGGAACGCATCGAGGAAAGTGTCGGTACCAAATCTGCGCCATCTTGAAACGTCACAATAGCATCCAGCATGCTTAGCGCGTAGTCTAGGCGGAACGAATAGAGAAAAGTGTCCGTACCAAATCTGCGCCATCTTGCAACGTCACAATAGTATCCAGCATTCCCAGCTCGTGGAAATCAGGCGGGGTTGTGAATAATCTATTTGTCTTGATTTAGTTTCGGATATTTTCCCGATTTTGGAATCGTAAAGCTCAATTTTTCAATGCCTACTACTACGTTCTGGTATGTTTTGAATGTTCTATCTTGATTTTGCTGTGATTCTCTGCCTGATTTGGGAAGCTTTCACCTAAATACCGACGTCGTTCTTCGCGATGTTCTACGGTACGGTGCAATTCGCTGTATGTCTTGTAGCAATAATTCACTTACCGGCCGCGCCAGGCGAACGCAGATTAACTTTACAGTGCTCGAAATTGCGCCTGCATCTGGCGCATTTGCGACTAAAGATTTAGCAGTTTTGTGACTAAATTTGTCTAAACAGTCTTGTGTCTTTAATACTTGCAACTTGCGTGACTTAATCGTCGATTTCAGTCTCCATTAACGCGGTGTCCAAGAAGTTTATCACGGGAGCACTTTTTCAGGCTTTCTCAGAAATTTCTCATTTCCTTCGGTAATTGCTTGACATTCTCTGTCTTTGTTATTCTTTTGACGCACGATTTTGGAATTAATACACTTCAAAAACTTAAAAATGTGTATATCTTCATAAAACTGCTATAAAAACTGCTATAAATTTCGCTGAAATCTCAGCCTCGTCAGGCACATTCCGCCATCTTGGATACCGGTTCCGGTATTAGTACATGTACTGAGGAGTATGATTTCAGAAATCAAGGCAAATAGACTATTTATATGTCGGAAAAATCTGAGACCTTTCGGAGTACACAGCATGGCAGGATTTTGACCGATCCCACGGCGATAGCGTGAATTTGTTTCTGTTTGATGTCGGCCCGACGTTTTTGCCTGCGTGACATATCTCGCGACATAGGCCTTTTAAACAGTGGCTGAATTAATTCATGAAACTGAGGTACTAGGTCAAGACTAGGTGCCACGGGATAAGGAGACGTAATATAATCTATGATTACTACTAGTTTTACAGTAAATTACCGCGTGAAATCCCACTCAGACACTAAAACATTGTGATTGGACAAACGTTTGTAATTTTCTTTCAATCAAACTGATAGTGTGTAGCTGCGCTGTAGCTGACTAACATGGGCGCATTTCAGGCGTTTTTACGCTTAGAATTATGGTTTGTTATTTCCTCGAGAATTTAAATGATATCTACCTCTAATAGTCCCTTTTAGGAGTCAGTATTTCTTTATCTTGTGTATCCCATTAACAGATTACCAATTCAACCAAACATTCCGTCCTTAGAGATGAAAGATAAATATTCTAGTTATCACTTTGGTGTTAAATATATATCGGTTACTGTTACGAATTTCGGTTATGAGATCAATTTCTTAGATTATGAAATGTTTCACCTAGAAATAAACTTAGCTAACATTAAAAAAAAGTGGCATTCCACTTTGTATCACGGTTAACCCTTTCATAACTTCCAAGAGTGCCAAATATTAAAATTCAAGAAAAATCCAAAATTTCATTTTGTAAAATTTTGAAAAAACAAATGGTACCATGGAAAAGTACTGCTGAAGAGGTTTAATTTGAATGGTCACACCATAGGATTTCAACAACTGACTTAAAAGTTAGAACAAATGGTACCATGCAAAAGTACTGCTGAAGAGGTTTCATTTGAATGGTCACACCATAGGATTTCATCCACAGACTCAAAAGTTAGAACGATTGGTACCATGCAAAAGTACTGATGAAGAGGTTTAATTTGAATGGTCACACCATAGGATTTCAACAACTGACTTAAAAGTTAGAACAAATGGTACCATGCAAAAGTACTGCTGAAGAGGTTTCATTTGAATGGTCACACCATAGGATTTCATCCACAGACTCAAAAGTTAGAACGATTGGTACCATGCAAAAGTACTGCTGAAGAGGTTTCATTTGAATGGTCACACCATAGGATTTCGTCCACAGACTCAAAAGTTAGAACAAATGGTACCATGCAAAAGTACTGATGAATAGGTTTAATTTGAATGGTCACACCATAGGATTTCATCAACAGACTCAAAAATTAAAACTATATTACATGTCTCTTACATGTGTAAAGGGGTTCATGTGATTTTAATCTATGTTTTTATTTCAGCTCTAGAAACAAATTTTCTGTTTACTTATGTCAATTGAAATGGAAACTATTACCCTTTCGCTATATTGCCGGGTGCAATGCGATTTTAACATGTTTTTTTACGCGTCTAGAAACAAATGTTCTGTTTACTTTTGTCAGTTGAAATGAAAACATTTTCCATTGTCACTTATTAGCATTAATAGTGGTTCAAAATGGCGTAAACGTACGTGTAAAAACGTAAAAAGGGTCTGCCTCAAAGTTGATTACTGAATCCGATTAGCAGATATCAGTAAGCCCTGGTTAACAGAACGAAAGCTACAATCTTGGCCGAAAATGTTGGGACATCTCACCATTTCCCCACTGAAATTGTCTTTGTTCTCATATCCCCTCCCCCTCCCCTCCCCCTCCCCCTCCCCGTTTATTTAAAATTACTATACGTTCAAACTCTGTTAATACGGACGCAGAAGGGACCACGAACACTGTCCCTATTAACAGGGTTCCCGTATTAAGCGGGTTGACATGGATGACATAATTTCGGTGTTCTATTTCAAAACTCTAAATTTTACAAAGAATGTCTGGGCTCATTAGCGCTTTTGCCACCCAGCAATTTTGCAGTTTTGGATAGCTTATATTTTTTTAAATATTACATGCAAAGAGCTAAAAATTGGGTAGATTACTAAATTTAACAAGCTCTTTCAACTGTTGAAGTCAATTCGTTTTTAGCGCAATTTCTTCTCTACGTAAATTCGTATGCTAATGAGACAAAATGTAAACAATGACGTCAGCAAAGATCGCCCTATACAATGTTATGCACACAACCATGCAAACCACCAGAATGAAAGGGGGCAAGAAATGAAACCATAACTTCTCTTTTCAAGAGTTTGCCCGCATTATGTGGTATTCTGCAAAGTGTCCCATGTTGTAGGTCAACTTTTGTTATTTGTTTCGCCTTTCAGGGTTTGACGCGCAAAAACTTCCAATCCGCTTACTTTGATCGCATGCAAGTGGAGGCTTAACTTGATTTTACTGATAAAGTTCTGAAAACTCATAATTATCCACTTCTACGAGAGCCTTTCAAAACAATTTGTTTGTTAGTGGAGAATTACTTGTTTAAAGAATTAACAGCTGAAATCAAGGGTTACTCTACCAGAACTGTGAATTCAGCTGTGGTTCGGGTAACTTGTTGACTGTTCATTCGAGATTATGCTCTTTTAGTAAGAGGTATTGCGGTTATACACAAATTAATTTAGTGGAGAATATTTGACATTATAATGCAGTACAAACAATGTTTTCTCACAAGGTTTTCAATATGGCGCCTCCATAATTGAACGTGTTTATAGATATATAATTCAATGGATTTTTGGATATTCGAGGCACGTTGATATCTCTTAGGTTAATCACAATATGGCGAAATAATCACTTTGATGAAAGAATAATCCTTTATTTTACGTGCAATAATAGAATCCATACTAAATTGGCTTTTTTGAAGCTATATAGTTTTACTAAATATATCAAATACCATCACGTAATATTGGTTTTGTGAAAAGTTTAGTTCCCTTGCCGTTTTACTTTTGTTTTGCTTGCTTGTTTTCTTTTTTTCTTTCTTTTCTTTTTTTTTTTCTTTTTTCCTTTTTTTTTTTAATTTGGTGTCATTTCCCATCTTTCGTAAATAGAAAACGGATCGAGCGCCTTGGCGCCAACCATCCTTGGGCATATACATAACGCGGATTCGCGAGAGAACAGCTGCAAGTCATAACACTTAACCGAGGGTTAGGACAATTGTTTATGCTATGCTATTGAGATCACGAGAGTAAATACAACTTGGTTTATTGAGTAACTGTCGTTTCAACTTGATTGGAGTTGTATTATATTTAGAATTCAACTATTAAAAGGAGCCTGAGAAAACAAATTACTTGAATTGAATGATCTCCCGCAGTTGTCAACCCACAAATACACAGAGTTCTGTTTCTTCCACCGCAGCATGCAGTGTATCGGCAAGAAACCAGGGTATCGATTGTATCGGATATGATGATAGAATCGGATATAGCTTAAAGGTCATGTATATCCGTGATGTTGTAGAAGTGAAGTGTTTTTTTGTTTCTAAATGTGCGTACGTATTATGGAAGGCGTAACCCATTTGAGGATTTCGGACTCGATACGAACTGATCGGGCCACTTGACTCGGGTCAAATTTTCAATACAGGCTTGGCGGCGACAAACTGCTGAGAAAAAAGGTATAAAACATTGCATTAAAATTCAATTCTTGTTTTAGTTCTACCACGTTTCCGCGTAATTAGAGATTGATTCTATAAAAATGCACAAACTTCGAAAGATAGTAAGCGTTAATAATAATAAAAAGAAAGATGGAAGGAAGATTAGCAGTTTGTTTCTTTGATTCCATTTAAATTTAAATTTGAGTTCAACTGTCCAAGAAACATATGTTTGTTTTCTTTTTGTGACACTGCCAGTTTGGTCTCACACGCCTCCAAAGTATTGATGTTTTTTATGCTCACTTTCTTGTCATCAAAAGTGTTATTGGATTCTACAGAAGAGAGTAAGCTTTCTGAAGTCGGCTGAGAATTTCCATTTTCTACTGAAGTCGAAATCTCGGATTTATCATTACAGCGTTCTTCTTTATCTGCCGATTGAGTTTTGCATACCTCGTTGGTATTTTCAGTTTTTTCTTTGCTGTCACTAAATATGCCTGCGGATAAAAGTGCTTCAGTTGTCGGCTGAGAATTTGCCGTACCCACTTCAGCTATAGTTGATCTGATTGCATTCGCGCAGTCTTCTCCTTCAGAAATCGACGGATCTATCTCAGACAATGGCCTTGTTATTTTGATGATCGTTTGGCACTCGGCTTCTGGAGCGTGTTTTCCCGGCGGTAGCACAGTGCCACATCGTCTGAATTTCACTTTGAGAACCTCTTCGCTAGCGTCGTATATGGACTCTTCACTTAGTTTGGAGAGTTTCGATTGTGATGGTAAAAGTAATGAATTCTGATTAGGCAAAATTCCAGACTGGCTTGTTTTTAATGAGCTTTTCTTTCTTGAAATGTCCGATGCATCTCCATATTTGTTTAGAACGCTTTCTTTGAAACAAAACGTCACGTTGCCGTTAGAAGGCCTACCATTGGTAGACTCTTTTCTCGAATGGCCTTGGTTTTCCCTAAGTTCAGGGTTGTAAGAACTCTCACTTCTCGATCGGCTAATTTTTCTCCACACAAAGGAGAGAGACTCACTCAAGGTGCTGATCTTATAATAATTTTTGTCTTGATCCAAATCATCATCCCAGATTCTAAGCCTTTTTCTTCCACAAAAACTTAAAAATATTGCCTTAAATCCCTTCTTGAAATCCTTACTGAATATCCAGTAAATCACAGGATTAAAAATACTGTTCGTATACGTGAACATTCGGCAAATTATGCCGGCAATATTCGAGTTTTCACTTTGATGTCCGTCACCAAAATCCGACCACAACCAGAAGATCTCGTTGGGAAGCCTGCATGTAGCAAATACAATGACCACGGTAACAAACATTTTTGTAGCTCGAATATTTTGATCTCTGCCAAGGACATCGTGCCTCTGTCCAATAGTTTCACGGCTTGATTTGCGGTAATCACGGGTTATGTCCAAACGACTACCGTTTATGTTGCCATTGGCAGCAACAGCATCAACTTGTAGGCTGATTTTGCATGGGCGGCTGGTATCACTACTACTACTTAGTCTTTCACGGGCGGTGCTTTCAAACTTGTTGGAACTTCCATGCAAGTTGAGTAAGGTTATGCTGTACACGATGGTCATAAAAGCTAATGGGATCCCATATTGAACGATGAAGAGAAACAAGGTGTAAGCTTGTCTGTATGAAAAGGCTGGCCATGCCTCCTCGCATTTATGGCTCGATGGTGCCAAGTCTAAGTAATGGGCGTAAGGAATAACAAATAAGAGGCCCATCATATGCGTGAAAGCGATGGAATATTTTATCTGTCTTGAGGTTAGACGCTGCCTAAATGGGTGCATAATGACTCTGTAGCGATCAAAAGAAATCATTGCCAACGTAAGCGATGCAGCCGTAGCGGATAACGTCGCAAGAGGCCAAAGCGTCTTGCAAAGAACGCGTCCAAATGGCCATACGTAGTCGTTTTCTTCTAACGCAAAATCAAACGGGATGCTTGTGATTGGTGTGATGAGGTCGCAAATGGCGAGGTTAAGAACAAGCAGGTTTGATGACATCCGCATTCGTTTTGTTCTGCATACGATGAACACGACCATGGAGTTTCCAATGAGACACAATAGGAGTATCAAGGAGTATAAGGTGATTTTGAAAACCTTGAAGGACAGGGATTCCTTGAAGCCCGGATGCACCGAGCTAACGTTGCTTTCCATTTAATGGTTAGGAAACTCGCTTTTTCATCAAATGTTTTTATCGAGTGATTATAGACGTTCCAATTGCGGTGAGATCACGTAGTGGGTGCAAAAATATAAACGTTGATCGTTTCCTCGGTATATTCTTACAGGCGAAGAAAGTTTGGAATGTCGTTGTGGTTGATTACATCTTCCGAGGGAGAAGCGCCAGTTATTTCTGTGAGCAGGCAATTTCCACGCGAAACAATCTCTTTAACAGGAACTAAAGAGAGAGAGATTAAACCAAGGAAATGGCTTTCTATGACTAACGTATGCCTCAAAGTCACCAATTGTCTGATAAGAGATTGAATCTTGACAACCATAATTATTAAAAGGCCAAATGCCATAAAATGCGCCTCAACCGTATCACTTACGCTTTTAAGTTATTGAAATTCCAGGTGCAATCGAGCTGTTTTGATTTGTTCTTCTGAGATGTTTATGATTTTCTTCACAGTATGTCTCCCGCATTCAACAGACGGGAAAAATGTTGTGTATGATTCACGACAAAAGACACTTTCATTCAGCTTGGTCAGTCTGTCTGCTCTTCATAAAGTCGCATCACGCGCTATTATGAGTCTACGCTTTATTGCTAACACTGAAAACGCTGACTAAAATCGCCGTGGGGAAGCGCATTTAAAAGCTTTAACACATTTTGGGACAAATTCTGTGAATAAATAACAGCCGGAATTTGTAACAAATAAATAATAATAGTTTTTCCTTTCTAAATTGATGCCTTAAAAATATCGTCCAAAGTTCTTAAATCCATCTGAGCCCATTCCATATAGCCGCGGCGTCTAGTGAAATTAGAGAGTGTTCTAGTTAGCTCATACTAACTGGCACGCCAGTTCAAAACAATTGTGACAACCTGCTTGATGAATCAACGGTTTGCTACTTCTCTGGCTTTAGTTACAAAACATAATCAAGCTTGTCAACGCTGACAACGTTCACAATCAAACGAAATGGATGAGGGGGCGATGTTTTGGTAGGTGAAAAAAATGTTTTGGTTATTTTCTTTTATTATACAAGTGTTTCAAGAGTATAGTCCTTATTGTAGCGACATGCGAAGTGATACGTTTAAGTATTGGTCACGCGAATTTGGGTAATTCTATCCATCTGGACGTTAATAAACAAATGAAACTTTGATTAACGGATGAGACCCAGTATGGCCCGACCTTTCAAAAGAAAGTTTTTGTGCCGTGCTTTCTTATTTGTTTTTAATTACATTTGCAAATTGAAGTTTAACATGACGGCAACAAAAACAAAGTAAAATTAGATAAAATGAAATAAATGAGATTGCGCAACGGATGTCTTCTCTTTTTCGTTTCTGGCGAGTATTAACGTCTCGATCGCCGGGCCAATTGCACGAAATACTTAACCCATTGACGACGGTGACTTTTTACGTTTTTGACTGATTTTCTGCATATAAACGAGCCATAGGATTTCGTGACTCCATATTTGGGGTTACCATGGAAAGTGCTGCTGTTCTAAAACACTGAAGGCTCGCGTTTACAAGAAACGTCATTCTGACGTAGTGTTTTTGCTTCGTTAAGCGATACGAACAGATCAAATATGGTTTGTATGCGATTTTTGGTAAGTTTACAGCCATTTTTCATCTTTAGTAGCTGCCTGATGAGCATCATTAAGCGTGAAGGTAGCTAAGAGTCCACTTTCTCAATGAAGCGAGTTAGGTGTTGTACTTTGTCTAAAAATTTGGCTCGTTGTTCGTTGAACTGGAAAAATGGCCGCCACAAAACGAAGCAGCTTTGGGACTCGACTCTGGATGAATTTCTCGACCTACCACGGCATATTTTGGAAGTTGCGACCACTGAAGAACACAACAAGCGTGAAATTTCGGTGGTAGGTCGGAGTGGCTGTGGACTTAGTATAAATATGAAATATGTGGGGGACGGAACGAACCCTGTCAAAAATTCTCGATATTTCCCAGCATGCAGTGCGGTCGTGATGTTGAAAATCGAGGCAAGGCCAGGATGCACAAGAACGAGAGGCTGCAGCTCGGCCTGGCAACGAATAAGAGCATAAAAAAATCACTTCTAAGGTAGGACTAGGACTGAAGTTTGCTGTGAATGTTGACTTTTGGGTTTGCAACGATGATTTCAATAAAAACAACTGATGGCAAAAACGTGATTTTTGTTGTTTTTCTATGACGTTAAAAACGGACATTTTTGTTCTTCTCCGAATTCAAACGCTGATATTCTGCGAAAATCGCTGACTTTTTTGTGTTTATTGGGTGTCTCATTTTGAAGGACTTTCTAGTCAATGCACACAACTGCAATGTTCGCGCGATTGAGAAAGTTGCAATTTTTTAAAGCAGTGGAGTCTTATCGTTCCATTAAGAACGATTTTGGCCGGGACCGTCCTCAAAGGGTTAAATGTCTTCAATTAAAAAAAAAAACACGTTTTTTTCTTGTTTTTTCGGCTGAGTTCTGGTTACGAAATTAATATTTCATTAACAAGCAGATTTTGCTATCACAATAATCCGTTTTTAACCAGTAAAATTTCACCGAGGTTGTTCATCCGTTGTTTTAGAGATAAACGTTTTCATTTCCTTTGCAAACAGCAGCCATGTGAGGTTGTATAAAAACATGTCACTCTACAAAATAATTTTAATTTTTTCCTTGATTCTTTGGACAAAAAGAAACAAACTTAGCAAACCTTTCGACGTTTGAGTTATCATCTTGCTAAATGAGGAGTTGATCACATTTTTTTACTTATAATAGACAAATCCTACAAGCGAAACATGTTTATGAATTCCAAGCGAGCGATATTTTCAAATCCACCTAAAAAAACAAACCTTGGCCTTGATTCTTGAAGTGTTTAATGAGACGAGTCCATATACTTGAAACTGATGAAGGATTTTTTCGGCAAGAACATGCAGTACGTCACAGAATTTGTATGAATATGTATGTATGTAATTTGCAACAGACGGTATTCATTGCATAAAATATGAAAACGATGGTAACTTTGAGGTGATTTACAAGGATAAAACTTGATAACCTTAAACCACTTTTTACTTTAATCGTCGAATATTTGCATCACGTGACCTGTTATCATTGTTTTATTACACAAAAAGAAAATTTAAAATGGAGTGCCGAGATGGCATGTGATGGATATAAATTGAACCGTTAATGTATTTGTATGGTTCTCCGCCGGAATGGTTGACTATGATTTACAGTTAAAGGGTTATTTCGTAAACGAGGTCACGTGACATTTTGTCTCTTAATATCTTCTTAATAAAACAAAAAAGTTGCAATTGTCCATTCCGGGCACGGATAGTCTTTATGCATAAAGGCAAAAAAATTGCGTATGATTTTCTCTTTAGCCAAAGTTAACCATCCTTGCCCCATTTGAAGTTTCCTTTTTGTCCAAATTATGACGTCATCAGACACGTGACCACAATAATTAAACATTAAGGAATTTAAGGACGCTAAATCCAGTTTGATGTATACTTTTTGTGATCGTTAGGGCTAAAAAAACATTACTTACAAAAAGGAAAAATAATTTACTTCGCGGGGGGGGGGGGGGGGGGGACCATGCCTTAAACATGCTTAAGAATTGTGAGTGCCGAATAAACCGATCATGCTTCTGGGATAATCCAAAAAAATGATTTATATGCTTATATACCTAATTCAATAAAGGTTGCTTTGGCAATTGGTCATTGGTAATTGGGCTTTGGCATTTGGGCATACGGAACACAATGCAATGCTTTGCTTGAGTGACTGCCAAACAATAGCTTCCCAATGCCCAATGCCTAATTACCAAAGCAACCTTTATTGAATTAGGTGTATATCGCAAGTCTAACGTAAATTCGGATTAAGGTGATTGCTGTAGCTTAACTTTTTTCCACCTTGAGTGATATTAATTTTGAGTTTTATATTGTGGTTGTAATATTTGGCTTATAGATTGTGAATTGAGTTGCAATCATCAGTATTGATAGCTCCAGCGAGTGGTGGACATACGGGATTAGGTACGGTGTTTTTTCAGCTCTTTCGCCATACCTTCGGACTGATCATCGCCATAATCTCCACCTACCGCCACCACCACAACCACCATTATCTCAGCATTATCTCCGCTGGCATTACCACCACCATCACCATCGCTATTGTCGCCACCATTGTCACCACCATTGTCACCACCTATACCACCATTATCACCATCATCATCATCATCATCATCATCACCACCGTGACCGTCTCACCATCACCACCATCATCACCACCATCGCCATCATCATCTTACCATCACCACCATCATCACCACCATCATCACCACCATCATCACCACCATCATCACCACCATCATCTTACCATCACCACCATCATTTCACCATTATCATCGCCGCCAGTACCACCATCTTCACCAACATCATCATCTCCCCGGATGAAGAGAGACCCAAGGAACGAGGATGTGGAGGGTGGAGAATGGTTTTCTCTATACAATGTGGTGAAGTGTAATAAAATCATCTGTTCATGCGCGCTCGGATACTTTTAGTCAGTCTTTCCACTGATCTATAGGTGATTAGTATTACCCAACTAGTGGACTAATGCAAATCCTGCATTTTGATTGGCTACGCTACTAGGGGTCTAATAGTAATAGTCATCGAGTAGCGAAATTCGCCGGTTTTATTTTTTGTTTTGTTCCCAAATAAATATTTCTTCAACTTGCAATTGCTTTTTTTTATTATTGCCTTTTTCTGTCCGACTAGTTGGGTGATACTAAAACAATTAGACCCTTCGCCCTCAAGGGCCACGGGTCAATAGCCCATTCGGCTTCGCCTTATGGGCTATTGACCCGTAGCCCTTTCGGGCTACGGGTCTAATTGTTAATTAGGGAGATCACCTCTACTCATTCCAGTGTCCGTCTCCAACTGATCAATACATGTATCAGTTCTTGCCGGTCGCCCCCTTGATCTTTTACCATGACTTAGTAGGTCCCAGAAGAGTAGTGGTGATCAAACTACTTCGTTCTAATTTCTCCAACAGTGGCCACTAAATCTGAGTCTCCTTTCCCTGATTGCAGGCAGAGATAGGTGGTACATGTATATCTTCATAGAGTGCTTCATGCGTCACATGATCTCTTCTGCTTACTGGGACTTAAATGGGGGCCTTATATGGGGCACTAAATGGGGCCAGTGACTTTCGTTTTGCTTAAACACGGACCCGCGCTATAAAAGGAACCTTGGCCTGGCCAAGCCGCCAGTCATTTCACACTTGACACCGAACTGTCAACATCCCGTGCATCCGCTCGCCAATGGAGAACCGTTACCGGCGCGAAATTCAAATTTGGCGAGCTAAAATATTATATTCATGCTAAAAGGCGCATAAATTCAAATAATGTTTTTAGTTTTATTTCGTGAAAGATTAATCCTATACAAGATTGAGCTGGTGAAGGTAGAATTAGACCAATTTTTTGGGGCAACGGTCTTCCTCCGTGTTGCTCGCACTGTTAGCCATCTTTGATTAGCCGTTGAAGCAGTGATGGTGTGACAAAGGGGGCGGAGCTATCCCTTTTATAGCGCGGGTCCGTGTTTAAGGCGGGACTTAACCTAAATAACAACATTTTCCCGTCACTTAACATGGCTTTAATGGAAATATCTCGTTCACGTTTCAAGCAATCCAAAAGCTCTATGCTCATCCCATGAATCTATGTTATGGGGTGTTTTGTAAATTTTTGGGTGATTTTGGGTATGTTTGGGAGGAAATAGTTTTTCTCATAGGATTGGTAACGTTAAGAGAAATAAGAAATATTGAAGATTTAGTGGAGTTTTAAAATTAGAATTTGTAGTTAATTATTAATAGACGGACACCAAGTTAGTCCACTAGCAACCTTGGGTGCTCTTGCGTGGGTATCAACTGTCTGTTGGTGTTCCAAAAATCATTTTCTTTCTCCTATCCCTTCTTTAAACTTCTTAAAATTTCATTCAAATTTAGGTTGAATCCCGCCTTAAGGTATAAACTTCCCTCCAGTTTCCATGCAGCCGCATCGAACACTGAGCGGCGCAGTTTAACTAACTTTCCTTTTTTGAATTAGAATCAGTGAAACTTGCACAAAATATTGTACTTAGTTTGAAATTTATAAGAGTGTAACAATTTTGTAAATCGCATTTAAAATTGCGGAGATAAACGAGAAACATTGAAATCACTTGAGCCTAAATTCCGAGCGATTGCGATGGCATCTAGAAAAACCAAAACTATTAACGATAAACTATGGCATATGGCAAACAAAATAACTAAAAACCCGAGACTTTTGTCAAGCCGATTTTGAGTAAATCGAATATACGCCTGTTTTAGCACGTGTATATATGCGCCCTTTTTGAACGCACTTATATGCGGGAATTAATTACGCATATATACGCTCTCCTGGTGACGCATATATATGCGTATTTTAGTACGCGCATATATGTGATGTAAATAGCCGTGTATATGGATAAAAGCCCATACATAATGGACTTTAATGAGTATACGCGGCAAAAATACCCACGTATATCATGTCATAATCTTGAAACGAATGGCCAACCGTAGGTTTTTACTGTTTGCCTTTCAATGCTTCTTTCATTGCTGTCTTTTTACCATAATGGCATGCAGCTGTCGATCATAAGAAGTAAAACTTCGTCAAGGACAATAAATTAAAAGCGCCTTGTTTAACCTTCCAGGGGAGGGGTTGAGGGGGTTGCAACCTCACTTTAAGCAGCATTTTTTTAAAATTTGTTTTTCTGGTTGAGCTGATTTAGGTGAACTCCACAAACGCTTTTCGAGTCTCAGAAATGCTGGAAATAGCGTTTTAGAGGTTTAAATTGGGAAAAATTTCCGGGGAGAATGTCCCCCCGTCCCCCTAGAAGCTCGCGCCTCGTTCAAGCCCATGTCGTGGAAAGTTATTAAGGTGTTCAACCCCCCTTTCAGAAATTCCAGGATCAGTTTACTGAACATGTCATTCTCGTCCCCAGAGCCGCTTGGCCCTCTTAACCGCCGGAGCCTGAGTACGAGGGCCAAGGGGGGATGTTGGCAAAGCAGTTCCAATGCTGATCCTGACTCGTCCCCAGTCGTCCCTCCAGGCAAGACTAGGGAGACGCGCGGAAATGTCTAGATTCTATAGCTCAAAACGAGGTTTTTGAGCCCGCGAGACTGAGCACCCCCACCCAACCTTGGGCACCGCGACCTCCATCAAGACTCTACCGAGACGCGCATGGGGCATAGACGCGCGACTCGCGCTCCCCTCGGCCGCCCTTCTGTCGTTACTGTTTGCTCAAGTGGCCCTTGCAGGCCCTTGCATCGTTACAGAAATAAACGTTAAAAAGCAAGGCTGATTCGACATGAAGGAATATAATGAAATTTATCCAATATTTCGAAAGGCACGGCCTTTCTTCTTCAGGGTATTACAAATAATGACCATGGGTAACTAGGACGTTACAATTTAAATTTAAGTATAGCGTGCAATATGATGCTATGATGACATATAATACAATGGAAAAGTAACCGTTGAAGATATAAAGCTTAAAAAAACAAAACCGTTACAAAAGAGATTTGAAATAAAAATAGAAGAATGTAATGCCATTATTTCAGTTTATAAACGGAAATAATGGCATTATATTTCATCTTTTTTTATTTATTCCTAGAGGTTCAAGAGTGTTACCTCTATCGATGAGATATGCTTCTCTTGCTTTTCGTACAGCGTCACGATAAGAATGAATAAGTTCGAGTGGAATGAGTATTTATATGTCTTCAGAAGAAGAAGAAGTCTTCTCTCGTCACTTGAGAGACGACTGGAGACGAGCCAGATACTGAACAACTACCAGTTATTTTGCGAGGGCGTTTAACGTTTGGCCTTTTGGAATAAAACTCTTAACTGTGGCCAATCAAATGAAAGCTATTATGAGTGGTACTTCACTGTGATGCTGTTTATTATGCTGTACATGGTAGTCCTAACTTTTGAGTCTATGGATGGAATCCTAAAGTGTGTATACGCTCAGTGTCAGCCAGTTGACGGGTTTATTAACCGACTTATCATCTCCATATTTAATTTGCCCACATACTTCAGCAGATCTATTTGTTCTGATTTTTCTGTTTGTGATTGTTGCAGAACAGAGTCATCTTATATTGACAAGCACAATGAAACTTGCAGCAAATATCCCATTAGTTGCACCTTCCAGATTGCGAGTAACTAAAATAGGACATAACTATACGTTTAAGCATGTTTAAGTAATTTTGTTGATGTCCACATTTTTAGCAGCCAATCTTGACTTGAAGCGCTAATCGTCTTGGAGAGCAATTTGCTTGACGTCATATTACCTCGCCCTAATTCATGTCTTAGTAGTGTTACATAAGTTCCGACAAGATAACAGGTTGTCATGTTACAGGATAACTGCATGCAAAATAGAAACCGAACACTTCAGGTCTGTTAAACTTATTGGCTATTTCTAGACTGGATCGTTTAACGAAGATTTCAGATATTTCCTAATGGATTTTCAAGCGGAGCGCGAATTTTTCTATCAGCTTCAATGAACAGTTCAGAAAGTCATCAGAAAGCTGACTTGGCATTCCCTGATTTTGACACGACTGAATTAGCATTTCAACATTCTGTATCGTCATACGAGACCGTGTTGTTTCTTCGACCTTAATTTGAATACTTCGATAATAGATAGGAACACAGCAGTTGGGAATTCTGGAATTTCAAAACCTTTTTGTATGTAAAGTAGTTTCGTTTCCATGATCGCAAAAGCCTGAACATATGAACCTGACCTTTTTATGAAGCTTTACATAACACCAAGGTTTTGAAGATTTTCGACAAGCCGGTTGGGATTTGCGTCAGCGTGTCAGAGTGAAATCTTTTCAACTCAGTGCAGTTTTCATATGGTATGCTCGATAATGGATATGAACATTACATTTTTCTCGAATTCTTCCCAAGCCGGACATGGCATTGATACAATGGAAAATAGCACTAACGCTTCTTCGCAAGCCACAAATGGACCAGAGGAGGAACAGTCGTATGAGTTTAGAATCATAAAAATCGTATGCTACTGCATTATTTTGTTGGGCAGTTCTCTCGGAAATAGCCTCGTTATCTACATCATCGCAAGCAACGTTCGAATGAGAACACCATCGAACGTTTTAATTCTGAACCTTGCTGTGTGCGATTTCATGACACCTGTGCTAAGCATTCCCTTTGATTTTGTCCTCGAAGAATATAATTACGTCTGGATGTACGGCGCAGTAACATGTAAAATTCTTTGGCCTTTCACAACCATGACTTCGGCATCAGCTGCACTGACACTTGCGGCGATTTCTTTGGATCGCTATCGCACTATCATGCACCCATTTAAGTCTCGGCTTACAATGGTCAAAATCAAATTCATCATTGCGGCCATTTATATGTTTTCTTTACTAATGGTTTCGCCGTATTCGTATATGCTGGCTCTAGAAGGCCATAAATGCCGCGAGACGTGGCCTGATATCTCTTACAAAAAATATTACACGTTAGCGCTTTTCATGGTGCAGTATTTCCTTCCCCTGTCCTTCATGGTGGTGATGTACACCTTAGCGCTGAAAAATCTGTACACGACTACAGATAAGACAAGCTCTGGAAAAACGCATAAAGAAAAAGCAGCTCTTAACAACAGCAAAAAGGTCTGCGAGGCGACATCGCCAGAACCTCTAAGAAAGGTTTCCTCCACTGTCCGTCTCGTGCGTAAATTGTCTTCGACTGTGAGACGAGGCACAAACGAAGCGAATAAACGAGCGACAAAAATGTTTATTGCGATCGTAGTGGTTTTTACCATCTGCATGTTTCCTAACCAAGCGTTATGGTTATGGTCGGAATTCTCCGGTGAGGGCGAGAGCAAAGGGTTCTTAAAAACTGTTATTATTTGTTGGCTCTTCACGTACTCGAACAGCGTTTGTAATCCAGTTATATACGCCGTTTTCAGCCGGGATTTCAGGAGGGGGTTCAAAAAGGTTCTTCGACGAGTGTTCTGCATGCGCAACAAGCGAAGAAGTGGTTTTAACTCGAGCTTAGTCGCCACACTAACCACAGAGTTGAAAGGTGCTGCTGTGAACGTGGAACAAAGGAAGAGAAAGACCGCTGTGGTCACACGGCCAAAGCTTTACATTTTGTAAATTATGAAATAATATCCCTTAACTAGTAGTTGTGAAATATTCGAAAACGAACAAGAACATAGCAAAATGCAACTTTTAAAATAGCTTTCTTTTGGTTAGTTCACAGGTAGGATTTCTGAATACGGGGATTTCAACAACTAAATAATCATTTTTATAATTATACGCTCAGAAGTTAGAACCACCTTGTATTGCGTAATAGATAAATAATAAATTACTTCTAAGCATGTTAGTATGTTATAGGCTGTCGGATCATAGTGGGGACGCTCGAAAAAATCATGAAAGTGAGTGCGAAATTAAAACTTCGCGCCCATTCTAATTCCAGAGAAATTCAACTAGAAATGCGGTTTTGGGAAATGGTTGGAATGGAATTGTAATGTTTTTTTTTTCGTATCATTCCAGTGCCTTTGAAGAAAAATAAGTGTTTTCGGTTCTTTTAGCTGAATATTTCAGCGGTAGAAAATTTTAGGAAAAAGAATCTTATCCGCCAAATTTACTAGCTGTTTCTCCTTTCTGAAAATCCTATAGCTGACCTTTTTTTGTCCCCAAAACGACATTTGTATCCCACCGAAAACAAAAAGCGTTAAATGTTCCGATGTTACGAAAGTTTGAGACGACTGATTTTACGAAAGAAAACCGTGTAGCTTTTAGGTCCTCCAGAGTCAATTATGAAGACATGTTGTGTAGTCCTAACTTTTAAGTCTGTGGACGAAATCCTATGGTGTGACCACGAGGCATTCAAATGAAACCTCTTCAGCAGTACTTTTGCATGGTACCATTTGTTTTATCTTTTGAATCTGTGGACGAAATCCTATGGTGTGACCATTCAAATGACACCTCTTTGGCAGTACTTTTGCATGGTACCAATTGTTTTTAAATATTTTACAAAATTAAATTTAGGGTTTTTATTGAATTTTGATCTATGGCACTTAAGGGAGTTAAAAGGTTAAGGTCTTCCAAAGAGATTTTCCAACGAAACGATTCGTTGGGTGCCGGTGCTCCTGTTATAAGACTCCATTATCTGAGAACGCGGAAAAGCCTTTTTATGCATTTGCGAATAAATTATGTTATATACAATAACATAAGCGTCTTAAATTTGGTTTCGTTTTTGCCAGTGATTGCTTCTTTAAAATAAAGTTTTTCTGGCCGTCAACAAGGGTGGCTCAAGCCTACCTTATCAAAGCACATTTTCGTAACAGACAATCAGTCAAGTGGCTAATATCCGGCCCTAGCCTTTTGTAAGATAAAGCAACAAAGAGTATACTGAGTTATTTTTCTTGGAGCAAACAATAGCCTGTCTCATACAGAATGCAGAACCCCCAGCACTTGTTTACCGGTACTTATTTTAAATAGACCGCCCAATAGTTGTTCAAATTCCTTTATTTCAACTTGGACAGACAAACCATCGATACTGCTGTGAAGGGCGCCTTCAAATTAGCACGACCGTGAAATCTCGCTTAGAAGCAAAGATATAGGTCAGTGAATTGTGGTCTATACACTTTTGTAGAAACAGGAAGCCTAGTCGATATCTATTCCTCCCTCACCGACGAAAATCGGCGAGGGGGGAATAGAATAGAAGAGAATAGATAACTTTATTTATACACGGTATTTCCATCAGCTTATTTGTCATAAACAGCAAGCTACCTATCTTCCTAACTGCAAATAAGAGGTACAACATAAAAAAAAAAATAAAAACTGCTTTTCATGGAGGCCGTGTTGAAAAATATACTTTACTTAAAACTTTACTTAAAAACTGTGGCGACTTAGTTTTGTCTCCCTTAAGGAAGTCGCTTGTCTTAATTCTGTGGGTAAGCTGTTCCACAACTGAGCTCCACTGTACGAAAACCTTCTCTTCAGATAATCAGTGCGAGGTTGTGGAAGAACTAGTTTCATTGTTTTCGGTATTCAGTTCCTTAAACGATAAGCATTCGCGTTGTCGAGGTACTCCCTTACCTGGTCTTAACGGGGAAGTGCTGCTCGTCAGGGTATGGTTTTCAGGTTTTATTTGCCTTGCACGTGGTAACAATTTCACCACATTTTGTTTTAAACGGGTATCTTAAACAGGATAAGCACATAGTTCATATTAATTTGTAGAAACCTCGCCACAAGCCGAATTTTACCAGTATTTTGCGTGGCGCTGACTTCTGTTGACTTCAGCATTGATGCCAATGATTCGGCATTGATGACAATGAGTAAATGTTTTAGACGGGGTCTCAAAAATCGGAATTCTGTCTTAAACAGGTTGGGAAAATAACAGAAAAATAATAACTGGGTCAGGGTTTGAACGGCCCGTCCGCACCTCACTACCCGAGCGTCTAGCGTCTGTCTTCTACTGCTTACGAAGAGCTTTTGTCCACATACTCAAAAGTTAGAACTACATTACACTTACACTTATTGGAGATTTTTACCACAACTTAACTCAAGTTCGTGATCTATAAGCTTTTGTAAAGGCGATCATCGCGCCACTTAATTTTCCCTAATTGTCTTAAGTTCATTTCTTCTTAAAATGACTTGCCTGATTTTAGGTGGTTTCTGTCGTCAAGTTTTTAAAAATTTCTAATCAGTGTTTTAATCTTGGTACTTAGTTTTAGTTTTCAATCGTTACTTCTCAGCATGCTAAGGCTTCCTTACATTCCGTCTGAGTTTTTGAACAGTTTAAAGACATCTGTTTCTGAAGTCTATATAATAGTAAACAACGCTAAGAATCTTAAAGTTGTATTCAGTCAACTTTCGCCTTGATATTTGAAAATTTACAAACGATGCATGGAAAACAAAACAAAAATTAATTCAAGGCTTCCTAACACGGCTATATTCCTCAAATTGAACAAGTAAAGTCTTCTTTCTAGTATCGTAAAAGTTTCCAATTCATATATAAATATTAGAAAATTAAATTTTGCCGAAATTATTTACTCTGTATTCCCATACAAACTCGACACTTAGCCTGCCCTGATTACCCATGACCCTCCAACAACAAGGCAACAAGCGCGAAGTGCTCTAGGTCACGCGCTGTGACGTTGGCCAATTGGCAAACATTTTGAATTCGAGCCCATCTGAGGTCATCACCATATGCAATTTGGTAGAAAATTGTCGTTCGCGCTGATTTTTCTATCTTTTTGCTGCTACACCGTACTGACGAGACTCAATCAGGTCGAAACAGCTGTCCACGGTTGCATTTTGGTTTTCAGTTTGGGCTCTATCATGTCGTTGTCGCGTTAAATGTTCAACGTAGTATCAGCTTTGCTTACTGTTTGTATCTCGATATTAAGCATTATCTGGTTGTCTAACATGAGTGAGTTTACGCTCGTTACACACAGTCGGGTTTTCTCCATGAAATGCGCCTTAAATTAAGGCTTTTATACTACTGTCTGAGAAAGTGATTGGCTGAGACGAGCTGTATTTCAGAAATAACTACATGTGCATGTAGAAATTACAGTTGCTGTGGCAACGGAGGGACGGCTTTGTCTTGTCGCGTCGGTTGAAACAATGGCGGTTACGGCTTTCCTGAATTTGAAGACAATAATTGAAGCTAGGAAAGTTAAGAAATTGCCAACATGAAAAAAGTTACGAAGACCTATTATATCCTTGTACGATCGAGCTGGGTGGAAAGCAAAGAATACACTGATGAGATGCATATATTTTTAGCTGCGACGCTAGACAACTGGACGAGCAAATGGGGAAGTTCTTCACCGAAGTGAGTAAGAGAAAGTAGAGAGTGGCTCCGACTTGGAGTCAGACACATTGCTTGCTTGTAGTAATTATCGTACTTGTCCGCCATCTAGATGAAGTGGTCAGTAGTGTTCCTAATTTCGAGGAAAGAGAAACCATAAGAAGTGGAAAAATGCTCAAAGTTTCATCGAAAGCTCGCTTCTGCTGTGAACAAGTACAGCAAAATGGCCTCGCGTCGATGTTTTCCGTCAAAAAAGCACTGACCGCCAAAGATGATTTGTTGCGGTCTAACGAGCTCACAACAGGAATACCATGCAAATCGTTATATTTTTGACGTTGAGGATTCCTGTTGTGAGCCTGGGCATCCTGTGGTATTACCTATACAAATGTGTCAACTTGTTACACGGTCTTACACGGAGCCGAGTAAAGACAGTAATCCAGGTGAAACGTCGCGATGCACGCTATGCACGGTTCACCATTTTAACTTGAAGGCATTGATCAGTGTATTTCAATCATTTGAAGTAAATAAGAAAGGCGGATAACTTTATGGCCACCAAAGCTGGGGATTTTTGAGAATGACGAGAACCGGCCAATCAGAGTTTACTTCTTTTTATTGAATTGTATGAACCTGCTTGGTTGTGTTGTGTTGGAGCAAAGGAAAACCCTGCATCAGTCTGGATGCAAGTTAGTGTGAAATAACTTTGATATGTGTTTCCGTTTTAAACTTAAATAACTACTCCACAGCCAGCTGTGTTTACAGCAAGATCCAAGCAATATAAATCATGAATGAATGAAGTGAAATTATAAAATGGAGAGTTCAAAACTTACGACTTTACGAAATAATTAAAAACGCACACAACATGCAGTGTTTACGATCACTTTAAGAAAAAACAACCACAATGTGGTTGAAAAACAGGCTGGATTGACAAAGTTGTACTGAAAGTTTTGGCGTTTTAAAATATATAAAATGTTTTTAGTGTGAAAGTCTATTATGTGTCTTCTGGCATCACTGAGATCAGCGGGAAAGTTGGTAGTTGTAAAATGGCTAAACATTTCAGTACTGTGATGCATGCAACGTTACCAATCCTTCATAAAAATTCAAAAATCTCGACTATACAGCCTACAAAGCTGTTTATAACATGATATGTTGATACCAGGGGATACATTTTTTACAAAATGTTTCAGGTTGAACGATGTTTTGCTTCCGAGTTATAAAGGTTTGAAATGTGTCACGCAATTCGTCACGTTATTTCAGATATTAGAGTCTTGATCATGAAACTAAAAAAAATTGAACCAGTTAAAAGTTGTTTTTGCATTTTAGATGTGTTAATTCGATTTAATGGAACTTATAGGGGTGGCGAATGGTACCTTCAAAATCGTGGGTCTCGAAAAATTTTGGTCTGGTCTCGAAATCTCGGCAGTTTTTGTTTTAAGTCTCAAAGTCTCGTTTGGCTGGTTCTTTTTCTGTCTCGGAGTCTCGGATTTTTTGCCTCGAGGTCTCAGAGTCTCGGATACTTTTGTCAAGCATTCTCATTCTTCATCCTTGTTTGTTGTTTGATAGGTGATTAGGATATTTTAAGCACTGAGTCTCGGGCTCGGTTTTTTCCCGCATTGGGTCTCGGGCTCGGATTTTCTAACGTTGCTGCGGTCTCAGTCTCGGATTTTGAAACAAGGGTCTCGGCGTCTCGGCGAGTCTCGGATTTACCATTCACCACCCTACTTATAGTGAATCCAATCTTTTTTGATAAGACTTTAAAGTTCTTGCCGCCATGTTCGTGTATTGAAGTGGTACACCTAGATGGCCACTGTTTACTCAAACTGTCTAATACTCGTTTGCCTAGAACTCTTGCTCGAAATGTTCTGGCGCTTCAGCATTTGACCCTGATGTGTAGTTTCAACCTCTCTACAATTCCATAACATTTTTTAACCTTTTTTAATGCTTCAACCTTTTTTAATGCTTTAACCTTTTTTAATGCTTCAAAAATTTTGATATGATGTAATTAGTACCAAGAATAATGTTGCGTGCAATGCCTAGTTCCGTAGTTGTGCTAATCTGTTTGCTTTTCTTTTCTTTGAGATAGCCGAATAAGAGTGTGCACGGCAGAAGTATTCTGTTGTTACCTTGATGAAAAACACGTGGCAAACACAAGAAAAAACTTTTCTTATTATACTAAACGGAAAACTAATCCCCACGATCAAAACGGATACCTTTTGAGACTGAGCAAAAACAATAACCCTGAAACTCCCACCCATGCAAGAGTGCCAAAAATCAAAATTCAAGAAAAACTCGAATTTTATTTGTAAAATATTCGATAAAACAAATAATATCATGGAAAAGTACAACCAAAGAAGTTTCTTTTGAATGGTCACACTATAGGGCTTCCTCGACTAACTCAAAAGTTAGAACTAAACTACCTATCTCCATAATTGATTCCGTGAAGGGTAAATGCAAATCAGCTTTGGACTTTAAAGCGGCTTCCGGCTACTCAAGTGATCATTTGATGAGAAAGATTAGCTCGTTATTTTAAATAATTTAGGATAAACAATTCAGTAAACAATATTTTCGGAAACTAATCTGTTTGGCTTTTCGAGATTACAATTTGAGAAGACGAACAACTTGTGTCCGGCAAGCCATGATTATGACCAGGAGCTTGCTTTGATATCTGATCTTGAAATAGGAAGAAAGCATCGCCAAAAATGATGAACGCAAAAAAAAAATATGAAAAAAGACAAAATAACAACTAAAAAACTAAAAATTCCACCATAATAGAAAGTTTTATTTCTCAACAGCGTGTCACGAAATCAAAATTGATGAACTGTAATCCACTTTCATTCTTGTAATCCTGCACTTTCTCTCCAAACTACCGCTTTTGTTTTTCTCTATAGAATCTTTCTATCCAATTCGGTTAAATATTTGGTGGCATTTGGCGATATAGAGCGGTTTTCGATTGTGTCGAAAGTAATTTCGCAATTGCTTTGGTTTTGCATTGCTACGCTTTGTGATTGGCTAAAAAATCTCGCGCCACTATCACAACCAATCAGAAGTAAAACCAAAAGCAATCGTGACTCATGCCTGTACGCGTTTTCCCGCGCTTGGCGCCAGCTGCATGTATCTGCGTCGAGTTCTGATTGGTCCATTGGATTGTCTGCGTCTGCTGTGATTGGTCAGAGTTGTTACTTTGGTTTTGGCCTTACGACACTCAATAGAAAGCTGCTCTAACATGGTAATAATTAAGTAAGCACAATTCCGTTATTTCCCGGGACAGTGTCCCTGGAGTGGTAATATTTTGTTATTGCTCATGAGGCAGTACAAAACTGAATGCACGGCTGGCACTACGGCAAAGGGCAGATTTATTAATGGCCAATATTTCGACTACCCTATTATAGGAAATTAACGCTCCATGAAATTAACACGAATTTGAAAAATTCGCGTTAATTTAAGTCGCGTTAATTTTTGTGAGCGTTAATTTCCGCGACGTTAATTAAGTGGAGCGTTAATTTCCGCGACCTTAATTTCCATTATATACCCCCCAAATTCTGGATCCTGTCCAGACACATTTAACACCTAAGAAACAAGCTTTCTCTTATCAGTCCACACCGTATTTTAATCTTTTATACTGTAAAAGCCGTAAAGCCAAGGTACCTAATTAAGCTTAAGGCCGCGGGGGACAGGTTCTGCTCATCAGTATGCATTTATGAAAAGCGTATGCACGAAGTGCGACGGCTGATACCGAAAATGCGCAAAATATTCACGAACGGCTCTGTGATGTTTCTGCATCAATAATTGTACGTGCAAGGCGTAAAAAAGGTAAATTATACTATGTTTTTAACGCATTGTTCTTTCCGCATGAAGTGTTGACAATAGTCCGTGGATTAAAATTAGCAAAATTATCATAAATTATATATTTTTGCATTTGTGTTTGCTCGGGAATCCTTCGGAAGCATAAAAACACGGAATTTTGTGTCCAAGAACTCAGCGCGGATAGAGAATTTCATGAGTTGACACTGCAAGGTGGTAAACTAGGTGTATTGTAGATTGTCATATCTGACTCAAAATTTTTAAATAGGCTTTCAAAGGGAAGATACGAGGCTTCATATTCTAACATGGACAATTTTACTCCTTTAAAAGCTAATAACTTTTAATTAAAGTTGAAATCAAAAAATCGGAGTCAGATATGACACAACAGACGTTTTGACGGATCAGTGAGTGGGGAAATCAACTTGCTTTGTGTTCTTCTCGAGGAGCAAACTTGGACACAAAACCACGTTTTAAGAAAAGATAACTTTAGTGGCTTACAGCATTTCCGCAAAGCGCGATCTCTTCAATAAAAAAACAATCCTTACGCACTTCCATTATTCGCCAATATCTCTGCTAAATGTTAGCGAAATCGGCTTTCAAACCTTCACGATATAACGTTTTTCAAAGTGGCACCCCTGCCAACATTTTGCCTTATGAATTTATTCATGGCAGGTATCCCCCGCGACCTTAATTACAATTATTTGCAGTTCAGACCAGTTCATCCTCGCTTTCAGAAGATTAGTTTTCGACTTTCGGCCAAAATATCTTTCGAGTCATCAATATAATCTTGCTCGACAGGATACGACATATGACAAATCTTCTTCAACCGCTAGATCTCTCTACAAATGGCTCTGTTAAAAAGATGGAGAAGCGTGCGTTCAGTGAATACTTTACATCCTGCATCACAGATGAAATGCTGCATAACAGGCCTGAGAAAGACGTTACAACGATCGAAATTGACCTAAAGTTGTCAACCTTGAAGCCCCGACATGGCAAACTGATGAAGGAAATGTACGAATGGCTGGCAACCGAAAAAGGAAAAGCAATTATTTTGTCTGGTTGGAGGTCTGCTGGAATCGTGGACGTTGTTAAAAACGCTCGAAGTAGCCAGATTGCTCCTCTCAACTCCTACATTAGGGAGAATTTAACGGTTCTAGTTCTGTTTTGTTCAGTTTTTTATAATGTCAGCGTTGAAATAAAATTTGTTCCTGTTGTCACCACAAATTTCTTTGTGTTAATCGCGTTAATTTCCTTCATTCTGAAATTTTACCTCCTCTTTCGCGTTAATTTCCTTTATTCGGAAGTAATTTTTCCTTCAATTCGCGTTAATGTAAGTCGCGTTAATTTCAAATACGTTAATTAACACGAGCGTTAATTTCCTATAATAAGGTTATTGTACTAGTCTTCCTCAGGGCCAGGGCTATACTGAAAGAAAATATTGTAAGTGACGCCTGGCACGAGATCTTTCACAAGGAAGATCCGGCAACTACAGTCGGACCTCTATTAAGCGGCCACCCTCGGGACTTTGAAAACTGGCCGCTTAATAGAGGTTGGCCGTTTCATAGAGGTACAATATAAATTGAATAGAATTGGCAGTCAACGTAATTTTATTGCCTCTATATAGCAAAAGGCTTGTTGAAAAATGAACATATGTGAAGACAAATGCAAAATCATTGAAACTAAAAAATTAAGTGCCCTGTATTTGCGCATTTCAAGTCCGTGTAACGTTGTAGCTCTAACACAGAGAGCATGTAGTCGATAAGTACAGCATGTTTTGGTGTTGAGTAGGTACAGAAAAATATGCAAATCTATGTAACAAAACATCAAGTTTCTTAGGCCTTTTTTGCACCAACAGTCTGTAAAAAGTTTAGCTCAAAATATTTTACGGACGATTTATTTGAAATAATCCGTCACTGCTGTTTGCCGTTGTGAAGCTCGGAGTTGTAACGAGAAGATCAAGTCATTTGCCTTTCCGATAGATAGGGCAAGGTCCTAGTAACCGTGAAACTGGGCAAGTGGAGATTAAATTGCAGTTTTTATTGTTATCAGTTATCACCTTCATATTATCTGTCACCATTTCGCTTGAAAAGATGATTTGCTGGCCGCTTAATAGAGGTAAAAATACAATAAATACTAAACTTGCAACAGCAAAAAGGTGGCCGCGGCCGCTTAATAGAGGTGGCCGTTGAATAGAGGTATCGAATACAGCACTTTACTGACAAATAATTCGGGACTTTGGAAAGTGGCCGCTTAATGAAGGGTGGCCGCTTAATAGGTGGCCGCTTAATAGAGGTCCGACTGTACCAGCAAGTTTAATTTCTGCGTCGTGTGGACCTCTGCATTCAAAGGTTTTTCCATGAGGCCGGGACGAATGGCCGGTGCAACACCAAGAAAGATCTTTTCAAACGGAAAATCGATTTGTTGATCACGTTTTTCCATACTGTCAGCAGAGGAATTTATAGGTCAAACAATGGTTTCCTGGCGTTTAAATTGAATTGTAATACTAATGCTAACAACAATAAAGGCATCACGCGACACTTGTATCTTATTAAAACCAGATTGCACGCAATGCCACGCAGTACAGTCTAAGTTGGGACTTTGTAGGAGCAAAAGTAATATTTGAATTGCCTTCGATTGCAATGGTCAATCAAAAGTAGCCTTACAGATAAAAAACATTCACAACGGATTGGATCAATACGCCAAGCAATTTGAATTTTTCATAGTCTGAACTGACCCGGATTAGACTGAGTAGGATCAGTACACGCTCTAAATTGTGTTACAAGTGGTATTAACACCATCATGGAGAGAAACGCAACCGTTATTGGAGTAACGAATGAACGTTTATCACCACAAGAAGCTGTTCATGGAGATACCCATGGTTTTAGAGCCACAAAGATATTTTTCTATGTTCTCATCTTATCTGCGAGTACTCTTGGCAACAGCATGGTAGCGACCATAACCGCAAGAAATATGCGCACAGCTTCAAACTTTCTAATCCTCAACTTGGCTATTTGCGATCTATTAACACCGCTGATAAGTATTGTGTTTGATTTCGTCCTCGAGGAAAACAACTATGTATGGCTCTATGGAAGCTTTATGTGCAAGCTCTTATGGCCGGCGCAAACGTACTTCACTTGCGCCTCTTCACTCACGCTCGCCGCCATTTCCTTGGATCGCTATCGACTCATTATGCACCCGTTCAAGACGCGTTTATCGATTAAACAAATCCGCTTAATGATTTGTTTTGTCCACGCTTTTTCTCTGGTAGCTGTGAGCCCATACGTTTACGTTCTAACTCTCAAAGGTGACTCTTGCGAGGAACAATGGTCGGCGTTTACATATAGACAAACTTACACCTTTTTCTTGTTTCTCTCACAATATGCACTACCGCTAACTTTTATGGTGGTCGTGTATGGACTTGCAGTTCGCACGCTTTATAATACCTCGGCTACAATGCGCGGAAATTCCATCAACTCTAACACGTCTAGATCTCAACTGGAACGAAAAATCATGGAGGAAAGGCAGCAATGCAAGATTTCTAAACGACAAGCTGTGATAAAAAGAATCAGTAACATATCTCCGAAAATAGGCATTTGGAGTTCTCCAAACGCAAAAGCCACGAAAATTTTTATTGTTATCGTTGTGGTGTTTACGATTTTTATGTTTCCAAATCAAGTCGTCTGGTTATGGGCAGACTTTGGTGGCGGAATCAGGAGTCCAAATTTTACGAACATTTCTATCGTGTGCTGGTTGTTTACTTACACCAACTGCGTGGTTAATCCTTTTATTTTGGGTGTTTTCAGTAACGATTTTCGCAAGGGATTTAAGAAAATGTTTGAGAGTATCATGATTTGTTTTCAAAATACTTCCCCGAACGTGGAAGGAGTCCAAGTAGAAGTAAAACGAATTAAACAAATGGTCTCGGGGTCGTTATTAGGCGCCGAATCACCTGCGTTGGAGTGTAAACAATGCAGCAAATTTCTTGCTATTCAAGATGTTCAAGAGTTAATAGGCTTTGCTAATAAAACAAACAAACACCCAGCGAGGCTACCTTACGTCGCGGAATCTTCCCACAACGACTATGATTTGTACCGGACAGGAGCCTTTAAAAGATTTACGCCAGATTACGAGCACTTATTGGTGACTCATGATGAGCAATGTGCAAAGTTTCCTTACTCGCTTTCGCATGAATATTTGAAAGATGCCTTCAATAATTCGCCCGAGACTGACTGTTAACGCTTTCGATTCATTCCCAGAGTCGATTATCGAGACATGTAGTGTAGTTCTAACCTTTGAGTCTGTGGACGAAATCCTATGGTGTGACCATTCAAATGAAACCTCTTCAGCAGTACTTTTGCATGATACCATTTGTTCTAACTTTTGAGTCTGTGGACAAAATCCTATAGTGTGACATTCAAATGAAACCTCTTGTGCAGTACTTTTGCATGGTACCATTTGGTTTTCAATATTTCACAAAATAAAGTTTGGGATTTTCTTTCTTGAATTTTGATTTTTGGCACTCTTGGGAGACAGTTAAAGGTTTAAAATTTCTTTATTCGGTGAGAGCTGAAAACGTCTTCAAAATAAGAACGTTTTGTTTCCCGAAAATGTTTTCACTGAAGCAAAGGGCGGATTAGGCAACATCAGTTTTTGCCTTGTCAACAAAAAGAGAAATCTCTAGATATCAGTCATGTTCAAATTTAGGATTTGTCTTGAATTTTCATCTTTGGACCTCTTGGGAGTTAAAGAGTTGAACTGAGAAAGCTTAGGATGTAAGACTCAGTGTTTCCACTACATTTCTAGTACTGATTCTAGTTCTATATACCTCGTTGGGGCCAAATACAGGGTCATAAATTTTTAACATGTTTGAACTGAGGAATTTGGAATTCGTTCTCCTTTTCATTGTACATCGCTGTTTGACGCCAGGATCCAATCAGAGTTATGTTGAAGGATTTTTTTACTATTATTAACATATTTATTTATTAACACAGTAATAAATTATACAATGTCAGATACATTTTATTGGCTTTTTGCCGCGCCTTCGTTAATAATAAGCGAGATGCGCTGCATAGCAGGGATATACAAATTTACGCACTCTGAAAGACAAATAATATATACCTGGGATCAATTCAATAAAACTTTTACAAGTGTAATTTACAAACATGCACCAAAAATAAATTAAAATAAATTTATATAATAGTAAATTTAAACAATAATATTATTAACCTATACAAATAAAAAGAAAAAAAAAAGACTAAAATTGAAGGGGTGTTGAGTGTGGAAGTCAGAGTGACATCATCAGATTGAAAGTTGCAATTTCAAAAAACAATATTTTTGATATTGTTATTATTCTAAATACAATATAAATATGGTTAATATACAATGAAGTATACGATAATAAATAAAACGGAAGAGAGATAGTGTAAATCGTCAAATAAAAAAGGAAACTAAAGGATTCCACTTTTTGTAATGATTAAACAGCCTTCCATTCCTTTTTGCAATAAACAGTTCTAATTTATAAGTAGCTTTTAATGGCTACACTTGTGAATTACACTTGTTAGAGTTTCATTGAACTGATCCCTGGTTGCACAGAACGTATACTGATCGCAGTGACCGTGATGGACGCGTGACAAGCTTTGGTTGGATTTGATTGGCCATCCAACAAAGGGCACACAAGGTATGTACGAATCAGTTAATGTGGCCGTTTAGGTCCGAGTAAAGGAAAGTAGTCAGTTAAAGCGAAATTCTGTGAAAGTTTTCGTGAGGAACACCTTCTCATCAGTATGCAATCATTATGCAAGCAAGGTCCGTTCGAGTCTTGAACTGTGTTTCTACGCTACTAAGAGTGATGCGAAAAATGTTTATCAAAACATAGCTTTGTGGCGCTTCAAGGAAAAACAAAATAAATATAATAATAAACGAATTTAAATTTTATCCCTTGACAAAATTTTATCTCAAATGTTAAGTTGAGAAAAGAGTGGCTGATAAAATTAGAAAAATTGGGTTGTCATGTTTTAAATAATTTACCTTAAAATATTTGTAATTATTTACATTTTACCGAAGTAAATAAAACTTAAAGGTTACAAAATTGTACTTACAGATCATCATACATATAAAACAAGAAAAATATCATGATGTTTTGATAAGTATTTTTAAACAAACTCTTATCAACGACAGTTGAACCATCTGGAGCGGAACAACCTATGTTATAAATCATTTTCCGACCTCTATCAATTCGATTTATCTTAAAATCTGCACTATGAATTACATTGTACCAAGGAAAAGTAAACTAAAAGGTACAAAGTTGTACTGAACAGTTGGCTAATACCAATAAATCGTTAATCGACACGGAGACAGTTACTATTAGTATATACTGAAACAGTGGATAGCATTGTTGGCGCGCTCTGATTGGCTACTGAAACTCGGAATCAGTAGCAAGTGCTATTCACCTCCCAGCAATTTGCGCGCGAAAATTGTAAACGTTGACAGGAATAAATGAGTTAAAAAGCATCATTTTCGTTAGATTATCTCACTGTTTCAGTATATACTCAGTATATAGGATACCTCGCCGCTTCGCGGTGAATAGTTGTGAATAGGTGAATAGTTGTTAAATATTTTCATAAGGATTATTCAAGAACTGTTTCATAGCAGAACCACCCGTGGTGGAACCACCCACTTTCCATTTGAAGATACTATCCGCTTATTGAGAAGGAGGTAATATATGAGATATTTCACTTGCTGTAATTTGGCTTGTGTCAAGCCTAACGATCTATCTGTTATCACTTACAGAAACATTGGAAATAGCAGGTGAGTTTTTCAGTATGTAAAATAATGAATGATTTTATGTCTTATGGACATGAAGAGTTAAATAATATGTCATTAATTTATCTGAAGAGTATTTTCATCATTGGGCAACTGGACTGCCAAGTCTACGAACATTTAACAGACCAGACAAAAAAATGTCAGAATTTATAACGATTTCACTCTCCATTTTATGGCATTGAGATTAACAAACTCGAGGGGATTATGAATAGCAAAATGCATCCATCAGAGCTTGAAACCATGTGGAACTGTTAAGTACTATTAAACCTTGCAGTACAATTTGTCCCTGACGAGTTGTCAGTGATAATTTCATTTCAAACTCTGTTAAAAGCATAATTTTGGTGGTGAACTTTGGTTGAAGGATCTAATAGTTTTTGCAGATTAGTTTTATGACAGGTCAATATGTCGCCTTGTTCGGCATTTGTGCGTTTTGCCCGATGTTTTGTCTTACGATCACTTGTATAAGCGAACCACAAGCTACCATAATCGTTGTTATTCTCAGTCACATTCTAGGTAATAGTCTGGCTAATAGGACTGTATTAGAATTTATATAATCTTCTAATTATTGATTTTGTATTGTCATGGATGTCGGCCCTCTAAACAAATTAATTACAAATTGTTGGACGAAAGAGTTAAAAGGAAAAACTTTAGAAGTTCAAGTGAAATTCTGCGAACGTTTTCGTGATGAACACCTTCTCATCAGTGGAGACACGGTGGTCTCGTGGTTAGCGCGTCGGACTTTCAACCTGAAGGTTGGTGGTTCGAAGCCTGGTCTCTGTCGTCGTGTTGTTTCCTTAGACAAGAAACTTTACTCCACACTGTTTCTCTCCACCCAGCTGTATAAATGGGTGCCGGCGACAAAATGCTGGGGGTAACCCTGCGATGGACTAGCATCCCATCCAGGGGGGAGTAGCAATATTCCTAGTCGCTTCATGCTACAGAAACCGGGTTAAGTTCCGGCCGTGTGGGCCATCTGGCTCGTGTGCGACTTTACTTTTTACCTATTCATCAGTATTCAATCATTATGCATGGTCCGTCCGAGTCTGCTGCGTCACTGCGCTGCTCAGAGTGAAGCGAATAATGTTTATCAAAGCATATCTTTGTGCTGATTCAAGGTGAAACAAAATAAAGATAATAATAAACGAATTTAAATTTTATCCCTTAAGAAATTTTAAAAAACGAGTGGGCGATAAAATTCCAAAAATTAGGTTGTCATGTTTTAAATAATTGATCTCAAAATGAACACAATTATTTACAGTTTACCGAAGTAAATAAAATTTAAAGGTTACCAGCAAAGTTGTACTTACAGATCATCTAAAGCAAGAAAAGTATCATGATGTTTTGATAAGCATTTTTAAACAAACTCTTATTAATGACAGTTGAAACATCTGGAGCGGAACAACCCAATGTTACAAATCATTTTCTGGCTGCCATCCATTCATTTTATCTCGAAACGGTGCACCATGAATGGCATTAATGTCGTTATTCCCAGTCAGATGTTTATCAAAACATATAATTTGGCTGATTCAAGGAAAAACAAAATAAAGATAATTTTAAATGAATTAAAAAATATATTCCTTGACAATATTTTATCTCAAATCCTAACTTAAGAAAGAGTGGGTGATGAAATTCGAAAATTGGATTGTTATGTTTCAAAGACTTCTCCCCGCTGTTCATTTCTTTTCCCTCAAAATGTTTACAATTAATTACACTTAAACGGCAGAAAATGAAACTTAAATATCATAGTCGTTATCATTTAAGCTGCCTTCTTGTAAAATATCATTATACATGATGACTGACTCTTTAAGGTTACAGTGTACCTTCGGGGGTGTCTCCAGTATAACAGCTCTAGCGTCTTAAGATTAAACTTAATACTATACCTAAACCCAGATATCAAATTAAAGCTTATAGAGCTGGCTATCTAAATATGGAAACCATTTGGTAATAAAATGAATTTTCGAATTTTTTACGACGTCTAAATTCGAACTTCCGAATCAGCTTTAAAACGCTATAACTCAAATCGATTATTGTATTTTGCTAATTTGATTTGTTCTCGGGTTTCCGGACACGAAGCGCTAAAAAAACGTGTCGGCGATTTCCTATATTCAATTCACGTGAAAAGTTACATAATATTTTCGAAAAAGGGAGAAAAAAATTGGAATGATCGCACGGAAATGGCTCTTGATAAAAAAGTTTTCGGAATTAAGAAATTCGCCGACACCTTTTTGTTGATTATATGTTAGCCTAGCTTCTGTCCAAATTTGAGGAAAATCGAACAAATTTCCTTTGAGTTGTAGCTCTTTAAAGTGTTCCAAACAAGCGAAAAATTAACTTTGAGAAAACAGCGCTTAAAAAAACATATCGCTTCATAAACAAACTCCGCCCACAAAAGTTATACCGTCATTTCTCCGTCAATTTTCACTATTTTTCGACAATTTTGTTTTGAATGAAAGTTCATTCTGTAAACTTTATTTTGACGCCAAAAAAAAATTTTCGATAAATTTTTTATCTGAAGGTACACTGTAACCTTAATAGAGCCGAAATATTGTTTCTATATCAATTATCTTGTAATAAACCAAAACTTCGTTTCTACAGTGATATTATTTCTCGGTCTTGCTTTCTTTATTTTGTATTCTAAATTGTCAGATGGCTCTGGATTTTAAACGGTAGAGAGTTGTGAGTGGTATGTATGATTGTCGTGTTTATGTTATGCAACTTACGAAGAAGAGAATCTCGTGGGGTCAACATCTTAAATTGCTTTTGCGCTCAGCAGGCTAATTTTAATTTTAAGTGCACTCAATTCGTTTTAGAATTTAGTAGTTTACGAATCAGAAATAAATTCCAAAAAGTTCAGGGCAAAATTACTAAGAGCTATCGAGAATATGGATCTCATACTATCAAGCGTACGCAGGATAACATCTAGGTTATCGCGCGCGCGTGCACAAAAATTCGATCGCCTGTTGCACCAGCAATCGAGCAATCTCTCCTTTACAATGAGGAATACGCGCGCGTGTCCACAAAATTGCACCAAATATTCTACCTACTGCGCAGTCAACAACATGCCCTATGTGAAGAAAGGTATAATGTAGTTCTACAAAGACGGGAAATGTTTCTTAAGGCGGTGATCCACATGCACGCCATTTTTCCGCCACTTGACATGGCTTTAATGGAAATATCTCATTCACGTTTCAAGCAATCCAAAAACTTTATGCTCATTTCATGAATCTATGTTATGGGTGTTTTGTAAAGTTTTGGGTGACTTTTGGGTATGTTTGGGAGGAAATAGTTATTCTCAAAGGATTGTAAAATTTAGAGAAATAAGAAATATTGAATATTTAGTGAAGTTTAAAATTAGAATTTGTAGTTAATAATTAATAGACGGACACCAAGTTAGTCTACTAGCAACCTGGGGTGCTCTTGCGTGGGTATCAACTGACTGTTGGTGTTCCAAATATCATTTTATTTCTTCTATTCCTTCTTTAAACCTCTTCAAATTTCATTCAAATTCATTCATGTGTACCCCCGTCCTATCTGCAAAATACTTGATTGTCAACGTTAAGTGGTTAAGTAGTTACATTTCTCCACAGATTTTGAAAGGTAGTTCCGGAATAAATTTGCTTGGTTGATCATCATTATGCAGTCTAAGGAGCAATCTTATCCAGATTTCGATTTCGAGAAAGAAGTCGAGAGAACCAAATGGTTTAAAGAAGATTTGGCCAAAGGCGGCTGGGAGGAGGCCTACAAAGGCACTGGGTCTGTCTACTGGATTAAAACATTCCCAGACGAAAAGGTACCCATAAAGCTGCTCTTCACGTGGAATATGCCAATGTCTGCCAAGAGATGGGCAGAAATGTTGCATCCAGTGACCATGGAGGTTCGTAGAAAGTGGGACGATACTTACGTGGACCTGGAAGTATTGGAAGCGTACGCTGATGGCGGGTTTGTAACATACATGCGAAATGTCACATCATGGCCGCTGACTGATCGCAGTTTCGTGTTGTACTATTCCCCGATTAAAGAGATTGATTGGTATGGCCAGCAAGCTTACATCATTTTCCAAAGTGCGGCTAGTCATCCCTCCAAACCCGAGGGAGAAGATGGTCTTGTCAGAGCTCATAACGGTGGGAATTTCTACCTTGCGATCCCAGATGAAAGCGAACCGGAGACGAAGTGCAAAGTGATGGTTTTAACCAACAACAACTACAACGGCTGGGTGCCAAATTTCAAATTTCTGATGGCCAGGCTTGTTCCTAGGGGTTTTGAGAAGCTGCGAAACAACATGATCAAAGGATATCAGAAGTACTATGCAAATGAGCATAGTTAAGTTCAAAATATACACCGGTTGCTTTTAATTAGTACCCACTTTTCAGTTGATCTCAAATATTTTTCATTAGAAACTGACTGCAAAAAATATTCTTACTAATCCATTAGAACTGTGAATTCGGTTTTGGAAACGTTTAATGCTTAGTAAAATCAAAGATGGCGACGATGATAATGATGACTGATTTTAGATGACATCACAGGTTCCAAGCGGCGTCATAACCCATTATCGACACATCACATGCACAGGCGACCTATTAAAGTAAAATCTTTTCGAAATATTGTAACACTACAAAACAAAACAAAAAAAAAACAATTAAAGGGGTGGGAGAATAAGTTTGGGGAATAAGTTTACGTGTACGCCCAAGCTAGGGTTAAAAATAAAGTTTGAAAATTCAATTATTCCAGTGTTGTTAATTTTAATTCTAGAATTAATAATAAATAAGTAGAATAAGAAACGGAAATTACAATTGAAATTTACAGAACAGTTCTTACATACACTGTTTCTAGATCGCCGAATTGGTATTAAGAAAATTTGGGTTTGATGGATGGAGGAGGATAACCAACACAAACACTTAAGCTGGAGCTTGTAATAATAATAATAATAATAATAATAATAATAATAATAATAATAATAATAATA
The DNA here is from genome assembly GCA_022457155.1 of Cladopsammia gracilis. Classification (NCBI taxonomy): domain Eukaryota; kingdom Metazoa; phylum Cnidaria; class Anthozoa; order Scleractinia; family Dendrophylliidae; genus Cladopsammia; species Cladopsammia gracilis. The sequence continues at coordinate 992,670 of JAJGOT010000076.1, forward strand.
ATGAATAAATATAAAAGTATACTTTATTAACAAATTTCTTAAAAATCGATTAAGCCTTAACATCAATCCCATGTACACTTGCAGGAAAAAGCCATAAAGTTCATTCATATAAATTTTCATTTCATAACGCTTGACAAGTTCAAGCAAATAGATATTCAAAAATATATAATTTAAAACAAATAAAAAATATTAACTATACGTAATTAAAATATATTTATATACATATAATAATAATAATAATATCTTTATTAAAACAAATAATATTTACAAGGCTTTTCTCTTTTTTAAAAAAAGTAAATAAATGTAACGCTAGATATACTATTTTAAATGTACATATCTTATCGTATTAGAATTTTAATGTATTGTAAATAGTTATTTTAATTGTCAATAAAATTATTATGTATTAAAAAAAAAATAATAATATTTACAATAAGTAAGCCACTTTTTAACTTTTTAACTTTTTAACTAAGGAGTGAAAACTGGATCAAAACTGATTCAAAATTAAAACTTTGTAGTACACTAAGAGGAAGGTACAATCAAGGATAAAAGTTCTTGGGACAAATGTTACAAAGTTCTCCTATTAACTACTAATTTAGTGTGACTGACCAATGAAGCCATGTTTTTCGTTTAAAGCCCACCCTCCCCCGAGACAATGTTGTAATCCACAAATCATTTTTTATTGTACGGGCTCAACATTGCAAGGGGGTAGGGCTCGGGAAACGGAGACTTATCGTTTGCGCGTACCTTGTTTCGCGAGTTTCTTGGTGTTGCGGATGTTGTGATCACCAAATGACCTAAAACAAAATATTCGAAAGACACTGAACAATACCCACACCACAACACAAAAGCTAACCAACAATGGCTTCCGCAACACCAAGAAACACCCCTTGTTTCAGTCGCGTGCGTAGGGAAACATCGTAAATGCAAATACGTCCCAACCTTTTTGTCGTTGATTGTAGATAGATGTCAAGTTAATTTTCGAAGAGAGGATGAACCATATCCAGACGTTTAGTCAGATTTCCAAGACGCAAAGCTTTAAAGTTGTGGAAACCGAATCGTTACAGGAAGTAGGGTCAAATCAACGGTTTCTGCAAGTTGTCCAGCAGCAGCGGCTTGACATCCGTTACAGGCATATCTTTGCTGATATGACGTCATCGTTTTTACGTTTTGTTTCATACAAGTACGTAAAAAAGTTGAAAAAGCTTGTTAAACCCCCAGTTTAGCTCTTTTCATGTAATGGTTAATGAAATATTGACTATCAGCAAAACCTGCTTGGTGGCAAAAGAGCTAATGAATCATAAATTCTTGATAAAATTTTTTAACAACATTACACGTAGAGAAGCTTGTTAATCGGGCTCAAATTTCCAGAGATGGATAATTGTGCTATACCCTTTTGATATTCGGAGTTGATATCAGTTTGTGGCTCGATTAGAAACTAAGGTGCATGTGCTAATGCTAACAAAGCTTCACTTCACTGAATAGGACCTATAAGGTCATCTAACACTGTGTAATGTTTTATACAACTTGTCATATATGAATGATCAAAGGCTATCAGAAATATTATGTAAATGACCCGAGCAAATGAGCATAGTTAAGTTCAAAATAGGCACCAGTTGCTTTTAACTAGTACCCATTTTTCATTTGATCTGAAATATTTTTCATTAGAAACTGACTGCGAGGTATATTCATTTCTAACGTAGTTGAGGGAGCAGGCATAAACTCGAACGAGACGTGGCTGCTGGGTGATGTGAATATCGATCTTTATACTGAGATTAATCCATTGCCATTTCTACCTCAAGCCCTTAATGACATTGGACGACACCAAATAATCTCTGGTGTCACCCGACCAGCTTCACAGTCCTGTTTGGATCCCATATACTCCACCGAGAACTCTACGATTGTTGCCTCAGGAACTGACATATGGCCGGTTCGGATCATTTGCCAGTTTATACAGTTTGAAAACAATTTTTTAGTAAGTCCAAGCGATTACATACTGTGATCCATTACAGATCGAGAAATTACAAACGACTGGACGAAGATTCTTTTGACACTAAGGTGCACGTGCTAATGCTAACAAAGCTTCACTTTACTCTCTGTAAGACGGACACCATCGGGACCGGCCCCAACTGTCCGTCTTAGAGCGAGAGGTGTCCGGCTTATAGAGAGTCGAGGTAACGTGACACCAGTAATTCTGAGACAATAAAGCTGAACCTATGCACAATGAATATACAGGTCTGTTTTAAGTCTGTTTAAAGTCGTTTACTTACGGAAAACCCACAAAAATAACATTAGAAAAGTGGACTCGTTTCAGTTCATATTCAGCACTTATTTATTTATTTATTTATTATTTTGCCACACACAATGAATTACAAGCAGAATAAAAAGGATAATAAATGGTTAACTAACATTAAATTTAAAATTTGTACATTACTTGGAAGGAGTGACTGTGGCAGGGAAATCTGCGAGAAGCCGAGCTTATGAGGAATAGAGATTTCCCCCCACGGGCATTTCTGTTTTGAAGTATTTTTCACTAAAAAAGCACTTCTCAAGTGTCCGTTGACGGTTTTAAAGTGTCCGTTGTCCGTCTTAGATCAGTGTCCGTCTTAGATCGGTGTCCGTCTTGTACAAAGTTTTAGTTACAGTAAAATGACTGAAAAACGACAGAGACCAACACCCGAGATGTCCGTGTTATTGAGGTGTCCGTTAAGAAAGAGTTGACTGTATAAGGTATCTTACACTGTGTAATGTTTTTATACGACTTGTCATATATGAATGAAATGAACCATCTGGACACACTGTCCTTATCAGTACATGTTTGCTTTCGATGAAGATAGTCACTCGCTATCTTCACTAGAGGTTTGGAAGAAGATTAAAAAAAAACAGTGATAACATCATTGATCACTGTTTTTCAATAATAAACGACTTAACATTTAAAGTAGTTAACTGAGTTGTGTTGTAAAGTGGACATAAGTGGAATCCCGATTTTTTGAAAACCTCTCGATTATTCAAACCAAAACTCGTTTCCCTTGGATTTGATTACTAATTATATTCGCAAAAATGTGATCCGGAAAACTAATAAGGAATTAAAAAGGTCACATTTCTTTGCTCCAGACAACGCCAATTCGGACAAACAGTTCGTATTGCACGCCAGCACTGAGCTAACGACAATGGCGGCCAACAACAGTTCAATTCAAGGAGAAACAACTGGGAACTTGGAAAGTATGGAATTTCGAGTCATAAGGATAACATTGTACGTTTTAATTTTGATTCTAAGCTGTGTTGGTAACAGTTTAGTTGCAGTTATTATTTTAAGAGCTCGAGGAATGCGAACTTCGTCAAACTTATTGATCCTGAACCTCGCTATATGCGACTTTATCACACCAGCTCTAAGTATTCCATTTGATCTGGCGTATGAAGAACTCAACTACGTTTGGCCGTTTGGAAAGGTAATGTGCAAAGTTCTTTGGCCATTCCAGACTGTCTTCTCAACGTCTTCCAGTCTTGTTCTTGCAGCAATCAGTGTGGATCGATTCAGGACCCTCGTAAAACCTTTATCCTGGCACATCTCCTATAGGAAATTTGTTCCGTTGGTGCTGACAATCCACGCTTTTTCGATCTGCTTGTGTATTCCTTATTTTGTCGTTCTGAGTTACAATGCCTCAGCCGAGAAATCGTGCCACGAAAGCTGGCCAGGCGTACGCTACAAACACGCTTATACCATTGGGCTCTTCCTTTGCCAATATACTTTCCCATTGATAATTATGTCCATAGCGTATATATTCATTTATCACAGCTTACGTTCTAATCTGGTCAGGCTATTTTCCATGGATCCTGAACGAAGAAGCCGTACGTTTAGCACAGAATCGACTTTAAGTAAGGATAGCATGGATTTCAGAAGAAAGGAACAGAACATTCGCTTGGCGAAGATGTTTGTTATCGTTGTGGTGGTATTTGCAATCAGCATGTTTCCAAATCAAGTTCTTTGGATTTGGATCGACTTTGGAAATGGAATGGAGCATCATCTTTTCCATTACATTTCCGTTGCTTGTCGGCTTTGCACTTATGCGAACAGTGTTTTAAACCCGTTTATTTATGCCTTAAAAAGCAAAGAATTCAGATCTGGGTTTGCGAAAATTGGTCGCACTACTGTGACGCGGCCGTTGAGAAAGTTCAGTAGCGAAGCCAGAAAATTTGTGCGCAAAGTTAGTGGGAATGTGTTGGACAATCAACGTCCCATTCCTGTTCAGAAGAAACATTCAGCTTGTGGAGTGATATCCAGTGAGAATTTCGAAGCATTCCAACTCAATTCGCCTATCGAAGTGTCACGTGATACGAAGTTGAAGTCTGCGCCTCAGGGGAAGAGTGCAATTTCCCGTCGAAAATTTTCATGTTATGAAATCACTGGCGATATAAAAAGACAGAATGATTTGTTGATGGAGCTACGCTGTCCAACCTTGGAACCCATTCAAGAGGGTATTAGCCAAGAAAGGAAGGAAAACAGTGAAATAGAGAATGAATTTATGGACAACAAAAGACCAGAAAACACAGCTGAGGGAGACAACGCAAGTTGACTGCACAACTGTATTCCAACGATACTTATGAGTCGTTTGAAAACATATAATTATGTTGATGAACTTTTAATTTTGCAGACATTTAATCTTCCTGTTGTGGCAAGCAATTACGCGAGCGAGCGAACCCTCGCTCCGAGCTTGCTTTTCTTCGCCCTTTTGTGTGATCACGTGATTAGCTGGCCTAGAAAGAACCTACTCGCAGTTCAGTTTACCTTTCGATTTTTATCAATTAGCAACAAACGCTGATGACTTATAATTACTGAAATCCCACCAAAAATGTAAAAACGTGATCCGCCGACTTAAAAAAAAGATCACTAATCCGCTAAATTAGTCTGGCTCTAAAAACAATCGTGCTCATGAGAGTAGCCATTAGGAAGTCAATTCTCCTCGATTGCATGAGTATTTATAAACCATTGCAATTCCAAAGTCGAAAACATTGTCATTACTGCATTATCGGATTAACTATGGTTATCTTTTTAAATGTATTTATTGTGTAAATTCAGTAGGTAGTATTTATAGTTAGAAACCAAACATGTATGTTTTGATTTCAATGGATTACTCTATATGGCATGCAAACAACATGAAACGTTTTGTCGGATTTGCGAAAAGATTGAAGATTAGTAGAAAATAATTGGATTTCCACAGTAAAAACTCCCAGCTGTTTTTCAAGGACATATAAGTTGGGATAACATTAGTGTTACGGATATGAAAATCATCAGCTCAGCGCACGAAAGTGTCTAAATTTAAAATGAACCTGTAAATGATAAATAAAGCCAAATATAATCTGATAACATATTTACACATTTGTTTTCAATAAACATCTGGTAAACCAGTGAACTTCGTATGCTTTCTCACCTATAAGGTCGGTATTTTCATTTTTTTACGAGTGGCAATTAGAAGGACCTGCCAACACTTCAGCACTGTTAATAATAATAATGATAATATATATACATAGCCCAAGCCTAACAGCGTCGCACTTTGAACAAGCTTAACTAAGTTGAAACTTAACTAAGGTGAAACTTAACTAAGGTGAAAGGTTGGAAGCACAAGAATTAAGATTGACGAACGGGCTATTTTCAATTTTAGCAATTCTCAAAAACAGTATTACGCAACCGTCTGCACAGTACATTTTTATAGACCGTACAAACGTTCACAAAAACAACTTTTCTCTGTCTAGAATAACTAGTACCACTAGTTTCCGAATAAAATACAGTTTATGTTTGTCAAAAATTGCCCGAGAAACTGATTTGAAAATCAAAAATTGCAAAAATACACAAACATATTTGCATAAGGCGATGCGAGTGAAGATAGAACTGTACTATAAAATCAAAGTCTTGTTTTGTTTACATAAAATCGCTTTTCAATCTATCTAATGAATGAACAAACACATAAAAATGGACAACACAATCTTCTTTCGAAAAAATTTATTCAAATCTCCATTAGTTTACGTTTAAAAGCAAAACGCGTACCATTTAATTATAGCTCATCGAGTTCAAGCTTCCTTCGATGAAATTCAAGAGATCGATACAACTGAATTTAAGCACGTTTTAAAATCAATTCTCCAAAACTAACAATAACACTAATAAAAAGTCACTCACAGATTGATATCAACATAAATTCTCATCGAAAACTGTAATCTGTTTTACCTTTAAGTTTCTCGCTTGCTTGGAAATTCAAATCTCCGCTTCTGGTTCTGAAATCCGTAGAAAACAAACATCTCCCACATTGAAAAAAACGTAATACATGAAGTTCCTCGAAGCAAGATTTTATCCCTGAAAGCTCGTCTTTTTCCGCTAAAGCGGCTTCTGAGTATACCTTAATTAGTATCCCTGTCTTGAGTAGCAAACCGCGAAAAAATGCAGGAAAATAACGACTTTAATTCTCCGCTAGACACAACAAAACAACTAAAGTGTTTACCGAGCTCACGGCTGTGTGGCCGCGCGAAAAACAAAGCCTTGCTTTTAAGATCCCGGATGTTGTTCAAACACGGCGGGCGGGCACACACGCGCCCGCGAAACATTCCGCTAGCCATGACCATGAAAAGTCACGGCATAGGTTCTATGAGTATGGAGCTGCGCAGCCAGGCCTTCGGCCTGGCAAGTGCTCCGCTAATAATAATTAAATACAGTAATCAGCTTTTTACTCCAAATGAACATTGGACAATAAAATCGCATGGAAGTTTCATTTGCGAATGTACAAGATTGTATAACACATTGCATTACAAGAAGCTATTTCTATTAATTTAAAGGGGTTCTCAAAGTACCTATAATGGACTATACAAGATGAAAACGAGAAAGCAAGGGACCGTGAACGAAAATGCTGCTAGTATACTAGTATACGCAGGATCTGTAAGAGATCTGATCAGCCAAAAATAAACAAAATACTATAAGAAGCAAGGGCTGACAACTGCGTAGAAAGAGTAACGCAACAATAATGTAATTTGTGATAATTGGTATTGACATAAATTAATATTTTGCCGACACGGAGCAGAGAACCGGGTACTAGTGTAGTGCGCAAGGGCTCACGGTTCGTGAGTTTGAAAAGTGTTCGTTGATAGATTTGTGTCATTCTACGGTCAGCCTCGCCGCCTTTAGTACTGTTCAAACAAGTTAACTTTCGTCTTAGTTGTTTATTGTAATACCTTAAGATTTGTTATCGGCAGTTTTAGCCTCATATTTTAGTCGTTTGTTTCTTAGTTACTGAATCACCTTAAAATCCCATAGGTAGCACCACTGCATAGGTCGGGGGTACGCGGTCCCTAGTTTTTCCAACAGTTGGTTTTTTGGGGTTTACGTGTCCGGCTCTGGTGCGCTTAGAGTTATTGTTATATTATAGTTCTTTGTCAATAACAAAATGTATCGTGGGCCTGGCCGACCAACCTAGAGTTATTGTAATATTATAGTATAGTATATTATAATAATATTGTAATATAATATTATTAGTCCTTTGTCAATAATAAAATGTATCGTGGGCCTGGCTGACCAACGCGCCCATGCCTCAACCTTTGAGTGTGATCGGTTGTGTAGTGGAGGCAAAATACGGCGAAATAGCTATTCACAGTTGCATTTAAACTTTCAGTTTGGTCTCAATCATGCCATTGTTGCGTTACTTTTTCTACGCAGTTGTCAGCCCTTGCTTCTTATAGTATACAGGATGCTCCGCCCGATAGGGGTACCTTTTTTTAGGCGTGGGGTATATAAAAGGGTAGGGATTTTACGAGTTGACGTATGGAATAGGGTAGGGGAAACTGCCATTTAGGTCGCATTCATTCGTCTATTAAGTATTTTAATGTTTATACTGAAGTGAAAAGTGCCAGGTAAACGCCTGCTCAAATGTTAGCCGAAAACGCTTCTTTCGTTTTTCCTTTGTGTATCAGGGATGTACGTCAGGGATGTAAGTCAACTAGGTATATCAAAGGGTTACCATTTCTAAAAATAAAAGGGTAAGCGTTTGGACTTCGGAGGAAACTTTGTTGAGTACCCCCTCCCCGGATGTGGTGTGCTTATATATAGGTAAGGGTATAACCGGAACCATATTTTGTTACCAAGCTCGTAGGCCAATAACCGGATGGGCTTATAAGCGGGGGAACTTTAACCCTATGCCTGGGCTTTTTTTTAGTTCCTGAGCCTGGGGGGAGGGGAAGAGTGGGGGGAGGGGGGGGGGCACCCCGTCGTAACTTCAAGAACGTTAAGGCTATGACAATGAAACCTAGAGGGTACATAGTACGGTCCGCACAATGGAACGATGACGTCATATGATGTAGTTATTACGTAATTAGTTATACGGCAGCCATCTTGCATTGGATTCGCCATCTTCGATTTCTGAAATTTTTCAAAACCCCTTAAAAACCGTGCAAATTGACTCAAAATTAATCAAAACTAATAAATAAACGCTAAATGACGTAAAGATGTAAAAGTTATACCAATAAACATTGTTTTTCTTCATTCAAAGGTAAAAATATAAAAATTTCAAAAAACATGGCTGTCAAAATCTTGTTGCCATGGAAACATCAAGTCAGATGATCAATTAAATGTCATATGAAATTGTTTCCAGATAAATTTTAGGATAAGTCACAAAGGTTGATGGCGTTTGAATACATATTAATTAAAAGAAGTTATGAATCGAACGGTAAGCGCGGGCTTCATGTTAAAGGGACACTGTCACCTATTTTTAGTATCACTTTGAAAAGCCAAAAAACACATTTGTTTCAACGGAAACCTACAAATAAATGGTTCAGTTTTGTTAACAAATACTCTACCAGTGCACAGAAACTAGTATATGTTATTTTTGGCTGCGGATGGCCAGGATGGAAATGGATTGCAACTTGACAAAATTGGCCAATTTTTTCAAGTTCCCCCCAAGAGTCGTAGAAAACTCGCAGAAAAACTTATTATGGTTTTTTTCTTCCTTGAAGAAATCACTTGATATTATCTTCTTGGTGTTCTAAAAGCAATTTTATGTTTGAGCAAAGGTACTTTGTCGTATATTTAGTGTATTTTGACCAAAACAAAATCTGCGTGACAAAGCCCCTTTAGGATGAAACTAGTGTACGCAACCACAATTTTATTGCTGACTCGCCCCCAAAGCAGGCCGAATCGAAACATCAAAGGAAATAACAAACATATTTTCGTTTCAAACAGAACTTAACAGTGAAATTACTGCTGGAAGAGCTTTCAATTGAATGGCCACACTCTCGGTTTTGTCCCAACATTCGGAAGCCTTCTCTTCTTGGAAACCTAGTACAACCATTAGTACTTTATGACAGGAAGTTCGATTCTATGAGTGAAATCGTACAGGCATCGATCCTTACATCCTTATTATATGATTTGCACAATTCTCACCAAACTCAAAATTTTGCGTTTGTAAAATGAAATCTTACCTTGTGACCACTGAAATCATCGAAACTGCTAATATATTTTAAAAGCAGTACTTTCCTGTGGTACTGTTTATTTTGCTGTACAAGGTGGTTCTAACTTTTCAGTCTGTGGATGAAATCCTAAAGTGTGACCATTCAAATGAAAGCTCAGGGACCGCGCAGAGGGAGGGGTTGGGGGGGCTTTAGCCCCCCCCCCCCCCCCCAACCCCCACTTTTTTGCAAGAATAAAAATAAATTAAACAAAAAATAATTTAACAAAAGTAACGGAGTGAAAAATTATAAAAAATCGTTAATTTGAAAGTGACCAGAGTTACTGGCAAAGACAAACGCGCAGATAAATAGAACCCAGAACGGGAAATGATAAAAGAAGTTATCACGTTATGT